>CM030861.1:11470237-11602737 GCA_018105865.1 Metaphire vulgaris
GCAGGCATTCAACAGGGGGCACGGGCCCCCCCCGGGGGGGGCCCCACGTGGAGCCGCCACTGGTTTTCGGTAGCTTCGTGACCTGCCTCTGTCCATTGTGTATCCCCAGCGATAGTCGTGAGATGTCAGCCACTTCGTTTCGATGTGATCGGCCTCCATGCGCGATATCTCCGAGTCATGCGTGTTGCCCATTTTCTGAGTGACGTCTGAAGTGGTCGCTGACGAGTGGCACTCGTCGCTTCAATCGACGGCCTTCGTGATGAAAGTCCTGAAAGAAAAATCGATTTTTCGTCTTCGATCGATCGTTTTTCGCTTTGATAACGATCGCAGTTCGAACTCGTCGGAAACTGCTGACACATCAAAAATTCGATCTCTGCGTTCTAAAGAAATAATCTAAAGAGATCATCTAAAGAGTGCTTTTCACACAGGCTTACTTAGCCTCCTAAACCACTTAAAATCACATTATTATTATTATTATTATTATTATTATTATTATTATTATTATTATTATTATTATTATTATTATTATTATTATTATTATTATTATTATTAGTAGTACTACTACTACTACTACTACTACTACTACTACTACTACTATACTACTGGGGCCTATTATTATTATTACTACTACTACTATTACTAAAGAGATAATCTAAAGAGATAATCTTAAGAAATAGTATGAATCAGATTATAAGATAGATATAATGTGACTGACTGAATGAGTAATAGACAGAAAGACCGGACATGAACATGGGTTGGGTCCATCCATGGGTTGGGTCCGGTTGGTTCGGAAAATTTCATTTTTTTATTGTGGTTGGGTTGGTTTGGGTAAGAAAGTAAGTCGTGGTTTAAGAAATTATAATGTAGGCCTATTACGATGGGTTGGGTTGGGTCAAGTAAACCAATTGCCTTCGTGGGTTGCGTTAGGTCGGAATTCATGATGGTCTGGGTTGGGTTTTTAAAATGGACCCTTGTCACGTCTCAACAGAAGGACAGGTTGTCTGACTGGCTAAATGACTGACAGACAGACTGACTGGCTTATTGAATGAATGTTCTGTCTCCAAATTTTCCAGGTGTTTCCTCTATAACTTATATCTCATTAAATATAAGCCTAACATCGCATTGGCATACAGCCAGGGTTCGGGAATATGGACAAAAAGCAACATCCACATTTTCGAGTAAAAAAGAAAACATCTGCAAGCAAAAAAGGTCGCTTTTTGGCGCACATTTCACGATGAACGTCACAGACTTAGGCCATACACGCATGCCCCCATTAAAAATTTCGCAAAGGTTTTGCGGAATTCCCACGACCGATCCCAGCCAGAATAGGGTGTCCGGCCTCCGCCCCGTTCTTAACTCCGCCTGTCAGAGGCGGATCTAGGGGAGGGCAGGGGGTACACATGTCCCCGGGCGCCGAGGTGAGGGGGCGCCAAAATTGGATATTTTGGTAAGTGAAATGCACAATAAAGTAGAAGAAACACTTGCGAGGACTTTTTTGCTCGTCAGCACTATGAAGAAGAGAGAGTTGAGGGCGCCGAAAACGATGTGAGGACCTTTTTACTTGTCAGTTGTTAGGGCGCCAACGTACACTTTGTCCCGAATACCCTAGATCCGCTCTGAATGAACACTAATAATAATAATAATAATAATAATAATCTAATAATAATAACCGTGAATAATAATAATAATAATAATAATAATAATAATGATGATGATATGATGATGATGATGATGATGATGATGATATGATGATGATGAATGATGATGAATGATGATGATGATGATGATGATGAATGATGATGATGATAATAATAATAATAATAATAATAATAATAATAATAATAATAATAATAATAATAATAATAATAATAATAATAATAATATACGTTTTTCGATTCCGTCGACAATCATCCTGGCCCAGACTGAATTTTCAGTGGATTTGAACAAATTCCACAAATGATCCCAGCCTGAATAAGGTTGACCGTCGCCCCGGTCCTCTCGCGGCCACGCCAATGGACCGTCTGTCTGCCTGTCTGTAGGCCTATGTAGGCAGTGGCGGCTCCAGGATTTGGCAAGTGGGGGGAGAGGGCGCTGGGGTGGTATAGCATGAGGGTCCCATGAGGGGTACTGGGAGACCAGACATTCAATAAGGGGCACGAGCCCCCGGGCCCTTATGTGGGGCCGCCACTGTAGGCCTATGTCTTATGTAGGCCTATATGTCTGCTTATGTATTGCTACCATCGTTATTCCGAAGGTATAAACAATTATATACAGTGGCGTAGCCAAGGGGGGCTTGGGGGTTAAAACTCCCCCTTGGCCGCCGAAAACAAAATATTTTTAATGAGTTTCCATGCATTTTTAATTTTTTGACGCGACTTTGGAGGTCAAACCCTCTTGGTTTTAGACTGCAAAGGTTCAAACAGGAAGCGAAGACTTTACTGCCTGTCATGTAAAAACTAGAGATAAGGTTTTTTACTTGTCAGGATTTTTGCAAAGTTGGTCACGGTTAAAACCATAGATTTATTAAAATACACATATTAAATGATATTAAAGTCCATGGTCAAAACCAAAAACAAAACCCCTTCCGGAAATCCTATGACGCCACTAATTATATATATATATATATATATATATATATATATATATATATATATATATATATATATATATATATATATATTGTTTCTAACCTTTTAGCCTAGAGGTTTGTTGTACGATGACTGAGCGAGCTTATCGAAATATAGCGCTCTTTATGTAGCGCCACTATTCTCTGTGTTCTTCTCCGAAATCCTGACTGTGAGCCTGTCCTCACTTTCCGATCGGCGTTCGAATTGCGGGCGATGGAATAGCCAGGGCGCTGTTTTATATATAGTGGCGCCACATCAATGCGTCGATTATAGGCCTACACGTAGGCCTATATTCGGTGACAACGTTGCGCTGATGTGAAAATCAGACCGCTAAAATGAACAGATGTATGAATTACTCAGTGTTCCATGCAGGCCGGATAGGGAAAGGGGGGAATTCACTTCCCAAATCTTAGATTTCCCAATTTGCAATATTTTAGTAGTTAATCCGAGTTAAGATAATTTTTCACATCGCCCCTCCAAAACATAGATCCCCATAGTAGAGGAAAGTGCATGCAAATCTGTGTATGATTGCTGGAAATTGTTGACGTACCTCCCCCCTTTGTTCCAGAAATTCCGGAATCCTTGCTACGCCACTGGTCTGTCAATCAAATCTAAGTTTGCCTCTAGCGACTAGATTATTTGCTAGAGTCCCCTGGCGAATGTTTCTGCATTTAAAGGACTTCCATGGATACAGGTAATTCCAAACACAGTCTAGACATGGCGCTAAAGAAGTTTCACGCTTTAATGATTGCATACAATGATACAATCCACAGTAAAATATCCAAACTCATTTAAACATAATAATAATAATAATAATAATAATAATAATAATAATAATAATAATAATAATAATAATAATAATAATAATAATAATAATAATAAAGATTAAAAGTTTAAAGTGGTTCAAAACGGTTTGCTCTGTGTGAGAACCATTGGGCGTAAACTTGGATGAAAAAGTGGGAGGCCAACCACAGCACCTCTCCCCTTCCTTAGCCAAACTTCTCAGAGTGTGGACGTGGGCTCGAGCCTTAGCAAGTTAGCAGCCTAAATAGAAGTGTACTTCTTTGCCGCTAAAACAATCCGGGTCTCCGATAGAAGCCGGAGGCATAGCCCTAGGCAAAGTCGGGCCACCATTATTGATAAGAGTTCAAAAGCCATTGGCAAATTCATTTGTTTTAGGCCGGAACCTGTTTATTAGCACAGATGAATCATGGTATAAACAACGCAGGCTCGAGCTATTCTGAATTCTATGGTCGGCAGTATCCACGGGAGCCTCGTTCTGAGTGCCGCTGCTGCCTCGTTCTCGTTTCCGGTACGATATCTACCGAGAAACCGGCGTCCCCGTGGGACAGTTGCTCCGGCGTCGGCCAAAGGGGGTCCTTCGAACGGGATTTAGACGGGGGCCATGGGAAACACGGCCACTTCGAAGAAGGGCGATCAGGAAAACGGTAAGACGATTATCCAAAAATGGGTCTAAATATGTAGACGGTTGCAGTTATGTTGTCTTGTTGATGTTAGTATATTAGTCTGTAATTAATTAATATCTGTAATTACTGCATTGGCGTAGCCACGGGGTGGACGGGGGGGCCCCGACCCCCTTATTTGGGCTCGGACCGGTTGTGGGATTAGCGCAGAAACTATTGAGTAGTTGGGGTAGTATTATGTGTTGGGGGTGAATGGTTGAAAGGCTCAAAGAGCTTGACGAGGCTTGTAGCCCGAAAATGTGGGCGTGCCCCCATTTCGGAATTCTCGCTGCGCCACTGAATTACGTGATCAGTGTTTGAAATTAGCCGTAATTTTGTTTATTTTCATCATCACTCTGCACATTAATTTTTCTCTGTTCGGGGGGAAGATGGCAGAGTGGGTTACGTGCTGGAGCGTCAGGCTGACGGAGCGGGTTCAAGCCCCGTTAGTGGCCCTAGTGGCTTTCACGCAGGCAGTAATGCCTTCAAAGCCACTTTAAATGATGCTAAGTTTAAGTTTTATACGAGTTGAAATAAAGTTCCGTTCCGTTCAGTTAATACGGAATTAATGCATTAATAAAGCCAAGTTTGCTAATTTAATGATGATGATTATGATGATGATGATGGTGGTGGTGGTGTGATGATGATGATGATGATGGTGGTGGTGATGATGATGGTGGTGGTGGTGGGATTGGGTTGTGGATGGAGATGGAGATGGTGATGATGAGATGGTCCCTTTTTCCTTGTTTAGGACGCACCTGTGACGTATAAAGGCATACCTTTTTTATTACTTTATTTCGAGGAACTGTCCTATTAATTTGTTTTTTATTTTGATCATCTGAATTTCCCAATAGTTTAACTATTGGTCCGCGCACACAGGTGATTATATTGCTTAGTCTGCAGTTGTGTTCGCTTCTGTACTGGCCTAGATACCGGGTAATAGATGTGCCTAGCGTCATGGTGCTTTGTTTGAACTTGATACTTCTGCTGTAATATGATCTAAGAAGTCTTGCTGTCTGTGGAGAATTTGATTGACATTTTCTGGCAGGAGACCTCTTCATTTCGTCTGACCTTTGGTTTTGTATTGCTGTTTCGCCCTGACCCAGAACGAAAGCTGTTTCTAGGTCATGTAATGTAGCTTATTGTTGACTTCTTTGGCACACTATAGTAGTGGCTTAAGGTGTACTCATCAACTTTTCCACCGGCAGGCTTTTCATGCTCTGGTCCTTTCCTGTCATGTTTCAAGGACCGTCTAGTTGCTGTATTTGGATATCTTGTGACAGAATCACGTGACAGGCAAGCAGTGACATGGGGGGGGGGTGGGGTTGTTGTTGAAAGGGTGGTCAGGAATTGAAGTACAGTGAAACCCGCTTAATTGCATAGGTGCCGTGCAAGCCTTGCTTATGCGATTAACCAGGCTATGCGAATAGCCGGGACGTCTGATAATTAATTGTACGCACAAAACACTGGTTCGGGGTTTTATGTTGTTATGCGATTATGCAGGATATGCAAATAAGCGGTATGTGTTTAAGTGGGATCCACTGTACTGCAAATTATTGACCTTTGTTCCGGTGTTGAAGGTCACCAATTATGACAATAATCATGTATCACCATGGTGACCATACCAGCATAACACATTTTGTATTTGTCCCAACTGACCAGCACATAAGAATAAGCACCTGCTGCTGTACTACTTTCTCAAAAGCGCTATATAAATGCATGATATTAGTTTACTTACTTACTTCCACTACAGTTTGAAAACTTATCTCTGAAAGAAAATCAACACAAACAGTGGCGGCTCCAGGATTTGGCAATGGGGGGTCCGTTGGAGTGGCAACGTCTAAGCAATGGGGGCAATTTTTTATAAACCTTGACTAGTCTGGTTGCTTAGGATGAGTGTACTAAACTTTAAGTATGGGGTCCTTGGGGCAGGAATTCGATAGGGGCGCGGGCCCCTATGAAACCACCGCTGAACACAAGTGGTTTACTAACATCAGTAAAATAAATGTTTATACAAAAGGCTGTGAATGTAGATAATTTTTGGAAAGAGGTTTTATGTGCTAAAGAATAATTTTGGAAAGTGAAGAGTTGATGAATCGAAAGTGAATTTTATTTGGAGATTCCCGCAAAATCAGTGGCTTCGGTGTAACATTTTCATCTGGGTCCGGTAACCCAGGTCACCGAGGACATGTCTGTTTTGCTAAATTTTGCGTCTTAAATACTGCAGACCAAGGTACTTGCAAAAGCCAAATTCTGTGTGTTTTTTTTCTGCGTATTGTGAGTATTGTTAATGGACTTCTAAGAAAACAAGCGACAATATTGATGGTGATTTTAGTCCAATAAAATTTTTAATTTACGATCTTCTCTTGGCCTCGTTCATAGACAAAAATCAATAATATTGAAATGAACATCCTTCCGGAAACATAGATATATTTATTTTGTCAGGCATAAAGCATTAGCTGCATGAATTTAATTATCTTTTATTTATTTATTTATGTGTTTTTGACTGTACTTGTGTACCGGCAAGTCTGCTTACCATATAGGTTAGTTCCTAGATGTTAAAAGTGGTGTGTAAGAATTGTAAAATGAAGTGCATGATTACTGAAATAGTGCAGTGTGCTCTGATGGGCAAAACTGATTTTAGATGATGTCTTGTTATCATTGTGTGTTTAGTGTTCCTTGAAAGGCCTTATTAAATAGCTGTTTTAAGCGTGACTATTGGCCGACGCCTAGTGCATTACTAAAATGGCGCTATAGAAGTTCTTTAGTTAGTTAGTCAGTCAGTTAGTACCCAGAAGAGCTCCTGCATTTATCTTGGGTGCGATTTTAAAATCTCTCTTTCACTGATCGAATAAATTCTGCACGAAGATCTTCTCAATATTGTATTTTAGACCTTTAGTTCGTAGCATCAGTATTCTTCTTCCTAAACCTTTTCTTATTTTGCTTGCAAATGCACGTGTATATAGTTGTCTAGACTATTGCAATACCCTGTTTTAATGTAAAAAATTTTTTTAAATGCTTAAATTATAGAATTTTGGAATTCCTAGGTGACAGTGGCGGCTCTAGGATTTGGCAAGTGGGGGGCCGTTGGGGTGGCAACTTCTAATCATGGGGGCCAATCATTTGTTGTTTAATGTATGTAGCATTAAGTATAGGGTCCCAACAGAGGGGGCCACTGGGGGGCCAGGCACTCAATAGGGGACACGGGCCCCCCCTCCCCCGGTGGAGCCACCACTGCTAGGCTAAAGTAATATTCTATGATCTCCCAGATTTGAGCATCTGAGTTCTATTTGCTAGGCTATGCAACAGCTTCCTGTCAGACGGCAAATCAGTTATGAATTCATTTTTAAAAAAATAAAGGCCACCTGATACAGTAGGCCCAGTTATCTTAGGCAAGCCTTTTGCCACATAGATACTTGATAGGGCTTTTATTTTGTTACCTCATTGCCAGCATCTCATGGCATGCACTGGTCATTTTCATTTTTGGATCCATATAGTACATATGCAAAAAAATGTCATATTTTCACCCCCTCTCCCTGTTGCACATAGCGTACATAGGAAAAAGCAACAAAATCCAATCCCCTTATTGCGTATGTACTATATGGATGAGCCCTAAATTATGACTTTGGAAGAAATAGCAAAGGACAGAGAACTTTGGAGAGATGTCATCCATGGAGAAGTCAATAGCTGGACACAGCTGGAGGACAAAGACCTGACCTGACCTGACCTAAATATGATAATTTTGTGTCAATCATGTAACATATCGCTTCAGAACTGCTGGTATTGACAGGAACTATGTTAAGTTTTAAACCGAATTCCACGTCTTTCATGTCGCTTGGTGTCACCATACGTTACCGCGAATTACAATACGATATGTGTATGTATTTAAGTGATGACTGTTAGTCTGTTTGCTCGTGCCGGACTGGTTTCTTGCCTTAGTTCTCTAATTCAGAATGGCCTCTCTTATCTTGCGCAACTGTTTGTGGGATCTTTTTATTTTTAGAAATGTCGTAAAATGCCAGGCGTACTGATGGTTGTTAGCCTAGGGATACGGACTTTCATGGCCGCGTTTTAACGGTTTTCTGAGGATCAGTTTGGTGGCAGAAGTAGAGAGAGAGAGAGAAACCTATGGCAGATTTTGCTCCTGTTCTACTTACTTACTTACTTACCAGCTGTTATCAGAGGTTAAGTGATTGCCGATGCTAATTTCTGTTAAGTAAGGCGCATTTCCTGTCTTGCAAAGGGGACTGTTTGCGTGGTTATCAGGTTGGAAAGAACCACGGTTGAAATTTCAGGCATTTTTCTTATAGAGCAGGGCAGACTTTTCAGGTTTAGCCGACTCAGCAGCTCAGAGTTTTTTCCAGTGACTTGTCATTTGCAACAGATGCAAGATTTGGAAGCATGTACAGTAGAACTTGATAATAACGGACTATATATATATATATATATATATATATATATATATCCGCAATGGTCCCATGTGATGCAATACCGCAGGGTTTCCCAAAAATTTTGGAACCGCGGCCCACTTCCGCGGTTTTGTAACGTGCCGCGACCCTGCAAACTTATTGTCAACTAAAATTGGATAGAACAATAATCATGTTAATTATGTTAATATAAGGCGTGTATGTAGGATTGCAGGCATATAAATTTCTTGAAACCTAAGCCTACTTGCAACTATTAAGGCTTGTGACATTGTGGCATTGGTTAGAAAATGACACTTTTGGATCTAATTTTGCGCCACCCCATGGTTCACCAGACTGAGCCTGGCTACCCACTTTTGGGTCGCGACCCACAGTTTGGGAAACTCTGCACTATCGTACTGGATGGTATTGGATATAACGTACCTCGGATATAACGTACTAGATTGTACAGACCTACTAGGTATGTTATAGTTAAGTTCTACTGTACCTGATAAGAATTAAGACTAATTTCATTTGCCAATTAGTTCAGGTTGATTGATTGATTGATTGATTGATTGATTGATTGATTGAAGTTATTTATTAAATGGATGAGACAAACCCGGACTGACCAATCTTTGAGACTACTTCTGACCTTTTGACTGACTGGAAGTCAGTCAGGATTGATATGGAAGGTGCTATGGAATCACCCAAATCAGTCTCAAGTACCGGTACTTGCTGGTACTTGAAATTGAAGTACCGGTACTTGCATCAGTATGGCTTAGAAGCTTCATCATTGAAGTTTGTGTCTGGTCTTCCAGTATATTGCAATGTGTCCCTGTTGTAAAATTATTTAAGTGTGTTGGAAAATGTGCTCTATCTGGCGGGCCCAACTGGGAGTGAAATTTCGATTGTACTGAAGACACAACATTGCACTTATCTGTGTGCTGGCTACTGTGTTTAGCATGCCTGTCAGTCAATGTCTTTGTGCAGACGGATTTTAATAACGGAACCTCTTAAAGTGAAACTTCTTGCACTTCTAGTGCTTGACAATAAAAACTGGTTACTTGTTTATATATATATATATATATATGTATATATAGAGTTGGCTAGGACATACCTTAAGGAAACCTATATCCAGTATCACAAGGCAAGTGTTGACGTGGGAACCCTAGGATAAAAGAAAGAGAGGAAGACCGAAAAACACATGGAAAGAGATGAGGGTAAACGAGATAAAATGGTCAACTATGGAAATGAATCAAAGTGGAGAGAACTTTTCAGCGGCCTATGCTCCACAAGGAGTGCAAAAAAGGCTAAAATGACTGACTGAAACTGTGATGTGATATATATATATATATATATATATATATATATATATATATACAAACTTTTTGTGACTGGGACCACTTTATATGTGAATTTGACTGTTTATTTCAATAGATAGTATAGTGTTATTGATTCATCATTAATGATATTTGCCTTTTTTTGTATAGTCAAAGCGTTTCTATCGCAGGCAAAAGATGACTTTGACAAGAAATGGGACGAAACGCCTCAGGTAGGTGTACTGTACAGACTGCAACAATTTACTGAGGCATGTCTGTCTCTGTGTGTGTGTGTGTGTGTGTGTATGTTTATTTATCTGTGTCTGTTTGCTCCTTAGCCTTTGTGTTGTGGATATGCTGGTGCATTCCTTTGTTTTATTATAACGGGCTGTGTGAAAACATTTTTCTATCTGGATGCCAATGTCTTGCTTGCTGAAAGATCACCAAGGCATACATGAGAAGTTGAGTAGTAGTAGTAGTAGTAGTAGTAGTAGTAGGGGGGGTGGTGATAGTGGGAAAAGGGTGTGTCGGTTATGCCTTCTGAAAGGGAGGGTAGGGGTGGTACAGGTGATGCTTACAAAAGTCTGGGCGGTAGAACTACTCAATGCACCAAAGCCTCTTCAGGTTCATTCCTTCTCTGTTACTATTTCCATGAATCACAGAATTCTTATCAGAAATAAAGAGTTAAACATGAAATCAGCTATTGTTATATGCTAACAGATTGGAAGCTGAAACAAAGTATAGGATGAATTAACAGAGGTAATGATGATGATGATGATGATGATGATGGTGATGGTGAGAGAGATTTGAGAACAGTGTTGACGCTGTTGCCAAGACTAATATTACTTTGAATTTTCATGATGTAGCAACAAGAAGACAAAGAAGGAGACACTGAAACAGACCCACTAGGGGGGACAAGAGGGCATAGAGTGAGACAATAATGTGACTGAATGGACAGGTGAAACATAATGGTTCTCACACAGGGCAGACCCTACTGAACCAATCTAAACCTTATTATTATTATTATTATTATTATTATTATTATTATTATTATTATTATTATTATTATTATTATGGTCTACTATTACAAAAGTTGCATGAACCTTCCCTAGACACTGTAGACACCAAAATCGTATATTTGCAAAATTTTTTAAAATATAAAAATATTTTCTACATTTAATAATCTGTCTCCCACTGTATGTCCTCAAACTCAGCACAGACAGGCATTTGAAATTGTGCCTGAAGTTTTGGTTTGTATTGTTACTGATGTTGTCTTGTACAGTTTTATACAAGTGTGTTTTGGCGTTGAATGTGTTTTTTTCAGAGTGCGTCTTCGTTGGATGCCTTTGACCGGGTTAAGACCCTGGGAACCGGGTCGTTCGGTCGAGTGATGTTGGTCCAGCACAAAACATCAAAACAGTTTCACGCAATGAAGATTCTCGATAAGCAAAAGGTAAATGAAAATATTTGGGTAAATGAAAATGCTTCTGCTTAACCCTTTAACTGTGTATTTAACTGTAACTCAATGTAAAATGAACGGATATATCCGGGATCCCCAGTTAAGGGGTTAAATTGTGTTATTCCAAGGGATCAACGATATTCCATGTCTGTTTTTGTTCAATATATTCGCTATGTGTTGAGGTTTGGTTAAGCAGTGTTTTATCCAAACTCCAGGCCTTTGGGGGTAAATTGAGGCTTTGGGGGGGTTGGGGGATCGACTTGGTTGGAGGGGAAAAGACGCAGTTCAATGCAAACTTTGTGTAAGTGCTGGGATTTTTTTTTTTTGGGGGATTTTGAGGGGTTTTTTGGCAGGGGAATCTCCCCTCCTAACAGGCCTGTATAAAACACTGCCAGGGGTTAAGTGTTAAGTGTCCTGCGTTGGGGCCACTGGATTAAATTTGAAATTCTGTTAACCCCTTAACTGGGTGCCCCGAGTAACGCTCGTCCATTTTACATTGAGTTACAAATAGTTGCCCAGTTAAGGGGTTAAAATATCAGTAGTGATTTCTGTGCAAAGATGTTCACATTCTACATCGGGTGATTGCTTTAAAAGTAATATTAAGTACTACTGAGAAAAAACTGTATGCGTTGGACTTTGGCAGGCATGTGAAGAGACTGCTTTAATGTCATAAATATCTCCTGACCTAATTGTACTGCTTAGCTTAATTGTATTGATCTCCTTTCAGTAATCACATATCAAATCTAGACCATTTCAATACTGGACATTCAGTATATACATGTTTTGTGCATAAATGTCTGTACTTGGGAAAAACCGTGCATATTTTGTCTATAGTAAGGCACTACATAAATGTAGAATGTATTTATTAAATGTATTCAGTGGCACCCCACTGGAACACCCCCTCCACCCCCATTCCGGAACCGGATTGACGGGGTGGGGTGTTCCAGAAAAGGGGGTTCAAAATAGGGGGCACGTCGACTTTTGGGGCAAAAATGTCCCCCAGACGAGCAAAAAACGAAACACATTCACATATTCTCTCTGATCATGCTACCCCTCTCCCCCAAATAGCCCAACGATTTCACGCAAGCCCCATGACCGGTTCTAGCCAGAATAGAGGGCCCGGTCCACCGCGTGCCCCCACGGCTATGCCAATGCTATTTATTGTTTGGCTGTTCAATGTTCATATAATTTTGTTTCCTTGTGTTAGATCGTCAAACTGAAGCAGGTGGAGCATACACGTTGAACGAGAAAAAAATCCTCCAGTCGACTTCGTTCCCTTTTATAGTTCAGCTCGATTACAGCTTCAAGGTTTGACAACGGCTTTTAACCCCTTAACCGTGTATTTAACTGTAACTCAACGTAAAATGGACGGATATATCCGGGATCCCCAGTTAAGGTGTTAAGCCCAATTTGAAAATTAACAGAGGATTCTAACTCTGATGACATGCATATCTTTTACAATTATCAGAAGTTCACGGTACAATTTTTGCGTTCATCGGAACACTTCGTCGGCTCGTTCTTGTTTGTGTTGCCTAGCAACCGTTTGAATAAGAAACGTCTGCTTCTCTGCTTTTCGCTTCATTCTCACAAAATATATCGTCTGCCTGTATTTTCTTCGGACCGTGTAACTGTTAAGTCATGAAAGTAAGTGAGTTAGTGAGTGGAGAGGCTGCGGCGGCCTTTATATGGTGCCGCTGCTGCTAAATAAGTTCCAGAATAAGTTCCAGACTGCTGCATGATTTCCCCCTTGTAGGCAAATAAATCTTTCCTTAGCGGTACGGATGCTAATGGTCGTGGAACTAGGTCGTCGACATCTTAAGCCCTGTGGCTGGGCCTGTGGGTACCAACCAGACCAGTGTGTTTCATTTTGGGGTAAGACTTTGCTGAATGCTGGCATCCCTTGTAAATAAAATACCGGCATTTATTTGCCTCAAAATACAGAATAGACATATTAAGTATGCCTACTGGTACTATGTTTTCATTCATATCAGATGTACTGCATGCCTTCCATCATGTGTACTGCCCACCCACAGTCCCACATGCATATATTGTGTGGCAGTTTTATAGCACACGTGCCCACGCACACACACACACACACACATCCATTGGGTCTATATTTGGTTTCTGATTGTGTGAGGTTACATCAGGCCTGGATTAACCGTTAGGCAAACAAGGCATGTCCCTAGGGCACCAAGCGTTTGGGGGCACCACAAGTCCTCAAGAAAAAAATGTGTATATTGTCCCGGTAGCCGCGCGTAATCGACATGACATTAGCAAATCGCAAATGTAATATTGAATCGCACATTATTTAATCTTGGTCCTACAACCTGGGGTAAAATACCTCCAACCCAGTTATTTTGCTATTTTTCTGCGAGGTTTTTTGTGCTATTTTTTGACGGGCAGAAGGGGGCACCCATGTGGGTTAATCCGGCCCTGGGTTACATGTACAAAAATAAAAATACAGGACCTTTAGGAACACTAAGAATACAACTTTAAGCTAATTGTGTGATGATGTCGCATGCAGGTTGTTTGTTAGATTGGCCTTCATTAGGTTAGGCGAGGTATGTTACCATCCTTTCTGCAGTGAAGGACTTGATTTTGAAATATGTGGTCACTTATGGTCACGTGCCTAATTGCCATTTAGATAAAGGAAATAGGAGATGGTGTATCTTGTTAAGTCCGTTAAAGTCAGTTGGATGTATCCTGCACAGATGTTGTTTTAGGTCTTTAATGACCATTTTATTAAGGTGTTGGTCTATGCAGTTGTGTTCTAACTTCTAAGAATGTCAGTTTTAATGATCCTTTTATCTACCGTATCCTCCTTAGCGTAGGGTTTTCGTGGAATCTGTTTTTGTCTCTTTATGTCGTCAATTGGTGAGGATGGTTTGGAGTGAGTAATGCAGGTGCGGACACCAGCGGTTAATTCGGTTAATTCAAATCAAGAAACAGAAGCAGTCCCAATACTGGATGTGTCTGGATTTATCACCTCTACCTCTTCTTCTGTCCACGGATTTGTTGCCACAGCTGCTTTTTATGTATTCATGTGATACCAACCAGGGAGCCCATGTCCTATAAATAGGTTTTATGAGGTTGAAGTTTAACACAGAACAGAGAGAGAGAGAGAGAGAGAGAGAGAGAGACAGACAGACAGACAGACAGACAGACAAACAGTAAGAGAGATGAACCAGACACATTAGTGGTTATACTCTGTTTGACATTGGACTACTTTTCGTGGCATTTTGAACGCTATAGAATAAAATTGGGGATCATTTTGAACGCTATAGAATAAAATTGGGGATGAATATATTGACTATTCTAGTACCGTTTGATGCAATGAAGATGGGGACCCAAGAAAATGTGGATAAAATTCGTTTCAACACTCTTATGAATTTTTTCATATCTATAGCCTACTGTAGGAATAGTCCTTCCACAGTCCAATGTCAAACAGGGTATCATTTTTATAATATTTTGTGGTCTATGAAACTTGTGATGCAAGAAACTAGCTACTTAAGACCCCTCTTATCTCTCGATCGACTTTGTAACCATTTGACAGAGAATTGTTTTCTGGAAGACTTTGTATAGTGTCGTTTGAAGTAGCTCACTATTTTTCATGGCATTTCGAACGCTATAGAATAAAATTGGGGTTGAATATATTGACTGTTCTAGTACCGTTTGATGCAATGAAGATGGGGACACAAGAAAATGTGGATATAATTCATTTCAACACTCTTCTGAATTTTTGCATATCTATAGCTTTCTGTACATCAATCGTAGAATAGTATCATTAATTAATGAAAAATACAGCATTGGTGTTCTTGGTTGTGATTGCAATGTTTTAACAAGCCTTAAAATTCCCTTTGGTTTGAAATCCACATGTGTTCACAATTTTTGAGCAGTACTGTAGTTGTTGCCAAGAAGGACTGCTACGTTATAAAAGTACCTGACATAACGGCTACCCACAAATAAATACACAGACAGAACATCTAATACTGGTTTGGTTTTTGAAGACTGGTTCCCTTGACCATTTCATATTAAATCTCACCTGTCTGTATGTGTGTGGTCGAAGTCTTCACCTGTGGCTTATGCACCTGAGCCGCTCTTATTTCACCCAAAGTCATTGGATTATTAAAATATGGTTGGATGGAGGGCAAGCTTCCAGGCTGTTTGCTTGCATATTTTACAGCCCCGGCACCCACCCACACGCTTAATTACAACGAATTGGAGGCAGGTTATTCTCAGAATTCACCACAACGATGGGGAGTTGGAAATTGTAACCGAATAGCAAATTTGCATCGATTCCGACAGGTGTGACAGGTGTTACGTCGTCGTCTGAGGCATACGGTACTTTTTTGTAGGATAACTCGAATCTCTACATGGTCCTTGAGTTCGTCACGGGCGGCGAAATGTTCTCGCATTTACGACAGGCTGGAAAGTTCAGGTACGTTCGCGGGTGCTTCCTTCCGCAGAGTTTTTTGCTTACCTGGTTTCGTGTTGTGCTTGTGTGCGATTTTGCACGTACTTGCCAACCTGTCAACTGAACTTTGGGGGTTATTAAATTATTTGAGTTCTTACCTGTGTTCTACATGCCACATGTTTGTTTTTGTGTGTGTGTGTGTGTATATATATATATTATATATATATATATATATATATATATATATATATATATATATATATATATATATATATATATATATTGTTTGTATATATATATATATATATATATATATATATATATATATATATATATATATATATATATATTCTTTTAGAGCTAAACTTGTTTTTAAATACACTTGGGAACTGATCCACTTGTGTGATGTTAACAACAAAAGCGATACTATTTGTTGTTTAGTACAGTCAAATTCCATTTGTGTCATACTTAAAGAAAATGCTGATTTGGTATTTGCCGGGTCCACTAAAGCCACACTTTTACTATCAGAGCTGTTCTGTAATGAATGAACCTTTGAAAGTTATCTGTTATATTCAGTTATATTTTATGGCCAGGTTTGTTCTAACAAAACTCCACTGAACTGTGTTATAAATGGGAGTTAAAATTTGTCGATTAGTGACATATTGCAGTAATAGCAAATACTATAAAACTCTAAAGCCATTAATGCCTCAGATATGGACATGGGTCAATTTTTTTAAGACCCAGCCCATCATGATTCAGACCTGACCCAACTCACAAAAATTATAGGGTTACTTGACCCTACCCAACACACCATGATGCATTACAATTTCTTGAACCATAACTTATTTTCTTACCCAGCCCAAACTCCAACCCACCATAAACGTGGAAATTTCTAACCTGACCTGACCCGACCCATGAGTAGACTGAACCCAAGTCCTTGTCTGGAGCACCTTGGAGTAGAAAAAAGGTGTTATATAAGTCCATTGTTATGCTGCATTACAACCGTTGTACAATTTCGTTCTTTGCTTATAGTGAACCACATTCCCAGTTCTATGCATCGCAGATCGCACTTGTATTAGAGTATTTGCATCACATGGACGTCATGTACCGCGATCTAAAGCCAGAAAACCTACTGATTGACATTCAGGGCTACATAAAGGTCTCAAAACAATTTTATACCTTATTATATATATATATATATATATATATATATATATATATATATATATATATATATATATATCACCTCATCATCAAGCTCCACCCATTATGAAATTAAGTTACCTAGGAACAATAATAAAATGACCTCAGAGCTGCCTTCAGTGAGAACAACGTTATACAGTACATAGGCCTAGACATTATAAAACTAAACAGATTATGCAGATTATGCATTGGGCAATGAATTTATATATATATATATATATATATATATATATATATATATATATATATATATATATAATATATAATATTATATTAATGGCAATATTAACATTTGTTATGCTTACACACAATGTGGCCCACCCACTAGTTTTTTTTCTTTCATGATATGATCTTCTTGTTAAAGTGATACCGTGAAATACAATCTTACGTTTAAAAATGCATTTGACCAAAATCATTGAAGTAAAACTGTTGACAGCCTATCTGGTTCAACTGCCTTTTCCAAATTTCCCCGAGTTTCTTTGTGTTTAGGTAACCGATTTTGGGTTTGCCAAGAAGGTCAAAGGGAGAACCTGGACTTTGTGTGGCACTCCTGAATACCTTGCCCCCGAAATTATCCTAAGCAAGGTTAGTTTACACTGATGTTGTGTTGGTTCTGTGTAACCCTTTGGTTTCCAAGGAAATTTACAATTCATTTCTCTACCCCTTAACTGTGTATTTAACTGTAACTCAATGTAAAATGGACAGGTATATCCGGGATCCCCAGTTAAGGGGTTAAAGTACAGAAATGTCGAATGTTAAAAAACAGACGACACTAAATATTTTAACCATCTCCACATATCCCGAGTATGTACTCCCGACTGCCTGTGGGGGCCCACTGGACCTACCTGCTCAGGGGCCCAATTGTGGGACCTCATTGTTTAGCTAGGCTCAGGGCTTGATTTGTCCTAAATTCTGCACTGGGGCTCATTATCCCTGTGATTGTATTGTACAGATATAGTGTTACTGTGCACAGTTGTGATGTTATGCACACAACGTATCAATTCTGCAGCCACTGGTCTACTTGTGATTTGGAAAATATAACTTTTGCCCGGGGGGGCGGGGGTAATATGAATTGAAGAAGATTTATCTGCCTTTCCTTTTCCTTTCATCTTATGCTGATATTTGAATTATTGCTTCTCAATTAGTACTTGCCATGTACGTGCTTTCGGTTTTCAGCGATACGCATAATCGTTGTACTTGCCTAGGGTTACAACAAGGCGGTCGATTGGTGGGCTCTGGGCGTTCTTATCTACGAAATGTCGGCCGGTTATCCCCCGTTTTTCGCCGACCAGCCGATCCAGATATACGAGAAGATAGTTTCGGGAAAAGTGAGTATTATTATTCGTATTGCGTGAATCATTTGGGCATTTTTACGATGAAGTAAGTAAGTAAGTAAAGATCTTGTGAATCTATATGGTGCTTTCGAAAGTAGTACCGGCCACAGTAGGGATGTAACTTTTCCGGAAAAGTAGAATGGCCGGAAATATTCCGGAAATTTCCGGAAATTTCCAGAGGAAATTTTCGGAAATTTCCTAACTCACATCCCTAGGCCACAGTGACCTGCTTAGTCTAAAGTGCTTAGTCTAAACTTGAAGTGGCTAATGGCTATGGCCGAAAGGTGGGAGGTGGGGCAGTGTTTTATGCAGGCCTTATAGGGGGGAATTCCCCAAAACCACAACCCCCCAAATTCTAGCATTAGCACACATTTTGGCATTGAACTGTGTCCCTTTCCCTTTCAGCCAAGCCAATCCCCTCCCGCCCCCAAAGGCCCCAAAGTCTGGATAAAGCACTGGATAAGTATGGCAGGGTCTTTTTATCCGATCATCATGGTTGGGATGCTACGTGTTTACTTGTGTTTTTATTATGTCATTCTACTGGTTTATTTCGACATTTCTACTGGAATATTAAAGTGCTTGTAAACGATTTTCTATGCTTTCACGATTTTGATGAGCTATTTGTAGCTAATTTCAACCGACAGCTCAGAATTAAGTTACCGAGAGAGTGATAGGGGTACTTAAAGTTTCATCGTGTCATAATTCACCTTGCTGCTTGCTCTGTTAGTTTTTATGAGGCATGAACGCCTGGCCTCGGTATGCCTCATTGTTGAGTATGCTTCTAATATCTTGCTCGGTTTAGAGTCATTTCTGCCTTAGATGAGCTAGCTGTGTTAACCCGGGTTTGATGCAGTGAACAGAGATTGTGTGTACATACCAGGCTTTCACATTTCCTCACAGAGCAGAGACATTGTCAGTCATCTCTCAACTCACCTCTCATTTGTCACATTGGCATGGGCTGTATATTAGACTGATGGCCAGTGCATTATAGATAATGTCATAATAATAATAATAATAATAATAATAATAATAATAATAATAATAATAATAATAATTATGCACTTCTATAGCACCATTTCTAATACTCAAGGGTATCAATCGATGGTACTTCAAATCCATCCGCAAAAGACCAGGTCATTCCAGAGATCAGTCAGAGGGAAACAGCAAGACAGACTACGGAGGAAATGCTAATTGGAAGAGATGTGTTTTAAGCCTAGATCTGAAAATGCTCAATTTATTGGAAGATCTGACAACCATAGCGCTATATAAAGAGAATATTTATAATCTTAATTTTAAAGTTCAACTTTTTAGTGTTTATTGTTTATTGTTTTTGTTAACCCCTTAACTGGGGATCCCGGATATATCCGTCCATTTTACATTGAGTTACAGTTAAATACACGATTAAGGGGTTAATGAAGTACTGATATTCAGGTCCTCCGTTCTGTTTTTGGTTTACAAAGTAGGTTTACGATTTTATATGCTTTACGTTAAAGCACCATGTTTATACGCATGCTTAAACCGCCAAATACTTTGGATCCATACACAATGGGAACTGCGTTTACTCAGTTCCGCAGTTTTAAGGGTTAATATTTAATCGCTCAGAATGGATTTTACTCTGGCATTTTTGGTGGTATTTTTCAGGTTCGGTTTCCGTCGCACTTCGGAACAGATCTAAAGGACCTGTTGAAAAACCTTTTACAGGTGGACATCACAAACAGGTTCGGTAACCTAAAGAACGGCGCAAACGACATAAAAAACCACAAATGGTTTTCGTCGACCAACTGGATTGCAATCTATCAGAAAAAGGTTTTATCGTAAACAATTTTTTTTTTGCTCGAGTAAGCTTTTGTTTATGCGGAAAGTTTTGCGTGTTTTTGTGGCTGTGGGAGAGCTCGTGCTGTGCGCTGTCTTAGCAGGATTTGAGCGTGAACCTGGACACATCCATCATCCATTTTCTTTTATGGAGTTTTTTGATATCCAGGATTTGACCTGGATCTCTTGTGTGATCTTGTTTTGGTGTGCCGCCTGCTGGTGCTTCTGTGCATTATGAAGTGGCGCTATAGAAGTTTAAGATTAGATTAGATAGATGGTTTGGTAGGCATTTTGAGTCTTTATTAACTGATTTCTTGCATCATACAGCAAGATTTAACGTTGTCTAACTTTCAAGACATTTCTGGCTTACTGAGTTCTCTATTACTTGATGCACAGAGATGCATGGTAACATACAGTAATGTAAAATCCTTGATAACCTACAGTAATGTAATGTAAAATCCTTGCATGTATTGCTGTTTCTTGCATTGTCAGAACTTGGACCAAGCTCTCATTCTTACCTCAAATATCTTTCTCACTTCGTCTTTGTCTCGTATTTGATAACAAAGATTGATTTTGTCCACCATTTTTTGCTTATCTTCAAACATAGTCACTGGACCAACACTTTGAAGAAACATTCACATCTCTTCCTTAACCCCTTAACTGGGAATCCCGGATATATCCGTCCATTTTACATTGAGTTACAGTTAAATACACGGTTAAGGGGTTAATATCAATTGAAAATCTTTTCACCAGTGCTTTATATTGCCAAGGAATACCGATAAATTTCCTATTGCTTTGCATGAGTGATGTTAACACTATATCACATTGCAGTAACCCTTATGATATTTAATTGATTTTTGAAATTTTAATTAATTAATTTCAGGTCGAAGCTCCATTTGTGCCGAAATGTAAAGGACTGGGTGATTGTAGCAATTTTGATGAGTACGAAGAGGAACCTTTGCGCATATCGTCGACCGAAAAATGCGCTAAAGAATTTGCCGAATTCTGATTGGTCGATATATAGACCGACTGTAAATCTTGCTTAGGAATCTGATGTGGTTTACAGAAAGGCGCCTATGCACGGGGAATTTCAACGGATTCTGTCATTTTATTTGTGCTAATTTATAGACAGAGTCGTATCGTGGTTATGATTGTACTTTCTGATCATGTTTGTAAAGAATAAGGAGTTGTATGTCTAGTTCGACGTTTGTGTCTTACTGAACGGATATTTTGCTGCATTAAAACATTTAGTTTGAAGTTTTTTGAACCAATTTTATCGCCTCAATTGTCAAGTTTCTGAGTGGCATTATTAACTTTTTTTCTTTTACAGTCCTACATTTCAAAAGTATTTTTGTGTTTGCTAGTGACTGCTATTAGCCAATACAATAGCTTCTTTATTTGAATCTAAAAATGATTGACTTGGCTAGTAGTGGTTACATTTTGGTACAAGTGGCACAACACAAATGAAGTCAAACTGGATTAATATCATAGAAAACAGGCTGCTGACTTTATCACAAGTTGAATATTTGAACACAACACACACACACACACACACACACACACTGCTGGGGATGGCATTAAGTGGGATTTACTGTATTATATTATCGTAAATTGCATCACTTTAGCTTGATTATAATCCGTGTACATATACGTTGATTATTTATTGTTTATTTAATTGTACATACATATGTGCCTAGATTGTATTCTAAATCTTCGCTATCTTTTATAACCGATCAAAGATGTGTTGATGATTTCACCGTTATTTTAGTGATTGAATACGATAGCTTTGTGGCGGTTTACTTTACATGGTATTACGTGAATTGAGTGTATTCGACTGTCAGTATTGAATGGAGTTACTTGCTGTCGACGTGATGTAGTCAACTACTGCACTAGTCTTGCAGTGATGCCTGAGTCTTATGAACTGTATTCTACTGAATATATATGAATGAATATATATATATATATATATATATATATATATATATATATATATATATATATATATATATATATATAGGGTTTGTCGGACATATGTTGTATGGCAGTCTTAGTGATTTGTAGCCAGAAACAGAGAACAGTTAATCCATGGTTTTGCCGACATAGCATACAAGGAACACAAAAAGAAGAAGAAAAGAAGAAGAAAGAAGAAAGAAGAAAATCCATGGTTTTTTGAAGAACATAGCAAAGAAGAAGAAGAACAAGAAGAAGAAGAAGAAGAAGAAGAAGAAGAACATAGCAGTCTTTGCTTATCTGTACATTCATATATCGTGTTGTCTTTGGTTTCTGTATTATAGATAGTTATATTTGAACATCCTCAAAAGTTTATAGTTTTGGTTCAGTAGGGACTGCCCTGTGTGAGAACCACTCAGTTGTTTCAAACATTAATCATTTTATAATAGATCTGATCATGTTATTGTAATAATAGATCTGAAATGGATACTCATTAATTGTGTTCATTGGCAAGTTTAAGTGGTTCGTTATTATTTTGATATCAAAACTTCAAATATTTTAGTGCTTTATAGAACATTCTCAAGTTACTTTCTGCAAGTATGGACAACAGCTGGTACTGCTAAAATATAAGTGTGCTTTGAGCAGTGACGCAGCCAGAGTTCTAGAATGGTGGGGACTTGTCAGGATTTTGGGGTTAAAAAGTCTGCAATGGGCAAGAAAAGTGTTCTCTTCTATGCTACCTCCCCTCTCCAATTCTCAATGGTTTTGTGCTTACCCCATGACTGGTCCAAGCTGGAATAGGAGGGTCCACCCTCCTCTGACCCCTGTTTCAAATACTGTAGTTGTTGACCAAGTGACACAGTTGTAAGGGGTAAAATTATAATATGTTCTATGCAGACATTCTGCAGTGTTGTAAACTGTGGAACGACCGATAGCATTTTGCGATAATGGAATAGCTTATTATGGCTACAGGCAGGAACGCTGATTTGTAGTAGCGTATAAAACCTTGTTGTTTGATAGTTATTATGTCTTGGATGAATATTTGCAATAATTGTTACTGCTTTTACTAATTAATGTGCTTCACAACATATCATGTGCATTTGTAAGAGTGCATGAACGCAGGTTGTTTACGGTACACAAATGCCATTATAATTATTGTACATAGATGCATGTGTGTTGCCGCTGGCTTTTCAAGAATCGTCTCCTGTTTGTTTGCTTCAAAGTGAACTATTATACATCAGCAATGATTTCACGTACTGTGTATTCTTGGTTTTGTGTTCAATTACTATAGCTCCGATATTTTGTTGTGCTATATATAAGGCTGAATTTCTTTTAATTGGACTACCCCAACAACTCAAAACAACTGACAATCCTAAGATAGTGTTGGTTCCTGACACTACAATAAGCCCCATTCCAACTGCAACAAATCTCGGATTCAAATTTGATTCGTTTCTAAACTTTGAATCGCAAACCTCTCAACTTTCAAAAGCCATGTCTATATTTGTGACCTTTGTCCTTGTCTTGATACCAAAATTGTCTCCACAATCACCACTTCAATAGTCCACCCAAATTAGTTTACTGTAATGCCTTCTATTATAACTTTCCTAGGGCCTTCATCAATAAATTACAGTCAATTCAAAATGCACTGTCTCATGCTGTTACTACGTCACCAAAACCCTGCCATATTTCACCCATACTAAAATAATTAGGCCTAAATGAATGGGCCCTTCGATTTATTGCTAATTTTTATCTAGTAGTTTTCATCCATAGCCTACTAGGCTACTGAATGTAGAGTTACTATAGTGGTTTTCACAAAGGCTAACTTAGCCTCCTAAACCACTCTAAGGGGCTGTCCATTAATTATGTCAACGATTTTTGACCCCCTCACCCCTCGTAAACTTTCAGTTACCCACCCCACCATAATTACGTCAAAAACTGTTGACTCCCCCCCAAAGATCAATGACAGGTCCCAATAACAATGTTATTATTTTCTGCAGTGATGACCGTTCTTTTCCTGTTTTGCTCATCGAGTGTCAAAATGTGGTGGTGATGACCTTTTTTGCCATGCTTTTTTCCATTGTAATAAGAGTATTCCATGAAATTTCCTATTTTTTGATTATTTGTAAAAAGTGAAATTGTTGAAGTCAACTTCTCTTAACCCCCTCCCCCTAGCTGTCAACTGTCAAACTTTTTCAAACCCCCTCCCCCTAAATTGTTGACGTAATTAATGGACAGCCCCAAGTCACGTTATTATTATTATTATTATTATTATTATTATTATTATTATTATTATTATTATTATTATTATTATCATCATCATCGTCATCATCATCATGGATATACACGAGGCTCATGTGCTGTACCGAAAGCGTTATAACTTATATTAATCCAGGATATTTTACTTACTTGCTTCGCTTTGACTCGTTGCTCTGTCACGCAGCTCACGCTCATCTGACTTCTGAGTCATCCAGGAAGGTTCTCAGAGACTCCCAAGACACGCTGAGAGCCTGAGACTACGGTCTACGGAGACTGGCTTTGAGACTTGCCTTTCCGATCGGCTTTTCATAAATAATAAGCGATTGCGATGAACAAGATGACGGATTTTCTCGTTGCCGTCGCCCTTTTGATGTTCGTCGGCGTCGATTGCATCCAGTGGAAGTCATGCGACGGTAATTTCACTAATTTGTCGCAATTTTGTCACAGTTTGTCCTAAATTTAACCAAGAACCGAGTGTTGTCATGTGATTGCAAAGTAAAGTAAGTAAAGTAAAATCTCGTGGATTTCTATAGCGCCTTGTCACAGTTTGTCCTGGGCCAAGCAGTGTTGCATGTGACAAAACAGTAATTAAGTAAAATCTTATTCTTAGGCGCTCAGCCTCTCTTAAAATAGCTATGGGGAAGGTATGTTATCACTTATCAGCCAGGCAATAGTCAACATCCATTGTGTATCGGCGTGGAACGGTTTTTTCCGGGCATAACGAGTATTTGAGTCATTTTGTTTAGCATTGGACATTTATTATGTGCTACAAAATTGGTTTTTGCTGGGGTGAGAGGGGGGTACCTGGTCACTGCTCGCTGACTTGGTCAACCGTTATATAGCGGGGAACTGGGGAAATTGCAGTCTCCGCCGGCCACTGCTCTCACCCTCAAATGTCACCCTTGTCTGTGTGCCACGTTTTTTGTATTATTTAGTAAGATTGTTTACTTGTAGCTTAATCCAGGTGTTTCTTATCATTCAAGCAACAATTTTTAAAGGATTTTACGTGAAAATCATGAACTTTACATTATAAAATTATATAAGAGACTATACTGTGCTTTTTCATATGCTGCACCAGAACTTTGGAATTCAATTCCAGCATCCCTCTGCTGTCTGCACCATGGTCAAATAACAAATTCTGAGTAAATTTCTTTCCCTTCTTGCAACTTCTCCTCAAGTTTTTCTTTCTAAAGTCAAAGCATTTCTCTTCAAAAAATCATTTCCTCCATGGCTGTAGCGTCGCAACCACACTGTCCCTTTGGATTAAATGACCCCACCTTTAGTTATAGCTACCTCATACTCAGAATAAACACCTAGGAATAAAGGAGCTACTGCAGTGCTGCTTTTGAAAGTGCTATAGAAATTCACGAGATTTTGCTTATTTACTTTTTACTTACTGCCCTCTGTTGGCATTGGAAAGCAAGTCATTTGATTTTGTCATTTGCTTTTGGCACATCATAGGATTCCTTTTGCCAAATCAGATATTATGATACCTGTTTCAATGGGATACTCTTGCTGTATTAAAATATGTAGCATGGTGTACTTAATAATATTGAATTAGAGTTTGAGTTTTGGCTGTCGCATGCTTAAATTGCAGCCTCGGGCAGAAGCAAAATAGCAAACGTCAGCATCAGTGACTGTGAACAAACGCCCATTTGTATTCTGAAGAAAGGAACTAATGTGACAATCTCTGTGGCATTTACAATTAGTAAGTCAGATTGAAATTTGTATTTTGTACTAATGCAATATCTATTTGATCAGCATAATATGATCATGATGTACTGATTTTAGGCAGGGTATTTGTTTCATTGGACTATTCTTGCCATAATGTACAGCAATTTCTATTAGTAATTTTCTTATGATTGTCATCAATTTCCTTCTATTTGAGAAGAGGAAGAGGAAGACCCAGGAAAAAGTGGATGGATAACATCAGAGAAGACATGAACATGAAAGGAATTTCAATCGTAGAAGGAAGACGATTAACAGAAGATAGAACTTCTTGGAAGCATTTTGTGTCTAGCTATTGCCGCTAAAGAGTTGTCAGAGAGCAAAAATGATGATGATGTCATCAGTTCTGTTCATGATTTTGTCACAGAGAGCAACTTTATTGTTGATTATTTTGTAGACGAGGATTCTAAGACCGCTAAAGTTGTGGTACATGGTATAGTCAGTGGTGTACCAGTGCCTTTTCCTCCTGACAATCCAGATGGCTGTAAGGATTCCAACTTGCAGTGTCCACTGAAAAATGGCAACAGCTACGTTTACAAAACTGCAATCTACATAAAGAAGAGTTATCCCAAAGTAAGAATAAACTGCTTAATATATGCAAATTGCTTTGATTAATTTAGGGTGCAAATGAACAGTATGTACTGGGTTTTGACAATTGTATATTCTTGGAAGAAATTTCTCAGATTTGTCAAAGGGAGGCTGATAGTATACCATTTACCTAAATCTTGCCTTACTTGATTAAATGATGTAACAACCTTTTGAGGTTAAAGTGTCTCCTCTCACAATAGCACTATATTAGGGGCTCATCCATATAGTACATATGCAAAGACATATTTTCAAACTCCCCCAGTGCACACGCCATACATACACAAAATCTCCTAACCCCCCCATCAGTGCATATGTACTGTATGGATGGACCCTAGGTTGTTAGAATGTTTTCCTTCTGGGGAAATATTTTGGTGTAACTCTTGTTACCTTTATTGTGAATCAGAGATTTAGCATAGATTGATCCCACACAGCATAGATTGATCCCAGACAGCATAGATTGATCCCAAAGCGTGTACCATAGATATCAATCTATGGTACACGCTTTGGGATCAATCTATGCTGTTCTTTTATTCTCGTGTTGTTGAATTACAGCATTAACATTTTGTGACGTTTCTTAGATGAAGCTTGTTGTCAAGTGGGAACTCCAGGACGACAACTCCAATGACATTTTCTGCGTCGAAGTTCCAGTCGAAATTGAGGATTCTTCAACCGTGCTTAACAAAAATCAGATTCTGTAAAGGCCAAGAATTTGAACCTTCCACCCGACTAAACTGCTCGTTGTAACCCAGTGAGGAGTCTCGTGTTTTTCAATTCATGTTGCATGATTTTTAAATCGGACATATTTTGATTCGTTACTCATTTTAAAACCAGTAAATATTTGTTTAATCATTTAACCACACCCAGTGAATTATTTCAGATGTCTGAGCCTGGCCTCGTGGCTAATTCATACATTGTTATGACACATCAATGCTGTCTGTGATTCTGTGAAGTACTTTACATTGTCGTATTAAGTTTTTAATCTGGAAAAATGAACTAGACAGTCGATTCTCTTGAACTGTAATCTCTGTTAAGATGTTTAATTACCAGAAATTTAACTTTTTATTTAAAAAATGTGTATGGTACGTGTACATCTATGTTGATCTTATATTTAAATGATCTTGTAAGCTAATTTGAGCATATGTTCTGTAAATGCATCCGCAAGCAATCATGTTAAGTATTATAATCATATTTGCAAATGTATGAATAGCAGATGTATGTATATTTTTATATATTGCTCAGATAATTAATAATAAATTTTAAAATTAATGTTGGTAGTCAGAGTAATGAAACATTTTTTAATGCGATTATTTCATGGGAAGTTATGCTGTGTGGGAACTTGGCCGGGCCCCCAAATGCAATGGGCCGACAACCCTTTTCCATCTGTTCCCTTTTAAGATGCTAAAATAGAGGTTAGTTTTTGAGGAAACGCAAATCTCTTATTCGAATCAAACATTTGAACGCTCTTAATGTAACATAATAAACAGCAAAGCAAGAACAGCCACCAAGTGAAAATGTTAAATTTAACGTCACAGCCAAATAACAATTCAAGCAACAACCAAGTCTTACTGATCATGATTACACCACCTCACTGTTGATGATCTTTCAATGCTGGAATGTGACCGCTAAAGACCTGCTAATTTAACGAGACCAAAAACCACAAAACAACTGCCCTGTTTATACTAAGCAGAGTTAATATTGGCAAAGACCAAAGTTACAGTAATGTTCAAGCTTTTGACAAAATGTCAACTGTGTTTTTCAGATAATTAAATTCGATTGTTAAAACATGAAACCTTGGGAGGGTGGGGGAACCCAGCCATGGGCAAGACCAGATAGATAACAGTGATATGCTGTACCATTGAAACAACAAATGTTGAAAATATAAACAAAGAAATTTCTGAAAATGAAACAATCTTCATCCTGTTCTAAGCATGGCCTCAGTAAAGAAACACGAAAGTTTTAATCAATTTGACCATCACATGCACCACAGTAATATTTAAAATTAATACATTCTAGCCAAAGTTAATTTTAGAGACTAAAGCAACTGTATGTAAAAATAACATAAAAATCATACAGAATAAAATTTCAATGTGATATTTAAATATAATATATTTGCTGATATGGAAATACACACTGATATGTTTTAAGGGAGGAATTAAAACTGAGCTTAAATAGAATGTACTCAGTAAAATTTCATTGCAGCAAAGTGCTATAGCACATTTTTTTAAACCAATTCTGCTAGAAATTCGACAAAATGGCAAGATTCGCAAACTCTGTTATCTTCATTTCATAATCCTGGAACTTCACAAGGCACCGCTAAACATTTTTGAAAAAGAAGTCAACGAAAATAAGACAAAAATGCTATTTTCATGAGAATTTCTTTTGGTGTTTTGGCCATAAGTGATATAATAATAATAATAATTAAGAAAACCAATGCACAGAAATGCTTAATAACAATCATTTTAACATTTTAAAAATTACACTAGCACTTAAAAAGCATGGAATTCTGCCTAAAGCCTAGAAGTTCTCAATAACAGTGAGATGCGAAAATTTAAATCATTTGTACAACATATTTCCCAAAAGTTCTTTATATCTTGAATCATGGAATGCTAACCTACTTGAAGTTAATATAAAACAAATTTAACAATCATAAAATAATTGTACAACGTGCAACTAGTTTCCCATGTATGACAAAGCTTACGATAGCTTAACGCTGTAAATAACAATTACAGAGATATGTGGAAAACTAAAGCCAAATTAGCTTTAATAATTAAAAATCACGTGAATTAACTAAACTTGAGGCCAACTATTAGCTCACTACAAGAATAAGCAGCTATATAAAATCTGAAAAAGCTTGCTAAATTCATTGAACAGGTACGGCAAATTAGTGCTTGCTAATGGACAAAGACTTCACTGATTAACGTAACAAGGCAACGTATAGCGTTGAGTCTAGGATGTTCCTGCCTTTGATTGACGGCATTCTGAAGCTTTTTTCCGAAGAAGCTTGTATAGTTTCTGCACTTACATCTAATTCACTAAAAACCAATGCCAATTTAAACACCAATAAAGATTTAAAAACAATAGAAAGCAAAATGGTCCCTTCCAGCTTGAAGCATCTTTCTTCACCAAAGATTTAAGCGTCTTTACCTCTGAAACACAACAAATGCACCGTTATACATTAATGTAACAAATGTAATGTAATGTAACAAAATATTTGTATAGAGCCTCTTCTGAAGAATCACTCAGAAGCTCCAGTAATGTGAGGTGTAATGACTGAAATAGAGCTAGAAAAACCTAGGTCCTGGCCAAAACTACATACTTACTTGCACACATCTAGGATTGCTAAATGATATACTTTATGAATAATAATAATAATAATACCCTCCAGATCAATAAATAGGATTCTGGAGAATGATTTTCTTCTGAATCAATAAAATAATAATTAATAATAATAATGATTTAATAATAATCTGAACAAAATATACTGTAGATATATATATATATAATAATATATATATAATAATATATATATAATATATATATATATATATAAATATATATATATATATATATATATATATATATATATATATACAATATTATTGTTACCATGACAACATATATTATTGCATTTTGTATAATTTCAAAGGAAATTGTAAAATTTAGCAGCTATTTTAGACCAATGAGAGCCAGGTTTATTTATAGCAGCCAATGAAGACTGTCCATCAGTACTTTATGAAATGAGATGATAGGAAAGGTGTAACATCTAAGCACATGTACTGTAGAATGTAGCTTCAATGTTTCCTATGGCTGTTTTCCAGTATTCTCTTCAAGATATACTTTTCCAAAGGGCAAAAAAACACAGCGAGGTGTAAACACGAGTTGAGAAACCCCGATAATTCCACGTTCTGCCCATTAACTTCCACAAGGCACTGAGATTACGACCAGTGTACCCAGTAGCAGCAAAATGTCAGGCATATCGCTGGATATGTCAGACATCCAGTTCAACAGAGATACTTTTACAATAGACACACACAACGTACTTCTTCTTGCCGAGGGTCAGGAAACTTCTACGCTTCGGCTCGTCGCGTTTTCCCTCCAGATTGGGCGGCAGGGTTGCATACCCGCTTGGACTCGCACCCTTGTCGTCGCCTGCAGCCGTCTTTATTCGGGAAATCCACGAATTCAGTTCGTCCTGAAACAAAACAAACAGAAACACGGCTCTATAGAAGTTGTCCAGAACCATACCCCATATACCATACCTTTTGTCTCCCATTAATTTTCTCCACTCGACCTGGATCGATGTGTGAAACTGAATAAGAAACGGGTTGGCAGATACAAACATTTGTTAGTGTCATTGTGGTTGAAAGATGGAATGAATTGGATGAGAAGATAGCAATGGATACTACAGGGTGGCACAAAAAAACCGGACTAGTCACATTTAGGTTTGCATTTAAAAGGGTCCGTTTTTTTGCGCCACTCTGTAGTGTAGTAGATGCTTTTAAAATAAACCTATGTACTATAGGATACTAGATTGGTCTTGTAGAGCTATTAGACTGTAGATAAAGTATTGTGGAAGTTATACAGTAACTGAATGAGGCATTTATGACATTGCATATTGCAAAATTTTGTTATTTGTAGATGGAAAGAAGACAAAGAAGGAGAGCACAGGAACAAGTCTACTAGAAGACAAGAGGGCAAATAAATGAGATTACACAGCAAGACTATAATGGGTGAAAAAGAATGACCCTCACACAGGGCAGACCCTAATGAACTACTCTAAAACCTTGTTATTGTTAATATTTATGTGTGAAAACTGCTCAGCAAGAGAAGTTAAATTACAAAACAATAGTCTTTGTTTACAACTAATCTGCTATCATGAACAGCTGAATCTAGCGTTCTTCACACAAGCTGACAATATAACAAGCAAACTAATAAGTTAGTAACAATTTGCAAGGTCTAGTACAGCGTACAGCACCTCATCTTTGCACTGGAATAGGTATTCTCCGCCTTCCGCCTGCTTCAGGCGGAACACGTGCTGGCGCTTGGTGTAGTCCGACGCCACAAGCACCGTACTTCCGGTCACGTCGATCTGAGGCTCACTGCGGAAAAATGCCTTCGGATCCTAGAATGTTATTCAATGAAGTGCTCTGTGTTACATGCAACTCACAAAGCGTCAACACCACTGAAAACTACAATGAAACGATCAGAGCAAAACTGACTTGTAACGATACAGGAGACACGGGCGTAGCCAGGAATTTGATTTGGGAGGGTATAAATATTTTGGGTGGGTGTAAATCTTAACTATAAACCACATAAACCACATATAACCACATGTAAATCACATAAAAAACTTTAAGGTAGACTAATTTTGGGGGTATATATATATATATACCGATATACCCCCGTCACTACGCCCCTGACAGGAGATGGTTTAAATCAAATTCTACAAATCTGCGAGCGACAAAAAGGTTTTGAATTTGACAAGAATAAGTGAGATCTATGCCTTCAGTTCCGTATCATGTCAAAATAAGTGCAAAACACACGACAATATCAGTGAAACATCACTGATGTACACCCACAAAATGCGAATGAATCAGACTAGAGAGAGACCAAGTACTGCTCACTGATTTAGCATGCTTCTGATCCTTGTAGAAAGACAACAGATTAGCTGCTAGAACAGCATAGACCTTGTCCCACGACCTACACAGACAAAAAAGATGCACAATGATCGAATGAAACTAACACCTAAGCCAGTTCCATTGTACGGTCATCATGGGTTCAATGATCACATATGAAAAAAAACAGCGGTCTAATTCATAATTTCACCAGAAAAATTGCATAACATCACCAAAAGAAACTCAATTATAAATTACAATTAAATCAATTCTGGCTATAACATACGATGTCTGCAAGACTACTTTACAGAAGAGCTGCTTAAAGAGAGGCTTTGACTATGACAGTATTTGAACGTGACTGTTAGAAGGAACTTCTGTCCAGAGATTTAATGTAACGTTACAAGGCATTTATATAGCACCTTTTAAAGACAAGCATTCAGAAATGCTCCCAATAGGAAATAGGTTCTCAAAACATTGCCACAACATGCAATTTAAGCAAATGGTATTGCCAAACAAATAACAATAAAATGGATACCATCATTAATATGCAATATCATTAGTGTATTTGCTGTTTTGCATATATTTGTGCTCTAGAAATGTTCTTAATAATAATAATAATAATAATAATAATAATAATAATAATAATAATAATAATAATAATAATAATCATCATCATCATCATCATCATCAAAACCATTGTTCTAAAACTCCTGTCAGTATGTAAAAGGTCATTGACCTGTTGGAGGCCTTCTTAACTGTGGATTCCCATTCATGCTTTCTGTTCAGCATTCCCTCGATCTGACTGTCCGACCTGGACGGAGAAGTGGGAGAGGCAGCTGAAGCTCTAGCTGCCTCTACAAAACAGATCACAGACAAAAGTCAAAACATCATTAAGGTTAACAACAAGGAATACAGTATACTCTAGCTATAAATCAGACAGACAGACAGACAGACACACAGACAGACAGACAGACAGACATAGACATTAAACATAATAATAATAATAATAATAATAATAATAATAATAATAATAATAATAATAATAATCATCATCATCATCATCATAAAGCTGATATAAATATTATTGAAAATTCCTCTAATCATCTCTGAAATTAAATGTGAGTAGCATAATAATTAAAATAATTTTTCCACTATGTCCACCATTCAGTATTCTTCAGATCTGTCCAATCCCCGCTGCTCAGAACAGCACAGCGCCAACAGTAACAGCGCAGAAGTCAGAAATTGAGCTGTGACCAACAGTATTTCTTCCAATACCAAAAAGCATTTTGTACCAACAAAAACACAGTCTTGCTGGGAACAGAAGATCCTTATAACCATAACAACATGGTTATGAAATAACCAGAATATAAGAATTCAAAAGTGCACAAGAAGCTTAAAAGCAGAAAAACAATGAAGCAAACAAACTAACTCATATTCAAACTCATGCAAACGTACTGCTAAACATACTGCTAAACATTGGACGTCCACCGTCCTCTAGCCTGGCTATAGGGCAAGAGTCAACTATAGGTGCGACATTTTGTTCAAGACATTGTTTGAACAACAAGTCCTCTAGTGGTGGCACACAGGCAAGAGTCAACCATAGGTAAACCGACATTTTTATTACAAGTATTATTAGCCTGGCTATAGGGCAAGAGTCAACTATAGGTGCGACATTGTTTCAACAACACCGCAGGGGCTCAGGTTTGAATAACAACATATGTACAGGGTGGTGCAAAAAAACTGGACTAGTCACATTTAAGTTTGCATTTAATATAGACCGTTTTTTTGCGCCACACTGTAATATAACAGAATATTTGTAGAGTGCCTCTTTTGAAGAATCACCCAGAAGCGGGGCGCTTCTGGGTGATTCTTCAGAAGAGGCACTATACAAATATTACTGCATATCGATAACATACATGTTATAATTGGTTCTAATATGAAGTAATTCCAATTAAACAACACTAAAATGTTAGTAGTAACAGCAACACTCAAAGCAAGGCACACCAGCAAGCATCAAAAGGAAGCAATCCAAGTGCAAAAAGGAGCGGTTAAAATAAGATTTCCAGAGTGTTTAACCCCTTAACCGTGTATTTAACTATAACTCAATGTAAAATGGACGGATATTATCCAGGATCCCCAGTTAAGGGGTTAAAGCAATGAAACCGCAACACCACCCGCTAATTGCCAGTCATCAATACACTAAATATTCAGAGTTAGTAATATGCCAGGCATAGGACCACTGCTATTGCTAATTACCAGGCCTGAACCACTAATGATATTTGGAGGCTGGAATGGCCAGCTTGACCAATCGCTGATGGCACGAAGGACAGTACATTGTCACAGGAGGGTATTTGGTCATTGGTCAATTTGAGCAGCGGTCAGCCTCCGATCTTATCTCGTGGTCCAGGCCTGATAATGAATTGATCTTCTACAGATAGCACGCACTACCACTCCACCACACCGGAACAATGCCATCACCTGCTGCCTGTTTCTTGTCCTTTCCAGACGATGAACTGCGACCGATCTTGAACGGAGACTTGGAACGTTTCTCCTCTGAAATTTTCCATCGTCATTCAGAAATACTAACTCTATGCAATCAGCTGTTACTTTTGAAGAATGAAGGTTTGGGTTTGTTTACCTCAATGAATCCAATATTTTTCATGAAGTAAATGAGTAGACTTTCATAGGAGTAATACAGAAGGGAATCATATACATACACAGTATTACACACCCATATGATCACACACACACATGCACACACACACACACAAACATGGCCACAAGAAGTGACCCATGAATTCAAAACCACGGGTGAGTCAAAAAAGTCCTAAAATAATTATATAAAATATTGTTAAATATAAAATAGTTATTAAACGGTGCATTAATACTAAATCAGCTGAAACAATTGCATATCACGTATAAATCATTGTGCACATCATAAGTATAATGCAGTGATTTAGACAAATAAAAAACCACAATGGTGTAAATGCTACTACTAAGCAAAGCTGAAGGGTGAATCAATCAAAAATTTGATTGCATGAAAATACAGAAAAAAACAAACAAACAAATATAAAACTGTGCAGTAGATTACTAAAAGTAAATGAGAATCAAACGAAGCAAAGTTTAAAAAAGCAAGTGACAAATTCTCTATTTTAAAGATTTTATGCACAATTTAAACCACATAAAATTGATTATAAGAATGCCACGATGTAACTAGGAACTGGGGTTTACAGGCAGAAATTTTGACAGCTAACGCAAGAAAAAGTTTAACGGGACAATTTCTGAAGGCAAAATTGCAATAAAAATCTAATTTCTGAAGCAAAATTGCAATAAAAAAAGAAACCGAACCAAAGATGCCATTTTTGGGGTGTGATGTTCTTAAAGTCAACAAATGTCATGTGACAATCTACCAGGTCAAAAGGTCACAACAATACTCCATCAAATGACAATTCTCTTATTGAGAGCATCCAAAGGTTCCTCAAGACTAACAGAATAGCAAAAGGGCTTCGAAAACCTTGCACGAAATACTGTCATGGCCTTATAATGTCTAAAATCTGAAGTGGCAGCAGCAGCAGCACAGGAAGTGGCTCAAAATGGCCGCGCCTGGCAGACGTTCGGCGAACGATACTTACGTTTGGCAGACGCATCGAGTGTGGTGCCTCTCTTTGGAGTTTCCTCCGTTCTGATTGGCTCAGTTTTGGCGGGAAGAGTCGAAGCAGATGACTCCTGCTTTGTAGGAGTCACGGGCTCCACTATTCAAATATGAAATTTCTTATGTCATTTACCAATCTGCTAGGCCCTAGTGATTTTTTTCGGTACCACGGCCGTTAGAAAACTGGTGGATAAACATGTGAGGATTTAGTACAGTAAAATCCTGTAGTGCTGAACTTATTAAATGGTCCTGTTCATCATATCCAACAATACTGTCAGATCCGGCCTCATTAAAACAAGATTTTACTGTACAGCTATAACTATTTAATAACAAAATAATATGAAATATTCCAACTGTGCAAAGTTAAGTGGGTCAAAGCAAACAACTACATGCAAAGTTTGACTATTTCTACAACAAAGTCTAAAACATATCAACAATAAGGAATATTCTATACTAAAATTTTAATAGAAACACACAAAACTGAAAATTTAAACAGGGATATAAAGAAAAGAACTAATGCAAAAACAATTACAAACTAACAGTCAAACCCACTTAAAGCCATTCCCCTCGACATCAGACTATACTTAAAGATGCCAATTTTTATCCCTTATTAAAACATTCACAATGGAAGACAGAGAGAGTGAAAGTGAGACAGACAGAAATCCTACTAAACCATTTAAAATCCAATTTATTATTACAGTAAAACATGGGGATATACAAATATCTGCACATGCAAAAGGCATCAAATCTGCCTGCTATCACACAACTTTAAGTGGGTTTTACTCGTAATGAAATCTATTCACATCACACAATCTAGTATAAACATAAGTAAGAAGAAAGAATCTATAATAAGAGAAATACATACCGTAATTAACAATAAATAAATAGTGAGAAAATCCATCATTATTGCTTGCCAGAAGCAATCAGTTTATTTCTATTACAGATATTTCAATGCCCAAAACTCTCTGTTTAAGGAGATTTGCACAAAGAAAATCATGTTTAGCAATGCAGAATGCACCTGTGTGCCTGTTTTTCAAAAACTGCAGTGTCAAACAGTTTGGAATTTTATGCTATGGAAACGTTCTTAGATATTAGAACAGCTAAAGAGCTCTGATGGAAAAATGCTCACAAACTGCTCAAAGTGCATGCAAACTGCAATCAGTAATACAAATGAATACAGTGCGAAGGATAACAAAATGGAGAACAATATATATATAAGTGCACAGTATATACATAGTTTAAATCTTAACATAACCCAATATCCAGGAATCAAGCACTGCTCACATCTTATCAATGAAAACAAAGGCTCAGTACAGGTGAGTGACTTAATATTTCACAACTTTCAATTAAACTACAGGTGGTTAACCGGAGCATACCTCGTTCAGGTGTTGCTTTCTCAGTAGCCGGTTTGTCTGTTTCAGTAATCTTTACTTCCTTCCTCTTTTCTTCCTCTTCGCGACTTGCTGGCACTGGCTGGACCGGAGGAGGCGCTACAACTGGCTCCGGTCTGCGCAAATCAAAGCACAAATATCAAATCGTTATGCTACCAAGTTCGGGTTAACTTATCAGATATAAAATAAGGACAAAGCATATTAGTGCAATCACTTTATAGTAATACACTGACAGACTGAAACTAAACAACTATAGACTACTCTCAAGCTCTGATAAACCTTTTTCATACTGTGCAATGTTGAACAGAACATCAAGAGTTGTTCCCATTTTAAGACATATCTTTCTGGCTTGGCCCATCCTCCTTGTATCCCCCCTCCCCCAATGATCTGACTGACCTTTCCGGCTTGACCTGGTTCTAATTTGGACTGGATTCGGTGTGCGTCAGCTGACACCCTAGGCATCGTGATAGCGGTGCCATAGAAGCTTCTCGATTCATTGATTGAATAAACAAAGCACTGAGCAATCTGACTGCAACATAGACGCCGGCAAAGACTTTACTTTCGTTCAGGTTCAGGCGGAGGCAGGAACTCGGCCAGGTATTGCTCCGCGTAGCTGCGCTTCTGCGGAATCGCCGAGTCAGGATGCTGGCGCTGAAACTCCTCCTCTTGCCTCTTCTTTCGATCGTTAAGCTCCAGCTGCAAGTAGCATAGCTCAATGCAGGCAGCATCGCAGATATATCATCGAAAGGGACACTTTTCGACATGCTCGCTATTGTACTAATAAGATCTCGATGGGCAAATTGATATTCAACCAAAACTTACCGCTGTGTTTAATCTAGACTCCTGGAGGGGGGAACTGACAAAGCCGGGAGTAAACTGACAAAGCCGGGGGGGAATTCTGCTAGAGGGCTGCTGTTAGTTCATGCAGTATGTCAAAATTTCCGGGGGGGGCGAATTTGAAATTTCCAGGAGGAAAAAAGGGCAATTCCCCCCGGAAACGGCCTAGATTAAACCCTGACTTACCGTGGTCAGGTTTTCTAAGGCGAGAAATCGTTCTTCTTGAGTCGTCAGAGTCTTTTCGAAAGCCTCGTGCTTTTTGAAGAGAACTTCCAAAGCGTTCAGAGAGTCCTGTTGTTCAATGGAAAACAATTACATGGGAATTAAATGATTAAAATGCCTCCATACTTACTTGAAACTGCCTATTCAGTGTCACCTGTTAAAAAGGATTCAGAGTAGTCAGAATTTCCTATCCATCTGTTCTTGAAACACAGTGTTCCAATCATTAAAGCATATTTTACAATTCTATGGTCAAAATTGCACTGTATCTCAAGTCACAGTACACAACTGCATATTGAAAAGAAAACTACCCAGGTATGGTAGTACCAAAAGCACCCAAAATACCTAAGTACCCCCAGACCACCTGTTATATTTAATAAAGTCAAAGAAGCAATCTTAAGGTTTCAGTATTAACCAATTAGTGCCAACTCACAATAGCTTAATCACTTACACCAATGTCCTTGCTTTTAACAATCGGTTCATGAGCAATCAGCCAAGATTCAGCAACTGAAGCATCTCTAGCAAACTGATAAACTTCCAAAACTACAAGAAGAAAACAATCTCAACTGATTTATATATTGGAATCAATTAAGTTCACCACACCTTTTTTTCTTTTACATAAAATGAACATGCTGTATTTGGGCGCATATCACACGTACAAAAATACGGTAATTAATACTTATGTAACCTGATGGTTGCGGGTTCAAATCTGCCCCTAGCCATTGTGGAGCAACCGTGAGCAAGTTGTTCACTCCTGCCTTGCTCCACACTTATGATGCTTCACGTTTTTAGTGACTTTACACGTGTCAACAACCATGTAATAATAATAATAATTAGTAATTTATTAAGCATTCTAGTATAGTAACTGATTGTCCAAATACATAGAGTACACAGAGCCTTAGTCTTAGATGAGAATAGCATTTGAATTATACATCAAGATCAAGCTGCCTGTACAGAACGTGTACAGGGTGGCGCAAAAAAATCGGACTATATTAAATGCCAAACCCAATGTGACATTGGGTTTGGCATTTAATATAGTCCGGTTTTTTGCGCCACCCTGTACATTCAAAAGAGAACCTTAAGTAAGTGAAACAATAGCATAAAGCTATGAATTATTGTTATTATTATTATTATTATTATTATTATTATTATTATTATTATTGTTATCATCATCATCGTAATTATCATTATCATTACTACAACTACTACTACAACTACTATTACTACTACAACAACTACTACTACTACTACTACTACTACTAATAATAATAATAATAATACTACTAATACTACTACTACTACTACTAGCATAAAGATCCAACATACTGAGTTTCAGGTAGTCCCAACGATCCTCCCACTGTTGTCTCATGCCTCCACGCTGATTTGCCAGCTGAGCCAGCTTCTCTCGAACCTACCACAACAACGCCAACAAGAAAATCCACAAGACTGCCTTAATCAGGATAACGACAACGCGCTACAGCAGGATTGGTAGACAAGCACGCGCTTTAATCGCAAGAATTGGTAAGTGAAAAACACAAGGTCAAGTACCTCTTTCGATCTCTCATGCTTTCTGGCCAGCAGGTCCTTTCCAAGATTCACGCAGATTGTGAAACTCTCGTCCCTCGAGTCGATCTCAGCCTTCAGGCCCTGATGATTATTCATGAGCAGCTCCACGCCCGAAACATCTCTGTCAAGCAGAAAATAGGTCATGGCTTAAGTAATTGCAATGTATTATTATTATTATTATATTTATTATTATTATTATTATTATTATTATTATTATTATTATTATTATTATTATTATTATTATTTGCAATGTATTATTATTATTATTATTTATTATTATTATTATTATTATTCTGACAATTTATATTAGCAATGTAATAAGCATAGTTATTATTGAAGGTATTAATTATTCTTATTCTTATTCTTATTATTCTTATTATTATTATTATTACAAGTTTTACAGGGGAACTTGTCAAGAGATAGTAAATAGTAAATAAGTGCGTCTTTAGTTTGTTTGCAAACAGCTCAGAAGAGGTATCTTTAGTCACTGGTGGGTTGGGCTGGGTCAAGTGACCCTATTGTCGGTAGGGGCTTGGTTTGGGTTGAAGATTTGATGGGTTGGGTTCTAAAAAATGGATTCATGGTCATCTTTGGTTTAGACTTCAAAACCGGAGGACTAGTTAATGCACGGGCAGATTTTTGGTCTGTACCGTGGTCTTTCGGAGGTCTTCATCTGTCGGTCCATGTCATTCATCCAGTTCGACAGGATGCGCGCCATCGCAAAGAAGCGATGAATGTCGCCGGAGTCCGCGAGGTTGCTGCGACGGGAGTCGAGGGTGAACTGGAGATTGCGCCAGGCGTCGACGACTTCCTTCTCCCGCTGCTGGATCTCGGTCGCCTTGTCGCCAGAATACGACACGATTATCTTGGCCGCTTCTTCCTGCACCTGCTGAACCTTTGAAATCGGAAGCGCGGAATAACGTAGAGTTAATCAAAATGCAAAAACACTCTGGTTCAATAGGGGGGGGGTATCCAGTGTTTACCAACAAAGTCTGGTTGCTCCGCCCACTGGTGGGCAGAAACCATTGTCGTCTATTAATAGACGCCAATGACAGAAGCAGATTTCTTGCTGGTGGGCATAGATCAAAGACCATAGGGATTGTTCTGGATACTCTTATATATAACACCGTAAAATTGCCGAGTCAAAGACATACTAATACGAAATGCTACTAGCATGGTAACACATGAATTTGAGCAAAGAGCTTGCTCACATACATACTAGTTCTAAGAATTGAATTTTTTTGCTGAAGGTAAATACTATATTCAAGAAAGATATACAGGAGGTTTAAATATACATAAAAGTCACAGCAATTGTACCCATGAAACCTATCAAAGGCAGCCATAGAATATTTTCAAGGGTTTTATTTCTTAGAGAGTAATTACAAACAGATTACCATCACAACAGTTCTGTCAAACCCAAATATTTCACTATCCCCACATGTCATAGAAGGTGTTATGCCCTGTCATCCGATACTGTATATCAATTAACCCCAATAAAATATTTAAAATGTTTAGTTGTCACAGTAATGAAGATCAAAGTGTATTTAGTCATTATGTTTTTAGTACCTGCGCTCCAAGATTGACAAGTTCATGTTCGAAAGTTGTCAATCGTCTCTGAAGTGCGGCGATTGACTGTGCATCCTTACCGATCGCTTCATCGGGAATCAAAAGTTGTTTGTCCTGGAATAAAGAGACAGAACCGATTAATAACCCCATACTGACAATTTATTTTCTATAAAAAATTGCAAAAAAAACCCCACCAAACAGAAAAAGATGCAGAGAACTGATGAATAATTAACTACTTTATGCATAAAATTATGCACTTTTATAGCACCTTTTCTGTTATCCTTAGATACTCCAAATCTGAACCGTAAAAGACCAGATATCAGCCAATACAAATTATCAAAGATATTCAATGCTACTGATATCCACAATAGTATCAAAACCCAACATAAGATACCTTTATGATTCTAAGTTCAGAAGATCATTGATTGCCTTTAGAGATGTTCAAAAGATAGCAAAAGTACACAGAATTATTTGCCTCATAAATAAACGCCCAATTAATTAATTACCCTCAAAAAGTAAGTAAGTAAGCAGCAAAAAGTAAAATCTATTCGCCCTCACTCGTATTCTGGCAAGGGTTTCCTGGCAGTCGTCGAAGAACTTGAAAAGCTCCCACGAGGCGTCGAGGGAGTCCTTGCGTGTCTGCATCATCTCCAGAAGGTCGGCCCAGAGCTCGCTTATCAGGTCCTTGTATTCGCGATCGTCGGAGCTTCAGTGTGACCGGCTCTGATCAGCTCGTTGCATATCTCGGAGACGGCGTCGACTCGCTCCTGCCCGACGCTCTCCGTCTCCTTTGCGAAGTCGCTGAAATTGTCTCGCAGCATCTGCAACAGAACAGCGGCGCCAACAGCCTTATAACACCTTCTTAACAGAGGCGGCTGAGAATCGGATCACGCTGCCTCGTTTTTGCGTCTCGTTGTGGCAATGCGGGCTCCCAAGCGTTTGAAAACTGCCATTGGTAGCTTGCATTTTCTATGGATTGGGCCACCCATGTTCCAGAGTTATATGGCCAGACCATGTATCAGTATTAATTAACCCCTTAACTGGGGATCCCGGATATATCCATCCATTTTACATTGAGTTACAGTTAAATACACGGTTAAGGGTTTAAAAAGCCGTAAAAAAACTAAAAGATGAACAGGTACATCAAACTAATTAGGTGATAAGTATAATAGGAAATTTTCAACTTATATTTAAATTCATTAATGTTGAGAACATACGATAGTTTTTCTAGGTAATGAATTCCACATTGCAATTGTGATAACAACAACATATCTATAAAAATGTCCAAATAAATTACTAAATCTGGAAAACTGCAATAACACCAACAGGACTTACGGTTATATGTTCGAAATTTTGACCCAGTTCGTGAGCGCTGGCAACAACTTCCTTCTCGTTGATCCATTGCTCAAGGTCCTGGTACTCGCGGCGAAGCATGTACAACTTCAGGTACTCGTCGAGGCGCTTGTGCTTATCGCCGATCAAGTCCTTCAAACTGGCATACAGTTTGTCAATTGCAGTCTGTTTGTGCGCAATCGCGTCACTGAAAATAAAAATCAGAGCAAAAAGTCAACCGTTTGTGTTTTACTGTCAGTGAAATAGCCTATTCTGCTAAATCGAAGTACCCCGAGCAATGCAGGATCAAAGCAAAACAATAAAATGTAAAAATTAGTGTAATTTATTTTGAAAACTAACAACAGAATTGATCAAGCACAACTTAACCATTTTGCCCCACAATGAGTTATTATTATTATCATAATTATCATTAGCATCATTATCGTTGTCATCATCATTGTCGTCATCATCCATCATCATCCATTATTATTATTATTATTAATATCATCATCATCATCATCATCATCATCATCATCATCATCATCATCATCATCATCATCATCATCACCACCACCACCACCACCACCACCACCACCACACACCACCACACTACTACTACTACTACTAATAACAATAATAATAATAATAATAATAATAATAATAATAATAATAATAATAATAATAATAATAATAGCAAGTTATAAACAAAGACCTAATATACAGCAACATGAATTTTCCATCGCACCTTGATAAGGTAATTAATTTGTCTCACCTGTCTGGATGGCCATCATTGATGAAACGCTGGCATCTTTCTCCCAGGCCTTTGACAGTGTTGGCGTAGTCGTTGACTACAGTCTCGACATCATTGTGCTTCTTTTTGAACCGGCTGGTGGAGAACTCATCCTTGCCATAGTCATCGGTCATCATGTATAGCTCCTGCTCGCTCATCCACGACTCGGCCTCCAGACGCGTCAAACAGGTACTGCAAGGAAATCCACGCATTCGACAACGTCTCAAAAATTAAAACAACAACTAGAAGAACAACGACCAAAACGATGTCAACATCCGATGCCGAATCGACAACATTTCTGACCAATGGAGATTGGTCAGAAATTGGAAAGCGGTCAGGTCAACCAACACAAACACACGATAATTATTTCAGAAGACTCCAATCACAGCTTAAAAATTTCTGCAATAGTAAAAATAACTGAACATACAGGTGGCGCAAAAAAAACTGGACTATATCAAATGCAAACCTAAATGTGACTAGTCCGGTTTTTTTTGTGCCACCCTCTATATCTATGTCCACATCCCTGACACATAAATTACAAAAACTCTAGCTCTGAACTACACAGGCAAATTTATCATCTATTTTTTTATTTGGATCTGACAATGAGATTATGACTAAAATCAAGGAGCCGATGTCAAAAATATTACTAAAACGGCGCTATAGAAGTTCAGAAGAGACTCGAGCATCATAATGACCTGTTTTCCAGCTTCCGACTGTTCCAGTAAATTCTTTCGTTTTTCGACGGCGTCGTTCAGCTTCTCCCATTGTTCGTTCAATTCGTCGATACCTCTCTGGAATTCCTTGGACTGCGGGTGTCCGTTTTCGATCAGCGACAGTCCGGTGTCGACCACCAGTTTCTCGTGAGGCTCGTGGTTGTCGATTTCGTTTCGCAGCGACCTCAGCTTCTTCTGCAACATCTGGACGCTCAGCAACGAGTTTCCGTAATCGGTCGACGTCGCCTGAGGCATTTTCTCCCGGATCCAAAGCTTCTCGTCCTCGACGTCGCGCAGGAACTGACGCACGCGCTTCGCGGACTCCAGCTGATCTCTTCGGTGCAGCAACGGTACGAGGATTTGGGCAAATCTGAAAAGCGAATTAAGAAAACTTTCCTCAATCTAAATCAACCGTCAAAACAATCTTTTTACGCATGGGGAGACGATTAATATTTCTTAAGGTGATCAGAAATTGACACTTCAGGTAGAAACCAAATAAGGTTCAATACTATAATCCATCTTATTTAAAGCCACCTAGTTGACCCTGTTGATTGTTACAAATACTTCGGAAAACTAAAAAACTAATAACTAGATTTTTATTAGGATTTACCCGGTTCTGAAAACAGAGTCAACATCCGTTACTGTACGGTTGGTATAATTATTAAATAAAACATAGAGACAAATCTAACAAATCTGGCCTCAAAGGTTATACAATACCGATGCGCTAGGTATTATGATAGCGATGCCATAGAAGTTACTTCATTGATCGATTGAATGGTATCTGGCACATTTGGACAAATGAGACTTCGGACCCACCTTTGCTCGACCAGACGTTTCTTTTCTCTTATCAGTTCCTGTTGTTCCGGATCGAGTTCCTTGAGCAGGTCCTGGTTTTCCAGTTCTGTCACCTGACTCTGCTTTACCTTCAACTGGCTTTCCAAGATCTAAGCCAACCCAAAACCACAGACATCGTTGCTAAAAATCGTTGCTAGATTGAGATTTCAACCCCTTAACCGTGTATTTAACTGTAACTAAATGTAAAATGGATGGATATATCCGCGATCCCCAGTTAAGGGGTTAAAAAATACCAAAACAAAAAATAATCATCCTGCGACTAGAAAGCTCAACATTTTAACTTACGTTCTGTTTCGTAACGAGCAGACTGACGGTCGTCAGGTCAGTGCCGACATCTTCGTTCACGATCTGCGACTCGATCTCGTTTATCCAACCGTCGATGTCGTCGCAGTTCTGTTCGTAGAGGACGTGCTTGTTCGAGTCGAAAAGCTTCTGGCCTTTGGCAGCTGTCAGGTCCTCCAGCTGTTCCCACTGTCTGTTCAGCTCATCCAATCTAGGTTGGACGTGCTGGACAAAAACACGACTAGTTAAACATTATATACAAGTCTATGGTTTACAAATGTCAACAAATCAGAGAACTGAAGAGCTGTCCAGACTGACAATGAAATGAAAGTATCATTATAAATATTATGTTTTCTAATGAAAGTATCATTACAAATATTAGGTTTTCTAATGAAAGTATCATTACAAATATTACGTTTTCTAATGAAAGTATCATTACAAATATTAGGTTTTCCAACGAAAGTATCATTACAAATATTAGGTTTTCTAATGAAAGTACCATTACAAATATTACGTTTTCTAATGAAAGTATCATTACAAATATTACGTTTTCTAATGAAAGTATCATTACAAATATTAGGTTTTCTAATGAAAGTATCATTACAAATATTAGGTTTTCTAATGAAAGTATCATCACAAAGCTTCATTTTTCTGATCCAAAGTGATCCTAAACTGAAGCCAGCCATTGTAATCACCTCGCTCAACTCCGGCTTCTGCCGAACAAGTTCGTTGCCCTTGTCCACAGCGTCGTCGAGTCGATTTCTGTTCGCCTTCATCTCCGACTCAAACGCCTGATGGCGAAGCCACTTGCTGTGCATGTTCTTCGCGTCTCTGTACGTCTCGTCCTGGGCTGCAATCACTTTTTCTCCAAGCCAGTCGTTCAGCTGCAATACAGGTAAAATAATACAGGTACGACCATACAGGTGTCAAGGAAAGACACAGGAAGCAGAAGACGTCTCAAAACCTGTCGATGGGCTGATGGCATAAAAACTCTAGGTGCTTTGTAACCCATAACTTCACCTACAAAAATGTGACATAATGACTCACCAAAAAACCCCACCCAAATGTTTTCAGAACTTAGAAAAACCCCTGCAGAAATTTTGAATGAATCCAGTTAGTATTTTAACGAGAAATGGAAAACTGAACATTTCTATCGTACGGGTGAAATCCATGTTTCTAAAAGTATAACCCGACCTCATCACAATCCTGGAAGAAATGCTGCAAACCAAGTAGATCCTTCAATCTCTCCAGCTGTTCGTAGGCACGCGTCCTGTTGTTGTCACGCCTTAGACACAAAAACACGACGCAAAGAACTTAGAAAACCTGCATCACAACATTGCCAAGATGGAAATGCTGTAAATTCTGCTTCATTTTATAGCACAGAACTTAACCCCTTAACTGGGCAACTATTTATAACTCAATGTAAAATGGACGAGCGTTACTCGGGGCACCCAGTTAAGGGGTTAAAACAGTCAATTGACAGTCGAGATGGAAGTATATGCAATCACGTACCATTTACAATACAATAAGCTAAGACCAGAGAAAACAAAGCCATTCGGGCTTAATATTTCCTTAACCTATGACACAAAAGGACTACAAATAAATACAAATTACTGTAGACCTTCGTTGTAACGTATTAACCCCTTAACTGGGGATCCCGGATATATCCGTCCATTTTAGTTACTTTATAGCGGGTCCAAATTTAGTACTTTGTATCCAATAAGTTATATCCAAAGTTTGTCATAACCAATACAGTAGCACATCACAAGGGACTTGTAGATTATGGTACTTGATAACTGAGTATACATTATAGGTAGTACCAATACTCGAGTCCGAGCGCTGGGTTCCAGTGCTTATCTCCAGTCTAGGCTATCAGCGACGTAGGTGGCATAAGCCATTAATCTGGGGTAGGTTGCCATTACTTTTCCCAGCCCCACGTTTTACCTCGCAGCTTAATTTGGTGCTGCTCTTGATTCTACCACCATCCTCTTGCGAGTAAGGCTGAGTCGAGCTTAGGGCTCCTGCAGGCATCGAACCCGTAACCTTCTGCTCCATCGTCCAACGTCGTCACCACTCTGCTAACTTCCCGCCCCATACATTATAACCAAGTCCATAGTAAAGAAGTTAGACTGTACATTAACGAAAGCCAAATACTACATATTTAACCACCTGTCCTTGACACTGTCTATCTTCTGTTGGACTTTGTCGCCAGCATAGTTGCTGTCCCTGAGCATGCCTTGTCCCATGCTCAGCACTGCGTTGATCTTTTCGTCATTGGCGTCGAGCGTCGTGATGAAGCCCTCGTGCTTCTTGATGATGTTCTCCGCCTGCTCGATTGTGTTCTGGCATCAAGTAATGCAACATGCGATAAAACTTGGCAATAATCAGTATCAGAATTTCTTTCTAAACAATTCATTCAAGAAATCAGTACATGTCCTAGGAATCAGAAATTATTGATTACAATCCAAACATAAATTCTAGAAAAGGAAAGCTTAAAGTTGAATCACCACCACTACCACCACCACTACTACCGACTGGTTTATGGATGCCCAACTATTTTATGGATTTACTATATTATTATTATTATTTATTATTATTTATTATTATTAATTATTTATTATTATTTACTATTATTTATTATTATTTATTATTATTTATTATTAATTATTATTTATTATTAATTATTATCATTATTATTATTATTATTATTATTTTGTTCTTCTCAACATGTTCCTGGCAATACTAATCATCATCATCTACTATACTATACTACTACTACTACTACTAAAGCATCATTTATTATTATTATTATTATTATTATTATTATTATTATTATTATTATTATTATTATTATTATTATTATTATTGACACAATGTTTCTTCACATTTTATATCCAATGTTTTTATATTTTCTCTATTTCACACTCCTAGATATATTGTCACTGCATTTTACCATATCATTTCCATTTTTATGCCTGACATGAGCACACTATCACAGTTGATTTTCAATCATAACTTCATGTTTTAAAAGTTTTTGCTATAACCCTGTCATATCTCTTTTTGTGCCAAAATCTGATTTCATATAATAATAAAAATAATTTTAAAAGTTTTAAATAGGACTTTGAGAGTTCAGTATGATTTATCTGTCTTGCATTAGAACCACTGTTTCCAAATAGCAACTGGAAGAGAAGTAACTTACGGGAGTTTCATCCTTTGAGAGGAAATTGTCCTGCTGGCTGAGTAGGACTTCTGTCTGCTTGATATCACGCATGAATTCCTAGAAAACAGATTTAACATTACACGTCAACCCCAATCGAAAATCACATCACATTTGCCAATGCCAGGTCAAGAGCCAATACAATTAACGACTCCAAACCACTCAACTACTCAAACATCCGGTTCTTATCGATTTATTCACCGCCAATAGGGTTAGGTTTAGGGGTTTAGGGTTTGGGTTAAGTTGGCGGTGAGTTTACCGACAAGCCTTTACATTTACCCCTTGTTGGCAGTGAATTAACCGACAAGTACCAAAAACATCCCATATAGATAAACAACCTATCTACATACCGGTATTCTGCATACCTTGTTCACTGCATCAACGCTATATTTCTATGTAACAACACAGAGTCACAAAACTACAGTCAAACAGCCAGTTCTCAGTCACTATTTCATTTTCTTCTTGCAACAACTTCTCCTCAAGTTTTTCTATCTAAACTAAAAGCATTTCTCTTCAGATAACCATTTCCCCAATAGCTCTAACATCCCAACCACAATGACCCTATGGATAAAACGACACTGTCTACTTTTTGCCATAGCCATTTCAAATTTAGATGAAGTGCCTAAGCTACAGTGATGCTGCATTCAAATGTGCTATATAAATTCACAAGATTTTACTTACTTACCTGGTATTTACCATACCTACAAACTAGCTAGTCATACAGAAGATACAGAAATTCTGCAACGTGACTTAACTGCAAAGCAATTGTGGCTAAGAAATTAAGCTTGTGCAACATTCAGCCTGATTCAACATGTAACATTGCCCTAAGTAGACGATGACAACTACAGTAGACGTATGTCTATGATACCTGAAGGGCAAGGCTTTGGGCAAAGAGGTTCTGTTTCATATTCCACATCTTCTGTAGGTCAACCCAATCAGTGTCCAGTGCCTTCAATCTCTGTCAAGTGCAGTTAAGACACATATTGAAATTGTACAAACAGATTGCATATAACCTAGTGTAATTCAAACAAGATAAGTGCATTATCTATTTTCACCATCACTGTTATTCATTCGACACCGTCTGAAAGCAACTGTTTAACATCGTGAAAATCTGCACATTCGCAGAATGCAAAGATTAAATAAGGACAACGTTAAGTTAACGTTATCACAAGCCTGGAAAAGTGACGCAGCAAAGTTGTCGTTCATATAATGATTAAAAAAATTCACAATTTTTCAGTCTTCAAAATTCTTAATCCAATACGGTAGCGCATCCGCATCACACTGGACAGTGTGACAATGCGGTACTTTATAACCCAAGCATACATTGTAACCAATTTTTCATAATGAAGTTTTACTGTTTTAGCATCAAGATCACCTCAATTTCTGTAACTCCATATGCTGTGATACTAAACCAGACCTCATTGTCTAATTTTTTTAAAGAATCTGAAGTGGCATCAAACATAGAATGGCACAAACCTCGCGTAGGAACATATATTGAACGTCCTCTTGGCCCAGCACCAGTTTGTCGCCAAACTCTTTCATTTTCGCGTAATCCGGGGCATAGGCGTCGATATCTTGCTTGATCTGGGCGTGCTGCACCAGCAGCTCCTGTGCCTCCTTCAGATCATTTGGAATGTCTTCGTTGGCCACAGTGACCTGGGTTCTGGTGAGCCATTGCTGGAAACTATCCAGGTCCTGTAGGAACTGCTGCAGATCGCCCACTGTGCCCAGTCGCTCGTCGCGCACTTTCAGCTGAAACGAGAAAACGACGACACAGTGTGTTCATCTGATCCAATCCCAAACTTCTATAGCGCCACTTCACAATGCACAGAAGCATCAGCTGATGACACACCGGATCAAAATCCTTGTCAAATCCAGGATATCCGGTTGGGCAGCCGGACGACAGTCTGTGGTGGATTCAATACTATACTACTGCAAGTACTGTATAATAATAACTAAGAATATGTCTCAGTTTAACAGAACATAAGACATGAATATACAATGCAAACGACAAGGGTAGAACAGCTCCTTAACCCCTTAACCGTGTATTTAACTGTAACTCAATGTAAAATGGACGGATATACCTAAGATCCCCAGTTAAGGGGTTAAGCATAACACAGACAAAAAATCATGACCCCCTCCCCCCGGTCTCCCCAATATTTTATAAGTCAAAAAGACTGGCAAACACATCAATGTACATACGTCAATGAAACAATCAATGCTCAGATAATTTATTGTATAAAACTTGGGGGAGTTTACACAGAGCCTTTACAACGTGTATCAATCAGTAGCCAGTTTGGCAAAACCAAAAGTTCAAAGTCATTTTCAGTCACCTGAGGTCAGGGTTCAACTCAAAATACCTCAAACTACATAATGCAGCTCACAAATCACGAAAAATGAACAGGGAAAAAATTTCAACTACAAGAATCAAAATGTCATTACACCCTTTTAGCATGTCGCCACCTTTAGTCAAACGATTAACTTAACCCCTTAACTGGGCAACTATTTGTAACTCAATGTAAAATGGACGAGCGTTACTCGGGGCGCCCAGTTAACGGGTTAAACAAACTTTCAAACACGCAGATATGACACTGGTGAAGGTAGAGTGGTGCGTACCATGGACTTGAGCTCCTGCCAGAGTACCGTCAGCTGAGAGATCTTGTCTCGAATGGCTGCCGCTTCCTCCGGTTTCTCATCCTGCAGACGATCAGCCTCAGATTGCAGGGAATCCAACTGAAGAAAAAACACAAAAAAACATCACTCCAACTGAAGAAAAACACAAAAAACATCACTACAACTGAAGAAAAAAACACAAAAAACATCACTCCAACTGAAGAAAAAACAACATCACTCCAACTGAAGAAAAAACACATAAAACATCACTCCAACTGAAGAAAAAAACACAAAAAAACATCACTCCAGATGATTAAACACCAAAGACCACCGAAATAACAAAAACACAAAAACATGTTTTCCAGACTGAAGAAATAACACAAAAAATTTGGCAAAGAAAAATAGTAAAAAATCTTAGAAAAAAACCAAAAACTACTCCAGATGATTACCAAAGACCACCATCACTACTATAACTACTTTTCAGACTGAAATAATGCAAACACACAAAGGCACTACTACCAAATCTTACTTTAACTACTACTACAACTACTGATTAAACATCACCACTACTACAACAACCACTGGTTTAGTCAGGGTTTCCAGAATAAGAAGCATCATAAATTAGTAAAAATACTACTACTACTACTACTACTACTACTACTACTACTACTACTACTACTACTACTACTACTACTACTATTACTATTACTATTATTATTATTATTATTATTATTATTATTATTATTATTATTATTATTATTATTTATATAATTGTTATTAGTAGAAAACAGAATTTATTATATGTCATAGCATTTAATGGCAGGTAAAATGGTATATTATTACAGTGTGAAACTATAATTATCAGAGCTGACCTTAGCCTGAATGGCTGCGAGATCTCTTTCCAGTCCACTTAGGCGTCTCTGCAAGGTGATGGTTCCAGCAAGGTCATTGCCCAGTTCATCCGTAGATTCAATCAACTTCTCTTTGTCTCTTATCCAAGTCTAACAGACAAATAGCAACCTATCAATTGTAAAACCTGAATAAAATACACCAATATTTCACTCAAATCATCCTTCAAAAGCTGCTGCATGCCAGCATCAAATATATAATCAAAATCAGCGTAAAGTAGAACTTTGATAAACAGACTCAGTTATAACGTAAACTCAGTTGTAATGTACCACAATGTATGGCACCAAGTTCTGTGTTACCGTATTGGATACAACTAATGGTTGTCAAAGCACCTTTGTTTTGTGCTCTTAGCTCATTTACGGCACTATAGAAAATTGTCTGACAATAATAATAATAATAATAATAATAATAATAATAATAATAATAATAATAATAATAATAATAATAATAACATACCTCAGATATTACCGGTACATACTAAATTTTACAGACCCGCTAAGTATGTTATAACAAAGTTCTACTGTACTTCAACATACACCCAAAATCAGAAGTTGAAACATGGATTAACTTATATAGCAAAACTTTTGGTAATTTCTGGTTGTGAGTACTGATACTACCGGCACTTTAAGTAAATTCTGCCTTAACTCTTTTGAGGCGGAATTATTTCAATGCCATGACGTTGACGTCGACTTTTGTGGACATCCGTCTCAAAAGAGTTAATTATCAAGATGTAATCCAAAGAAATTATAAACATTGTCATTTGCTTCACAAGTCAAATACACTGAAACCAGTCTAATATTAGTGATGGTAATAATATATAGGAGTATCCAGAACAATCTCTATGGTCACTGATCTATGCCCACCAGCAAGAAATCTGCTTCTGCCATTGGCGTCTATTAATAGACAACAATGGTTTCTATGGTTTCTGCCCACCAGTGGGCGGAGCAACCGGACTTTCTTGGTAAACACTGGATACCCCTATTCAGTATGCCTCAACATTGCTTTGATTCTATACATGGGGATGACATGCTCAGAAATATTTGGGATAAACTGCTCTGTTGAATGAAAAAGAGCTCTTGTTAACAAGTTAAACATTTTATAGAATTAATTTTCAAAATAAAAAGAAACTGTCTTGCCATTGTCTCCTGACAATCAACGTGGAATTGATTGACATCATGTGCCAAGTCCAGGGCGCTTCTTTTGTCGTCTGCAATGCCTTGAAGCTCTGCCCATCTATTCAACGACAACATTACACAAAGTCCTTACGACCACCTGACTTTTGCAAATACATTTTGTTTGCTTATTCATCTAGTTAAGTAGCAATCACATTCATTTCAAAGAAAAAACTGGCTAATAATCATGAGCAACATTATTATTATTATTATTATTATTATTATTATTATTATTATTATTATTATTATTATTATTATTACTACTACTACTACTACTACTACTACTACTACTACTACTACTACTACTACTACTACTACTACTACTACTACTACTACTACTACTACTACTACTACTACTACTACTACTACTACTACTACTACTACTACTACTACTACTACTATTATTATTATTATTATTATTATTATTATTATTATTATTATTATTATTATTATTATTATTATTATTATTATTATTATTATTATTATTATTATTATTATTATTATTATTATTATTATTATTATTATTATTATTATTAAGACGACTCTTATAGCCCTGCGGGCATGATAAAGGCCAAAGTCTATGGCACTTTAAAAATGTCACAAAAGGTAATAAACAATAAACTCCAAAGATTCTTCCAGAGTGATACAATAAATGTACCTCTTACACTATTTTGCCAATTTTTATCAAAATTAATAACAACTAAACCTTCATTGCAATTCGTTCACATTTCAAAAACCACACATGAAGTTTACTCCTAAATTCCAAGTTGACAAAAGAAGTACGGTAAATTCTGCTTATCTGGAAATTTTCGACGTACTTTTCGCCAAGTTCCTTCTGTCGTCCAATCACACGATCGGAGTCCGGGTGGTCGTTATCCAGCAGCTGATGCGACAACTTCCGGACGACCTCGACCTTGTCGGCGTTCGCCTTCAACTCTCCGTCAAATGTGTCGAACCTCGCCTTTAGAATTTCAACCTCTTCGACGTCCTCTGTGGCAACCATCGTGTGCAAAAGCTTCTCCTGAAAATAAAACACGAGAAGATTATTAATAACTGGGGATCCCGGATATAAGCATTTTCAAAAACGGTTAAGGGGTTAATCTAGGAATGAAGCATCAAAAAACTTAATTAATAGTAAAAATAAAAGGGTTTTGCAGTAGAAGCAGCGGCAGCAGTAGTAGTCAGTGGCGGCTCCAGGATTTTGCAAGTGGGGGAATCACACGGGTGGCAACTTCTAAGCATGGGAACCAGGACAACTATTTTTCATAAATCACCACATATAGGAAGAATATCACCCTTGATGGGGGCCACTTGGGGAGGGCCAGGCATTCAATAGAGGGGCACAGACCCTCCTGTGGAACCAATAATAGTAGTAGTAGTAGTAGTAGTAGTAGTAGTAGTAGTAGTAGTAGTAGTAGTAGTAGTAGTAGTAGTAGTAGTAGTAGTAGTAGTAGTAGTAGTAGTAGTAGTAGTAACAATAACAACAATAAGTACAAGAACAACAACAACAACAATAATAATAATAATAATAATAATAATAATAATAATAATAATAATAATAATAATAATAATAATAATAATAATAATAATAAGTTATAACATGGTTTAGAGCAGTTCAGCAAGATATGTCTTGTGTGAGAACCCATATGTTCCAACTGGCCACTCATTCACATTATGGTTATGCTGTGTAGTCTCAGTGTCCTCTTGTCCTCTAATCAGTCAATGTATTATTCTCCTTCTTTGTCATCTTGTCTTTGAAACATACAAGAACAATCCTACTAGATGACAAGAGGGCAAAGAATCAGCTGAGTTAAGCCATGAAGCTACTAGTGCTTTGCTTGGACAACTCCTATCACAGTCTAGACAGATGAACGCGACGCGTACCTTTTCCGTGATCCATTGTTCCACACCGTCCGCTTCGTTGAAGAGCGTGTACAGTGCGAGGGCGTCCATGAGCCGCTGTTTGCGCAAGTCGGCCATTTCCTTCAACTGCGAGTATTTCTTATTGACGGCCGCCAAACGATCTGTCACTTCGGACGACTCTCGATCCTTCCAAAAAAATAACAAAATCAAATCTCAACCCATCCAAAAAAGAACAAAAACCTTTTGTTTTGGTGTGATATAAATAAAACACCCAAATCAAACGCTTTGTAAATAAATCACGGTCAATGGTACACACACACACATGCACACACACACACACATGTCGAATTAACCATTCTACATGAGATTTTAAAGTCAATATATGTTTTAATCTGTAGTGTAACCTAATGATATATTTGCTTGGGACAGTCTCAAAATGGTTACATACCTGAAATAATGAGAAGAAATTACATAGATTCATACAGAGCATAATTTGAGCATGCAAACTTTCAGAGCAGGAGTGAGTGAGTGAGTAAATTACCTGCTCCCCAAGCTGGCTTGCTTGCTCGTGTAGTGCTGCGATAGCACTGCCAAAATTCTCCACTTCTTCTGTTATGTTCTGTAAGACCAAGACAAAAATTATCAACTTAACCCTTTGAAAACAATCCGCCTGCACATAAAAACTGATAACCCTCGATTCCTGAGACCCAATATATACTCACCCTACTATTGCAGAAAACTGGGGAGTATGACTATATGGTCATCCCGCTAAAGCAGTACCACGTGTTCAAAGGGTTAAAGTAAAACTGTAACAGTGTATATAAGCTATACATCCATTTATCTAAGAAGTGATTCAGATCTGATCCACTGGAACTACAGCTACTTGGTAGGTTCAAGAGACTAAAGACTTCAAATAATATCAATATGACTTTTAAATTTAACACGTTCAATGTTGTATGTGATTATGTACGAAACTGAACTGGAAAAAAACAAATCACTAAAATGACAACAAATAATATAAGCAATCACTAAAACAAACTCAGAAATAAAAGAAAAAACAAATAAAAGTTTTCCTGCCACAACTGAAGCCTGAAACCAGACTATAATAGCTATTATGGCTATTGTGCCCAGTCTACAGACAGACAGTAGATAAAAATCGTACATTTAATTAACAAACATTACCGGTACATGAAGAAAAGGTTCGCAAATAGACAAGGATATGGTCCTGTTCTGTAGCTCAATAAGTTAAAACATGGAAAGGATAAAATCACCAGATGTACTGACAAACTGGTTAATGACTGATTTTGCAAAAGCACGTCACAAAACACACATACTCAGAATGGATGATATTAAGAACCCCAAAACACAATTTTCAACTACAAACCAGAGGGGAGAAGATCTAAAGGAAAACCGAAAGATGACCAGTGGATGGATTGGAAGAGGATCTGAACATGGCAGGACTGAATCTCAACGGAAAAACTGACCGAAGATACCGAATGATTTTGGAAGAAATAGCAAAGGACAGAGAACTTTGGAGCGATGTCATGGAGAAGTCGATAGCTGGACACAGCAGGAGGACAAAGACCTGGCCCGATGTCACAGAAACACTGCATGGCTTTTTGAATTAGGGTTTATACTGTACCCTGTGTTTTTTGACGAGAGACTGGACGCTCGCTTCGTCGCGGCCGACATCTTCGCTCGAAACGACACGGAAGGTGTCGCCAATCCAGGTTTCGGCATCCTCCGCGTCAGCAAAGAACTGAAATTCCAAAGGTAAGCCGTCATTCTGCTATATAGTATACTTAACCCCTTAACTGGGTGCCCCGGGTAACGCTCGTCCATTTTACATCGAGTTACAAATAGTTGCCCAGTTAAGGGGTTAAAGACCAGAACGCAGAAAGTAATTCAAGTTCAAAACAAAAAACAAAGAATAATGCTTGATCAAAGATAAGTAAAATCACGCTTGTTTAAGGTCATATTTGAGGGCAGTGCTTCATCACATTAAAAGATATGCAATAATAAAATGCACAATGACAAAACTACAAAGATGTGACTGTACAATGAACTATTTGTATTACAAAACAACAGTTAAAAGATCATCATATTTTGGCTCTCTGCCAACTCTTTAGCGGCAACAGCTAAACACAAAATGTTTCCAAGAAGTTCTATCTCCTGTTAATCGTCTTCCTTCTACGATTGAAATTCCTTTAATCTTCATACGTTGTCCATCCACTTTTTCCTGGGTCTTCCTCTTCCTTCTAATATATTTTTGAATAAATACCAGCTATGCATCACAACAAAGCATGACAAAAAAGCACATCGGATGGAGAAAGAAAGTAAGTAAGTAACCTGATAGAAATTGAGTGAATCGTTAAGACGCTGTTTCCTGTAGTTCGCCAGATCCATGAGGCCTTCCACTGTCCTTCGATGTCCGCGATACGTCCTCGGATCTGGTCCGAGCCAAAGTTACCGGCCTCGATGAGGTCCTCGCCGGCTCCGAGGACGTCCGGTAGATGTGCTCTACGCGAGTTCAACTCATCTTCTAGGGCCTGAAACAGATATGCAGAAAACAAATTAGGCAATAGCTTTAGAAAGAAAACATACACAGTAAGTAAATAAATAAGTACGTAAAATCTTGTGGATTTATATAGCGCTTCTGAAAGTAGTACTGCAATAGTTGCTTATTCTCAGACACTCGGTCTATCTTGTGGAGAGTTACAACAGTGGTTTTCAAACAGACTTACTTGGCCTTTTAAACCATTTAAAATCACATTATTATTATTATTAATTATTATTATTATTCTTAATTATTATTATTATTACTATTATTATTCTATTACTATTACTATTATTATTATTATTATTATTATTATTATTATTCAAGTGGATCCATTTCAGTAAACTTATTTCTTTTCAACCTTCTGATTAGTTACAATGCTATTATTAGAAAGTCCATAGGCTTATGTACATGTTAAATTTTATAAGTTGTGAAGAAATTATGAAGAAAGAAATAAAGATCAATATTATTATTATTATTATTATTATTATTATTATTATTAAAATATTTATAGGCAAGGTGCAGTGATCATCCAGGCAGTAAATTAAAGTAGACCTACTTGCAAAAATTTCTTGCAAGATCAGAAGCTGGGTTTGGCATGGACTTATTACAACCTGTTATCGAGAGTACTTAATAACCTAAGATATAACCCGCTCCCCCACTCCCCCCATCCACCCCCTTCAACCAACATTCAACACAACACCAGCAATGCAAACAGAAATATCACGAGACTTCTTCCCGCGAACCTTGAACTTAGTGAGGAGCAGTTGGACACTGGTCAGATCGTGCCCGAGGTCCGGCGATGACATCAGCTGCTCCTTCTCCTTGATCCAGCTCTCCTCGTCGGCGATGTCGGCGTAGAACTGCCACATCTTGTGGGACTCCTCGAGGCGGGCGAGGCGGTCCCTCGACAGCTGCTTCAGCTCCTCGTAGGCGGTGTTCAGGTGGTTGACCCGGTCGCTGACAATCTCCGGGTCGCATGGCTTGTAATCTACGCAGGACAAGGCGCGACAAAGAGACGTTAGATTATTGGAGCAGTTTTAAAGCTACCTGTATAAGCAAAAGCATCGCAATGAATATAGTTTGACCTGTGTTCGTTAACCCCTTAACCGTGTATTTAACTGTAACTCAATGTAAAATGGACGGACATATCCGGGATCCCCAGTTAAGGGGTTAATATAGGTGTAAATCCTTAGTATAACTGAACAACAATAACAATAGTGGCAAAACTATATTCACTGCTAAACAATAGTAGCAAAACTCTATTCACTACATAACAATAGCAGTGATGCTGGCAGCATAGGTGTAAACTTGAATGAAACAGTAAGTAGTCCCAAACCTACACCTTTCCCCTTCCTAGCCAAACCTCAGAAAAATCCGAGAGGCAATAATAATAACAATAGCTAAAAAGAATGAATGAATGAATGAATGAATGAATGAATGAATGGATAAATGTATAGGAATCATTATTATTCACTACTAAGAACACTTCAATAGTGAATAGGTCAACTGGAAAACGGAAAAAGAGCAAATGATGATGAATAGGTGCAAAAAATCTATTATAATTGCAATACACTTAACCCCTTAACCATGTATTTAACTGTAACTCATTGTAAAATGGACAGATATATCCGGGATCCCCAGTTAAGGGGTTAATTAAGTGACACAGGTTCTAATACATAAAGATGTCATAAACCAGTGTCACTCAAGATCCATGCGCACAAAATTTTGTCAATACCAAAGATACCAATACCAGTCATTGTGATAAGTTACAAGAAAGTACCTAAGTCTATGCACCAAAAGTCAATGGAACTACTTATCCATAAACAACAATTAACCATAAGAGAACTTAAGAGTTAAATGACGTAAAACACATTAAGACCTTCGACGTCTGGAAATTCCCCGTCGATGTATTTCTGCGCGTCGCCGCTAATCGTCTTGACCCGGCTACCGATGACGTTGATGTCCGACTCCAGGAGATTGTGCTTCTGGATGAGGTCGTCGACGCCGAGCAGGTGCTTGCCGTAGTCTTCTGACTGAAGTCGAAGCTACGAGCAACGTTCACGACAAGTCATTCGAACTGTCATCTTTGCATACAGTCAAAACCATTTAAACTCATTCTGCCAAATGACTGATTACTCACGTCACACCCAGTGTCACGTTTTTCATTCCAAAATCACTGCTGTGAATTACAAGATTTACATAAATTACAACTACAAATTCAAATTTCATTTTCATTTGCATCATCTACAAAGTCAAATTTTCAGTCAATCAAATGCCAGGATTATGCACTCAAAAAACACAAAACACAAAGCACAACCTTGATTTCATCCATCCAGTCCAGTATGTAAACCATCTCCTGAAAGGTTTTCTGTAGGTCGTGAGACAGCTCCAGGCGACGGCGACGACAGCGAAGGAGATCGAGGAGGAAATTCCAGAGCTGAAGGACATTGTCTTTCCTATCAACAACAGACCATTAAATTGAAAACCATAATATATATATATATATATATATATATATATATATATATATATATATATATATATATATGTATACACACATACACACACACACATACATACATAGTGTGGTTTCAATTCAGGACAGACCCTACTGAACCACTCCAAATCTATTTATTATTATTATTATTATTATTATTATTATTATTATTATTATCATTATCATTATCATTATCATTATCATTATCATTATCATTATTATTATTATTATTATTATTATTTACGTCATCATCATCTTTATCAACATCATCATTACTATTATACATACATATATACGTGCATGAAAAAGCCCGCATTAACACATGCATTCATACAGTACACTGTACATATAATCACAATTTCTAACATTAAACAACTATAGTCTTAGTTTACTCCACTGTGGTTGACCACATTTTAAAAAAGATGTCATTTATATAAACAACTTACCTATTGTTAATTCTTTCGATGTCATGGAAATTCTGCTCTTCCAGGTCCGCCGCCACTCCGACTATTGACCGGACGCGCTCCTCGTAGGCCGTGATGTCCGTCTCGATGGCTTCGTGCTTTTTGTCGCAGCCTCGACGCGCCAAGTCGTAACCGAAATTGTCCTGCGAAACCAGCCGCTGGTTTTCACTCAACCACGTCTCACGCATGCCGGCCTTGCGGTCAAAGCGCGAAGCAAGGAGCTCCAGTTTCTCTTGTCTAGAATGAAATCAAGGCAAAATACAAGTGTATCTCTTTTCTTTAAATAATTTACTTTTAAAAATGAACACCCATCACTAAAATTGCAGAAATACATGTTAGAAAGTGAGCTGTTCTTCATAAACCTTAAAAATGAGGTTGCAGGTGATATAGAAGTTAACCAGGTAAAATAATTTTACAAAGAAATATATACAGATACCTGTAGGTATACACAAGGCAGATTAAGAGAAATGAAAACATTCCTCCCCTAAAGTTGAAGACTTACTGTGATACTAATTTATGAAAGATAGAAGACATTTTTTCAAATTTAAACAGAAAATGGTTAATAAATTACCATTCTAGGTAAAAGAGAAATAATTAAGGACACCCTCTTCTATAAAAATCCAATCTTATTTGGATCCTCAAACTGTAAAAGTTACCCACAAAAAAACTAATTTTATGTTTCTTTATAACAACAAACGAAGCATTAAGTTAACCCCTTAACTGGGGATCCCGAATATGTTCGTTAAGGGGTTAATTAAAGAAATGTCACAGTTTTAATCGGACCTTATGAGTTCTTCACGAAGGCAGAGTTCCCTTTCGTGCTCCGCTTTCTCCAGCAGTTCCCAAGCCCTGTTGATGTCTCCCAGCTTCTTTCCTTCCTGTGGCATAAACGGTTTCTGGTTGTTGGCACGCATTTTGCTTTGAATTGTGAACAGTTGTACCTCAAAGTTTCCCTTCTCTACGAACCTGCCAGTCACATCAAACATGGAACAATTCAAATAATAATAATAATATAACAAGGTTTAAAGTGGTTCAGTAGGGACTGCCCTGTGTGAGAACCATTCATTCAACAGTTTCAACCAACTGCTGGATCTTCAACTGTCTCATATGATCTTAGGATGTTTCGTCTACTAACCCAGTGTTTCCCAAACTGTGGGCCACGATTAAAAGTGGGTTGCGGGTTCAGACAAAGAGATCTCAGGGTAGCGCGAAATTAGATTCAAGAGTGTCATTTTCTATCCAATACCACAATGTCACAAGCCTTGAAAGTTGCAAGAAGGCATAGGTTTTAAGAAATATGCCCCTGCAATTCTCCATACACAGCTTTTATTAAAATGATTAGTGTTTTATATTCAATTTTAGTTGACAATAAGTTTGCAGGGATGCGGCACGTTACATTTAAGTCACTGAAGTGGGTCACAGTTCCAAAAAGTTTGGGAAACCCTAATGTAAAGGTCTATTCACCAATGGGCAATTCATTAAAAGACTGTGAACCGTTATCAATTAAGAGAAGAGTGTGTGCACATGCACATGTTTGTGCATGTATGGGACTGTTGTCACTTACTTGACTGGTTTCTCAACTGTTCTGTAAGTATTGAATGCGGCCAGTTGCCCCTGAACACCGGGCAGTGAATTCACAAACTTTCTTTCGTTCAGTATGGCTATAGTGGACTTGATCCACTCGAGAAGGTCGGTGGTCAGCCTATCGTATTCTGCGATCGAGTCTTCATATTCTCTGCACTGGTTGATCACCTACAGAATTCACAGCTTAAAAGATTGTAGAAGTGTAAATGAGAAATACTTAGAAAAAAAACTGAAAATTAAATTTTTCTATAACATTTATCATTTGTATCACATTTATTTCACAGATACATTGCCAAGTCCATAAAAATACATTGTCATACAGCACCTCATGTTACAAGCATGACAGTGATAGACTATAGTTAAAAATATAATTGAAAAAAAAACCTGATGTGCCACTAGTTCACAATCTTGTGACACTTTACTGTGCATAAACTCAATCACAAAGGTATTCAAATACTTTTAGATGACAGGTAAACTATTTAATTTTTGGATAAAAACATCAGCAACAGGAGAACTTGCTACCTTTCCCACTCTTCTTCCTTGTACTGATTCAGCCTTCATCTTTGAGAAATAGTGGTAATAAGTGACAACGTAGGTTATGATCGACTTCTCATCAGGATAATCAACGGTCACATCTTAAACACAAGATATTGTTGTTATTATTATTATTATTATTATTATTATTATTATTATTATTATTATTATTATTATTATTATTATTATTATTATTATTATTATTATTATTGTCATACAATCTTCTATAGAGCCGTAAATGAGCTAAGAGCACAAAACAAGGGTGCAAAGATATGTTCATTTATATTGCGGTAACACTTCATCTACTTGTATTACACAGTTTTCTAATTAGAATCATCTAGATAATTATCCATATCACTGTACTGATCTGACATACGAGACCTATTAACCTATCAACTAACCTATTAACTCAGTCTTAAGAAATGTACCAGAGCTCCTATTAAAGACCTGGTACATTTCTTATGGCTGAGTTAATAGGCTAGTTCAGGAAAATACAGCTGTGATATCAGATATGCAAGAATAAAGTGCATATGTGGCAGGTATATAGAGATGGGTTTATGGACAATGACATGCCAAACATCAAAACCTAAAAATCCTTAAAAATCCTTAAAAACCCTAAAGTTTGCTTCAAAAATGCCTAGATTTTTACCAGCTCTGGTTCATGTACACACCTTCTGCGTCAAGAAGTCTAGTAAGGCCAAGCTTTTCTTCGGCTGTGTTGAACGCATTGTTAAGATTGTGAGTGGGATTGCTCTTAGTGAGCTTGTTGTACTCAATCAAGTCCGGTCTGAAAAAGCAGTTTGTTAGCAAATAAATGCTAATCAAAATTCACAACTGAACAACTTAGCAGAAAAACTTTTCAACCTATAGCCTATACAGTATACACCTTTCAGCTTTGAACAATACCATTTACAATTTGATTTCATTTAGAAATTTTTAATTATAGCATTAACTATGTAATGTGTTCAAGAAGTCCTCCTAGGATAATTTACCACAGAAATCTTAACTTTCAATAATAATAATAATAATAATAAATAATAATAATAATAATAATAATAATAATAATAATAATAATAATAATGATAATGATAATGATGATAATGATAATAATAATAATAATAATAATAATAATAATAATAATAATAATAATAATAATAATAATAATAATAATAATAATAATAGCAAAGAAAAGAAGTGGTATATGAAAATTCTTTGAACATTCGTACAAAGTTAACTAAACCACCTACACTGTCACATATTTTAGTCACCTAGCTTAGCTATACAGAAGGAAAATCAAGACTCAGTAAAAAATTCATTAATGCATTAAAACTGATGGCAAATGTTATCTAAGTCCAGGTTCATGAAGCTATACTGAAATACCATTGACTTGTAAAACTTAGACAAATTCATCGTAGAAAATCCTCAAATGACAAAGGAAATGTGGAAGGAAAGTAAGTAAATACCTGTGCTTGTGGATGAGTGCGTTGAAGGCCAATCCATCCCGCCAGCTCGTAGTGAAGTTCCTCACGTTGACGTTCGGATATCCCGCAGTCTTCATCTGACACCATAGAAGCAGTGCATCCTTTGCAGACTTGATCTCGCTACTGTCCGTCTGCTCCACGGTTATATCCTGAATCTAAATAAGACAAAACAAACCAAAAATATATCATTACATATCATTATGTCTTGCATCCCCCAGTCTTTTTCCGATGTCTGCATTTCTTATTCTTTGTAGCCTGCCAACTCCCACGATCTGTTGCTAGCAGCTCATTTCTGCCGCTAGCAGTCTGCTTTCGTCTGCTCGTTTTAAGATATCAGCAGTTTCTACGATAAATAAAATCACAAAATGTGACTGTTCCTGTATCTAAGAAGAGACCTGGCAAGGTAAAATCGAAACCTTTACCTGAAACCGTAAAATGATTGTCCAGATAAGTCCAAGAGTCAGTCGCGGATTCCCGTCGACGATGTCATGAGCCCCCATGTTCTCCAGGTGGACTCTCTGCTCGTTCAGGAAGGTTAGAGACTTGTCAACGTTCTCCAGGCAATGAATTCTCATCTTGCCTTTTGTCGGATTTGGCTAAAAAAACAACAGTAATTTTCCAACTATGGCCACAAACACACACAATCATACATTGCAACATGTCATACAATTACATAATATATAGAGTACATTCACCAACAAATAATAGTATTATTATTATTATTATTAGTAGTAGTAGTAGTAGTAGTAGTAGTAGTAGTAGTAGTAATAATAATAATAATAATAATAATAATAATAATAATAATAATAATAATAATAATAATAATAATAATAATAATAATAATAATTAGTGATAATAGCAGGGCTTAGACTGATTCAATAGGGTCTGTCCTGTGTGAGAATAACTAAATAGGAAAGTACAGACACTGGATCCCATATGTCTGTGTCTAAATAGTCCATGGGGATTGCAATGGTACAGTGGTAATGAATTCTTGCTTGTGGCCTGCACTACAGCGTCAAAGAAATTTAGAAAATCTACATAAACCAAAAGCCAGCACAAATAGTGACACAAACAGAAGACAATTTTACTTACTTATTTACCGATATATCCCCATGAATCAGATTGTGGGGTGGGTTATAAGCGCGAAAAACCATGCAGGGATAACAGATGACAACTACTTGAAAATCTGCCCATATACCCGATGTTCTCACATCGATGCAAAACAGCCGTGCATCATGCAGTCACACCTGTCCCAGCAAAGTGAGTAAGTCTACCATCTATGCAGATCACCTAGTAACCTCTGACAAAAAAATCAATATTTGATATGGCGTGGAGTATTGAATTCTAAGCGGTAAAGAGATCTGTTGCTGCATGGGATATAGTCAAAAGAGCCAATAGTACCCAACTGTACCATCACATTTATATGAACATAGATACACCTGGATGATATATATATATATATATATATATATATATATATATATATGTACTATTATATAGGTATACACTATATACCAGTATACAGGATTATAATGCATCTATCTGCATGCACATGTTTACAGAAAACTGAGTCAACTAAAATACCTGCTCATGGTGCTCCAATGTATTTCTTTAATTATAAAGGCTCTTGAATTTTAAACAAATTCTCCTTTTGCCAAATTCATTTCAAACAAAGACAAAGATTTGCATTACTATAATTTGCAAAGCTTGGTTGGTCTATTGGAGGTCAACATAACTTGACAAAAGAAGGGAGATGTTTACATGAAAACAGGAGAAATTGACCATTAACACATAAAATTGCCACAATTCTTAATAATTCTTTAAAGTTTTGGTTTCTTTTTTCGAGAAAAAACTTGAAAGTTGGTTTCAAATAAGAGTAATACAAAACCGATATTAATTGCACTACCTGCCTCTGGTTAATGTATAGCAGAACAACTACAGCCTTTGAACTATCTACAATTTACACTTTAGCCCACAAGATAACTTTTCTATTTACAGGAGGGGGAAGTCCAATTGGGTATTCTGCAAATCAGAGAGGAACCTATGATCTTGCAAATTTCAGCCGCTTAACCACCATGCTTTAAACAAATTATTCAGCATGTTAGGCCAAAAATATCATTCAAATTCTTCATCAAAATTCATTTTCTAAAGGCAACCAGCATTTTTATCTGAGTGTATTACTCATCGAATGAGAGATCATCCCATTGTTATTATCTTGTCATCTATTAGCCTGTGTGACTCTTGACTGCTGGTTTGAGCAATGTGGCTTATGACAAAGTTCATAGGTGCACTGGCTAAACTCCTCAATATAAACACAGGCTAACAGCCTAAGCAAACATATGCACCTTGAATCCATCCAGACAATGGGGGGCAGGCATGGCTTTAGTACGCCCCCTCCCCCTCATCCAACATGCTGTTGAGCACGGGCTCTAGTCAATGACAAAATGTCTAGGTCAAGCCCACATAGCATTTGAAATCCTAAAAGCCAGACACAATCCCCGACATAGTGGACAATTCTCAGACAACTATAGTTACTGAATGATTACATGAGATTAGACATAAAATAATTCAATAAGACAGGGACATAACAAATTTTTTTTAAAAGTATGCTTTATATCAACTTGTATGATGGCTGCCTTCCAGCATTCAAAATTTTTGTCAAGAAGGTTAACAAAGCAGAGGTTAGTGGAATAAAAGGGAGTGGGTTGTCGTCTTTCTTAGCATTTTTTTCTTTTTAAAGCTATGGTGGAATTATGACTGTTATGCAATGTTCATGTTTCCAAAAAACATATGCAAACGTGTGGTCAATATTTTCAATTCAGGTTAATAGTAGAAGAAAAACCACTTTTCATATAAATGATTACATATAAACACTCTTGACTCTAGCCCGCTAGGGAAATAGCGCTATATAAATCAGCCGATAACTAACTAACTGACTATATATAAAAATAACACCCCAGTAAGTGGACCTATGGATTTACCATCCCTAACCACAAAATTTTGAATCTAGTCATTCTAAAAATTATATTAAGCACAAAAGAATAAGCTGCCGCTAGTGTACATTCTCACAAGCCTGCACAAACAGTACAAACTTTTACTTATTTACTTCCCCTTTGGCAACAGGCAATTAGTAAGAACTGTGATATCTTTTAAAAAAATTGCAATTTCATAAGTATGACAATTTGAATGGAACATACAAGCACCTCAATTCTATTTCAGGCATACAAAAAGACTACGTTAATACGAGATCTCAATGCAAAAAATACAACATACCAGTCTTTCACCAGACAGCACCTCCAATAGTTTAATGAGCATCTTTCCATCTCTGAGATCAACGTACAGATCCTGAATTTTGCATCCAACCCGGCTCAAGTGCGAATTGACCCACTTGCAAAAGGTCTTCTTCTGCACTGTTTCTCTCTCATCTAAACAAAGAAGGTTGTCATAACATAGGCAAATTATGGTAAAGATTGAACACATCTAAATATTAAATGCTATAAGATTTTCATCAAAAGTCATCATTGTGAACAAAGTATTAGATGAGATAGTGGTTCTCACACAGGGCAGATCCTACTGAACCACTCGAAACCTTGTCATTATTATTGTTATTATTATTACTATAATAATAATAATAATAATAATAATAATAATAATTATTATTATTATTATTATTATTATCATCATCATCATCATCATCATCATCATCATCATCATCATCATCATCATCATCATCATCATCATTATTATTTATTATTATTATTATTATTATTATTATTATTATTATTATTATTATTATTAATTATTATGTGAAAGTTCTGTGGCAGGTGACTGCATTAAATCTCTGATGTATCACAGATATTTGCTGTAGGAGAAAGCAAGTCTCTCTTTTATCTCCAGATTGCTATGATAGAATATTTTTATTATTATTATTATTATTATTATTATTATTATTATTATTATTATTTGTTGTTGTTGTTGTTGTTGTTGTTGTTGTTAAAACTTATCATTTCCCATCATTATTGGCAAGAAAAGCATTGGTGTGGTCAGCATATTCAAAAGTGTGGGTAATATAAGCAGTTTGGAAATTCCTGGAATGACATTAGCTATCACTGCTAAAGGCAGAAATGGCTACCCTAGCAAAGTGGACAATGGTGTCTATAAACAGCCTTGTTTGCACCTGTATCCCCTTTTACTTATTCCAATGAAGCCATTATCCAGCTATAAAAAATGTTCCATAACAATTCCATTTAAATGAATGACTGAAGAATTGCCGAGTGCAGAGTGTGTCATTTCTGTGCTCTCCAGCACCACACTGAAAACAAGGTGTCAGGTTTTTGCCAACCCCCTATTTTAAAAACCCCTTGTGCCACAAAGGAATCTAGGAAGCAATATTAGCATCCAAGCCCAAGGCAAATGGCATTGCAGGGAAGAATCGATTACCTGCTAGAGCCTTGATCCTGGATCTTTCAAAGAGTTTTGCTGAGTTTGTATCTGGATCCTCGAAGTCATCCTCGTTAAGGTTAGCATTGAGCTGCTGCTGCTGCTCTATGCGAGTTCCGTTTTGCTCAGTCGTCATTTCTTATCGATAAACGGCAACAACAAGAAGATATGATCACATCACACAATCGACGCAGCACATCATTCAAAGCACGACAGCTTTATTAATAACATCAAACACAGAGTCGTAATTTTCACCGAACACCCGCACAAAAAAATTTAACACAGCAAGTACAGCATCAATATCGCGCATCAATATCACATTTGCTTCCAAACACCATACAACTGTACAACAAAAACAGGTTATCAATCATTTTGGGAAAGAGAGTCAAATAGAATTTCCTGCAAAAAATTTAACTAAAAATATTTGTCATAATAACTTAATATTATCAAGAAATGGATAACTATGCCAATTTTTTTACCCGATCTGACAGCTACAACAGGAATCACTGACAATTCTACTGAAAAATGTGATATTGCTAATAATAAATTCTAGATAATCGTCCCACAAGAGCGCCCACATTTGATCCCGGGGTAGCAAATTACACTTCAAAGGTGTAGCATGTGTTGATTATGGAAAATTTTGAGTATTCTGCAAACATGATCTCACACCTGTCGGAAAGAGAAAGTTATTCGGTGAAACAAAAAAAGAAAAGTTCCACAGAATTGAAACCACAGTTCGAGCCAGCAGAATTGAAGATGCAAGAGAGAACATAGATAGTCTAAGAAAACATAGACAGTCTAAGAAAATTCATCAAGAAGAACGTGTTAATATTATTACTGTAAATACAGCAAGTCCACAACAACCAATTTCACATGGGACTGGAATTTAATTTTCATTGTGCATAAATTCCAATATACTAATAAATTTTTTTACAATATTCCTTGATCGTACGACAAGAAAATTTATAACTAAGCCAGAAAATAAAAAAAAGATTTCGACAACAGGGACTACTTCAATATTGGCAGAACTAATATCATAGATTATAAAGAAACAGCACTATGACTCAGGTAGCTGTCGAGTCCTAAGGACATCTCTCAAGAGGTTGAAAAAAAAGGTTCAAGAGTTTTGTGAAGCATTCAACTGAAGCCAGCATTATTGTCAATAGCAATGCCCAATCATTGTACTCTCCTGCAGTCTGAAGTCTCCGGCAGTGTACACAAGTCATGCCTCTACACACACGCGCACACACATACACATACATACAGGTATAAGGGCTGTAGCTGTGAGCCAAGGCATACATAATAGGCGATCATATTGCATATTCCGTTTGGGTTCAATATCAAAACTAAGAGACACACAGCACTACAAGGTTGGAGTAGAATTTCCAATTCACATTAGATCCATGATATCGAGAGTTCAATAGGCCAGGTTCAAACATTCAAATTTTACCTATATGCATATCTAAATAGTAGAGGCCAAAAATTAATTACTTGGATACCCTTGGTTACCTGAAAGTTTCGCTCACCAAATGACATAATCTCTGAATGAACTATGCCTCGATCAACAAGATATCAATCAAAGCCCAGTTATTCCATAGGCCAAATGGTCAGAATCAAACTGAACCTCTAGATTTAAAACCAGTAGCCTCATTAAAAACCAGTAGTCTCATTAAAAACCAGTAGCCTCATAACTCACAAAATGATTGACGTGCACAGCTTAACCTTAAACAAATAAAAGGGTAGAAAACCCAAAAAAAAATCAACTGTACCCGGTAATCAGTGATGCTCACAAAAAATGCCTCTAACCATGTGTTAGTAAAACAAAACTACTTGGACAATATATACTGGTAAATACAGTGGATCCCACTTAATCACATACCGCTTAATTGCATAACCAGCATAATCGCATAACAACATAAAAACCCAAACCAGTGTTTTGTGTATCAGACGTCCCGATTATTCGCATAGCCCTGTTAATCGCATAAGCAAGGCTCGCACGGCACCTATGCAATTAAGCGGGTTTCACTGTACATGTGAATAAATGTTGTCATTCAAACTAGCAATATCAACTATGCACTAAACAAGGTTTTTCCTTTCGGGGTGTATGTGACTTGTGCACACTGCCTCCTTACACATCAGACTACAGGAATGTAATTGGGCATTGTCCTAATCAACCCATCACACCTTTAAGTATTGACAAAAAACTGAAATTTACAAGAATCAAGCAGACTCAGTTGCAAACTTTTCACAGATTTCAAAGCAAAACCCTAAGGCAATGCTTGGCTATGAATACAGTTATAGCCTTTGGGCTAGGGATGTGCGGGTATACCCGTACCCGCGGGTATACCCTACCCGTACCCGTACCCGCGGGTACGGGTAGGTAGGGTACACATTTTACGGGTACGGGTCGGGTGCGGGTACAGCGCCACGGGTGCGGGTACAGCGGCTACGGGTACGGGTATACCCGTTTTACCCGTAAAGTTATATTTTCATTTCTCACTACTATAGCAAATTAGCAATGCAGTAATAGAAAAATAATATTGAGTAAAGTGTATTAGTATAACTTGTACATCGCGTTCAGTTTGTCAGACAGCATGCATTTTACTTACTGAAAACATAAAGGAAATACAGATGACGTCATCTGACATCATCAGTAATAAATCCATAGTGGCGTCCTCTGACTCCTCCAAGGACTCTTTGACCGAGAAAGTTCTTCTGGTAAAGTTTTGTGGTTTAACTTGAGCTCTAATGCCTGCTCATAGATAAATGATATCTACTAAATAGTTTAAACAAGCCCATTCATGTCGGCTTAGGCTAGCTGACTGATTATCCTGATTCCTAAGTACTAGATCTGCCCTAATCTAAACATGCGTGCTATTTACAATGAATAGTTATCCCAATTTCGTAGCCCCTATTTCACTGTTGCCTCTCTATAGTCTCTAGGAACGGATACGGGTTCACGGGTCCATGTACAGGCCTTGTAGTACTTGTATCCGTAAACGCACCAGCGGCACGGGTCCAAAATTCCAAATCCAAAAACTCCAAATTCCAACCAAAGTCGGTTCGGTGGTACGGGCGGGTGGTATGCGGGTGCGGGTACACAGCTTACAGGGCAATGGGTCGGGTACGGGTACAGCGCTACGGTGCGGGTAGGGTAGGGTAAAAAAGTTTTTCCACGGGTACGGGTAGGGTATGCATTTTGCTGTACCCGCACATCTCTACTTTGGGCAATGTTTTCTTATATAAGAATACACAGTTAAAACTGATTAAGACTGTCAACAAACCCCCCATTCATCTTAGTAAATTAAGCATGGAAGCAATTACTACCTAAGGCTAAAAAATCAATCATATCAACAACTTGATTTTCTAATATCGATAATAATTTGTTTGTTAATTAGGAAAAGATTACAGATTCAAAATACAGTGCATCACACACACACACACACACACACACACACACACACACACACACACACACACACACACACACACACACACACACACACACAACACAAACACAAACACAAACACACATACAAGACAAAAAATTCACAACAGACAACTTAGAAACCTGATGCAGAAAATCTCTACAGATGTGATCCTCCCCGAGCACAAACCGCATAACATTTAGGCCCCCACAGGAAAAACTGGCAGAATTCGGATAATACCCAAGAGAGAATCAATCGTCTGGCGATGTCAGAGAAGCATGTGTAAAATAATCAGCCAATGCATAAAAATCCAAGTAGCACTGGCCATAACCCATAATAACCTCAGCCTAATTAACTTGCAACTGCCGTACTGACCACTAAAGAAATCACTAGCATGCACATGCCAATAACAACCAGTATTGTATATTATGTACTCTGAACGCTCATGCATCGAAGCTTAAGGTGACATTGGCTGACTATCAACAAGGGCATGTGACCTTTACAAGCGCAAAATGCATAATAAATAAAACCAATGGGCCCTATTAACATAAGTCATCTATGACAGCAAAAACCCAAGCATAGAATATGACAGAGAATTCTTCTTACAAAAGCATATACAACCAAACCCATTTACTGTCATTTCTAACACACTCCTCTTAACAACACATATCTTCTCAATTTAACCTCTGCGTATCTTAATCAACTCTTTTAAATCACCTTGAATGTGACTTCATATAGGTTTCACTGTACATTCTAATCTAAAGAACCTGTGCGACGGTGCCTTCTTCTGGTGAAGTTTATCTCAAGATATTTCAATTGGATTTCGTGTACACCAGACTTTGAGCAGGTGTGCCTCAATTTACTGGAAACATCACATTGTTTCCTGGTGAACCGTGCATATTCTAGGAGAGACATGGACCCAATTAAGTTGCTCTTATCGCTAGCTAACACCGTGCAGGAAATTCCAAAAATATTTCACAAAAGTCACAGTCATGAGTCATGTGACAGCTCCATTTTTCACAATAATTAGCAATGTTCAGTGGCGTGCAGAGAATGGTGGGTGCCCGGGGCCAAGTCTATAAAGAAAAATGTCCCCAGAGTCGATTTTGGCACCCCCATCTGATCAACGCCCGGGGCCACCACCAACCTCTGTAGGCTACTGGCAATGGGCAGGAACACAGGTCAAAGCTAAAGGTGAGTAGGCTAGATCTGCCAAGCACTAGGATAAATGGGTTTAGGAGAAGGAGTTAAATCAATGTATCTGACATTGGCCAAAACTTGGCTGTGCTTAAAGCAAACCTTTCATGTAGGCAACCCAGTCTGTTGACCATTTTGGCAGTCACAGGTGACTTGCAAGACAGGAAGGTGAAGGTGGGGAATTTAAGGTTTAATCCCTCAAAAAGATTTGATGGCTTAGTTCCCTCCAAGGGATTTTCGGATAGGCCTAGCCTATAGTCTAGTCTGCCTCTGGTAGTAAAAATTATAATCTCAGATAGGCCCCTAAGTTAAACCTACATTGTCTTTCGGAAAATATAACACAATGCCTCTGAGCTAGGACAGAGCAACAGAACAATAGACAATAACTGGCAACATATGGCCAATAAAAAAGGAGAACATTAAATGCTGTTAGCTCTGATTTAGGCTTGCCAATCAAAAGAATGCAGAATGAGACACATATTTTACTGAATTTCTTAATAACAATAATCTAAGACACAAAAGGACACAACCCTAGTTCAGGTACAATTTTACTATTCTAAAATAGACCTATTAGGCCTACACGAGAAAATGTATCAGTCTATTTTTTAAAAATTTTACTAGGCCTACCATTTGCTTTGCTTATTTTGTAGATGGTGATGAAACGCCTTTGGGCGCGTTGCCAAATCAAAAAATCTCAAACTGTTGATTAAAACCGTTTTCACTTTTGCAATGGAAATTTTTGCGCATCAACCACTCGTTGACGATCAAAAGACCAACGCTAAACCACTGCCTCCCCCATCCAAGGCTCTTATTATCAATCACCCGCCTCAGAAACGAAAGCGTTGATCTCCACTCTCCCCACCCAACCCCTGATTATACGTCCCTACACGATAGTCCGTGGGAAAATTCCGCCACTCAATGTGCACCACCCGCACGTCGCCTATGTCATGACTATTCTTCGATTTTGCAAATTCTGTGCGCTGCCTAAAGCTACAAGACTAAAGATACCAGCCTAAGTTGCCTAACGATATTATATTGACAACTAGGAGTGTTTGGGTTTCGATGTAATGCAACTCTGGGGCGCTAAAGACAATGATTTTAAGTCCCTGCAAATCAACCTAAGCTAGTCACGAACAAACATCATCATCAGTGTCGTTTTTTGTCATCATCATCATCATCATCATCATCATCATCATCGTCGCCGTTGTCGTTGTGATAGTCTTGACATTGACTTGTAGACATGTGATAGGCGTTTGACTGCTGCAGGTATAACACAGACAAACAAACTCACCTGAACGGCCGATTCAAAGCACAGCGGTCACTTGAGAGCGGTCCAAACGGAGCGCTGCAGTCCAGCGAACGATCGCACCGGTAGACGGATCGTCGTTTTTCGAGATTTAATCGCAAAAAGCGCCGATTTTACGACCAGAAAAACTCTTTTAACACGAAACCGAAGCACTACCAGACCGTCGTCTTCGTCGAGACAGACGCACGCGCGGCAGATGGCGTCGTCGACGACGTTGTCGTCATCCGACGCAGAAAATAGTCCCTTTCAAAACTCGGATTTTTATTTGAATCAGCTTGTTATCAGTCTCTAAAAACACTAAAAACATTTCGCTGCCATACAATTTAATTGTTTCGATTAGATATAGTTGAATCAGAAGTCGATTTAGTGTATGTATTGAGGAGCTTTAGAGCAGAAGGCCAATGGTCACGTCTGAAAAAATAAGTAAGCAGTTTAATTCCTTTAAAGAAATTCCATAGCGTTATTACGTTCATGCATTTGGCATCAGTCAATGGTCGCTCCAAATTTGAAATCGCAATATCCATTGTCAAATCCAATAAGCCAGTCCGAATTTTCTGGTCCAGGTTAGAAATTCTACTCTATGCTGGCAGACAATGCGTCGGCCAGAAAAAATAAAATTTCTAAGGCCAGCTATTGAGCAAGGGCCAATGGTCCAACCCATCCTAATGCTGACGTTATACCAGGTGAGCCAAGTCAGTCCTGCAACAAGAAAAACCGAACATGGAGCAAGCAGCCATGACAGGATTAAGACAAGGAATATGAAGAAAAGGCAGACCAGCAACAGCCTGCATTGGCAATATAGTTAATGGACAAGCCTCAATGGTTCAAGCCTGATCTAAGCAGCCAGAGATAGGAAATCATGGAGATTAACCCCTTAACCGTGTATTTAACTGTAACTCAATGCAAAATGGACGGATATATCCGGGGTTCCCAGTAAAGGGGTTAACATACATGCCACTGTGGTCAACCTCTATTGTTGAATAAGGTCTATACTGTATACAGATACAATGACTATGAAAACAGATTGTGAAAACACAGCCTGTTTGTTGTCAGGTTATTTTTCTAACTGAAGAGAATTGATCAGTGTAAAATATAAACAGAAGAATAAGCCATTCTTTTAAAAACTTTACAAACCAATTCATATACATACTAAGATCTTCGAAATGAAACTACAGTAAATACAAATTATTCGAAAGTGAGTTACATGTATTTACAGACAGCACAAAAATAATGTATACTTTAGAAGTTAGCCAGCTAACAAGAAGACATAAAGGCAATGGCAGTCGTAACAGTGCCGCAGTCCAAACAAAAATAACATACCCAGAATGGTTTTAAAATGAAATACAGGTAATGGCAAGACTTAGTTCTGACATAAATCTTGGATAACAAATCATTAGCAGTTATGCTGTAACATGAGACAGTCCACAAGGATCCAAAGGTGGACATCTAACAGTGAAAAAGCATAAACTGCTAGTTTTCAGAAAACCATATGAAGATGTTAACTGCTTCACAAGATGTCCTTGCTCTTAACCTTTGAACTTTGGGTTCAAGTGTCATCATCATCATCGTCGTCATTCATCATTCGACCACCCTCTACAATATTTCAAACAAAAATATTAATTACACGGCTTATCATAATAGGAAGAAAAATGCTTCTTTTTAACTCTTCCATTTATAGCATAAATCCAAATGCTTAGTTTTTTTTCTTTTATATGTAATGTAACACAATACATTATATACTCTACACATACATACATACTAGGCCCTACAAAGTATGCTGTTATTTGTAGACTAAAAGATAAGAGGACAAAAAATGAGAAAACACAAACAAAACCATAATGGGAACGAAGGGCCAGATGGAAAATAGGGGTTCTCAACAGGACAGATCCTATTGAACCACTCTAAATCCCATTTCTATTATTACTACTATTACTACAACTACTACTATAATTATCATCATTAAAATAATATTATTAGTGAAACACAACACCTACCAAGGCCATTTGTTTTTCTAGATACCACTCTAAGTCCAGTTAATATTATTATTATTATCACTATTGTGATTACTATTATTACTATTATTATTATTATTATTATTATTATTATTATTATTATTATTATTATTATTATCATCATCATCATCATCATCATCATCATTACTATCACTACTACTACTACTACTACTACTACTACTACTACTACTACTACTACTACTGTGATTATTATTACTATTGTGATTATTATTACTCTTGTGATTATTATTACTATTGTGATTATTATTACTACTGTGATTATTATTATTATTATTATTATTGCAACATGCTCACCCGGGCCACTGCTTGTTCTTATTGGTCAAGGGAACGTAGGCCACGCCCATCAGTTTTCGACCGACCACCGATCCGTCTTGTCTCTTGTCGACCTGAGTGAGGACCTGCATGTGGTCTTCCGGTCCGACGGGAAGAACGAGCCGTCCGCCCGGTTTCAGCTGGTCGATCAACTGTAACAGAAAGAAAAATAATCATCTTACAGAAAAGTATGTGTTCCTTTAAAGTGTCACCAGGCTGATGGAAGACATGTCTTTCTAGAATAAACACAGACACTGATGCTGCTGCTGATGATGATGATGATGACAATGACCTCATGGTGGCCACAGAAATTTTTCCGACAGGGGAAAAACACAATGGTCACTGTTAATACATTAGCAATGTCCTCAAATGCAAATATGACAATTTTACAAGATTGCCAGAATGTCAAGTAATTTTTTTTTAAAAATCAGATACTGTATTTATACTTTAATTAAGTACCAGTAGTGTATTGGTTAAAAGCCAAAATGTAGTTACAAAAATAGCTTAGTATTTTCCAGGAGGGGGGGCAAAGTGATCATTTGAAAGACATGATATATTGGTGATGAACCACTAATGACCTGAAAAAATATTGATAGCGTACGGCCTGTGGTATGCCCGAAGCAGCTGCCCCGACATGGATCGCGTCGTAAGGGGCCATCGGTTCGAATCCTTTTCTTCCATCGCCTACGACCAATTGCAGGTGACCAGTCTGAAGCAGTTTTGCCAGATATGGGTCTTTGCCGACGTTGACAATCGAGTCGCTGACAAGATTGTCAATGTGGTCGATCCCAACTGCGATGCCGGACACGCCGACCTGGAAAGAACGCGCACCGAGGATAAAATAGTTCTTGGAAAAACAATCCATGCAACGGAAGCAAAAGAAACGTGGAAATACACAAACAGCATGCTAACCATTTACAAGAGATCAAAAAATACAATTGATAAACAAAACCTAGAATTGCTGCAAATATACATAAAATTAAAACTAAACACTTGTGAGGAAAATGGTATACATAAAAAACTCCTCTTTTCTCCTTCCTTCCTTCTTTCCTTCTACTTGGATTATCGTCATGTTTACATCTATTGGGGTAATCAAGTTACAACCTCCAAGAAATTATTTTTGACTAATCTGATTCTTAAAACAGATTTTGATATAACTCCTGGGCCCTGGCATGTGTCTGTATTGTGGTCAAAATATCAACAAGCCATTCAAAAAACTTCTCTGGAGCCACTCTGCGCGAAAGAATTTTCCCATAAAGTGCCCATTAAACCATAAAAAAATCAACTGCAATAAAGAATAACCCACAAATTTCTCTCTACACCAACACGATTATCCTTGCAACACAACTTTTACTGCGAAACTATGAGTGATCGCATAGATTAACATGGACAGAAATTATTGACATTCAAATACCATGAGAGCCATACAGGCAACAAGATATCCGCTTCCCGAACCGACGTCAAGAGCCCGGTTGCCCTCCGTTAGGTGATCGGCCAACAGCTCCAGGGCATGAGCATGCTGAAAAAGTAACAACTCTATTCTGTGTATCACAACGACAAAAATGATACAGAAGAACCTAAGAAATATCATATCGATGTAACAAACCCTCATATCTAATGCATCGACTAATCTCCAATGTGAATCGCCACTGTCTGTCCTGGTGGCTCTCTTGGTAGAGAGTCGGCTCCGAAAATGGGAGACGTTCTATCTGCTCGGGTTCAATACCCGGGTGGTCAGAGATTTTATTTTTTTGGGCAATCAAATGTCCGCCAGCACAGAGTGGAAGCTAAGTGGAAGCTAAGATGGTTGGTGTAATGTGTCGAGTTTTGCTGCGCTGATATGTTAGCGGCAATAGACAGTGAAGCAGCAGCAGCTGTCTACCAGAAAGGGCTATAATAAACGTCTGACAGAGCAGCTGCACACAACTTTCAGAGCATGTGCAACAACCGATTGGTTACAGGAACACAGGACAGGACAGAAAGGTACGGAGGATGAGAAAAGGTGCTGGAGAAAAACATAATTTAAAAAAAAACTTGGTTCTAACAAGTGCTAAATAAATGCATGACATTACATTATGATAGCCACCTAAAAGAACAGAATGATTGAGGATTGTCTGACAAATATGTTGATCAAGGACAGGGGTTGGCAACCCTTTGGACAGCAAGGGCCAAATTGTTACGGGCAGTGTCGGTCTGAGGGTCATGTAATCAAATAATTTTCTGTCTGAGGGCCATGTACCAGTAATTAAATAATTTTTTGACAGGCCTACAAAAAGTGTTACAGTTTATGTTTTTTTAAAAGAAAGCATGTGCTAGAAAAAACTTCAAAAGTTCTCAAAAATACACAAATCAAATGCAAAAATTAATTACTTTTTTGCTTGTCAGACTTTAAAAAGGGTGATGACATTTTTTAACAAAAAACCTGTTGGGACCGGACGACCAGATTAAACTCACTGGCGGGCCAGATGTGGCCCGCGGGCCATAGGTTGCCAACCCCTGATATAGGATGTACCATGTGTGGAGCACTAATAGTGGCTGAATAGCCAATGCTCTGCGGTGCGTCCACGTACGGCTTATGCTTTGTGAAGAGACCTCTGTCGACGTTCCTCATTGCTTGAAAGACTCTTTCGTTCTTGATTATTCCATTCACTGAAATAGCACAAACGTCCAAACTGCCCGAGTAGATGAGGAGTCAACTTGGTTTCAATTCTATAAAATGCAGATTACCGGTATGTTGTTAGGCATTCACCGACTGCAAGTGCCTAGGGGTAACAACTAGTGCAAAAATTATCAAAGCACTCTAAAATTGTCCCTCTTACATTCTGCATCTCCACTCCAGTCAAACAGAACAAGACTACAACTGTAATATATTAATTCAGTGCAATTATTGAGCATCTAACTCCTAAATAGGCAAGCTGGCCTGTCGATTCTACCAATTAAGGTTTGAAAATGGCACAGTCTACATAGGAGAGCTGCGAGGAAGAATTTAGGAAGAAGTTATTTGAAAAGTAGGCCTATGAAGCCTGCCAGAAAGAGGTAAATGTAAACTTGAAATATGAACACCGTAGTTTACCCAACCAGTTTAACTTTTGATGCAACTAAAAAAAGTAGTTTAACTAAAAGTTAACTAATTTTTAGTTAACTTTTGCCCATCACTGCACACATCACCTATATTCACTATAGTCAACCTCTTTTGAGAGTTTAAAAGTATCTTGTATCTAATTTAAATATACTAATTCACAGTTTTTATTTGTATAAAAGATACTGATACTAGATACTTATGAAAAATGTATCTTGTTACAAGATACTTTTTGGTATCTAAGATACGTATCTAGATACATGTATCTTAGATACTTAACAACACTGACAAATTGTCACTCGACCTCCGTCAGGGTCGTGACCCACGGATTGAGAACCACTGATCTAGTTGTTCCATGCTGAGTTCTTATTTCTGCTTCCTGTACAAATTTCTTAGTAGGGAAATAAGTGTTTTGGCACTCCCATTTCTTTTTAAATCGGCCATGGTTTATTATGATAAGTTAGTTTATTATAGTTTATTTTCAAAAGCTTAAGCAAACGCTGAAGACGACACGCCATTTTGCTTCGCCATCTAAATACAACTGCTTTTATTTCAATCCTATTTTCTCTTCTCACCATTGCATTAATCTGGTTCTTTATATAGTTTTTGACTCAATGTGACAGATATTGGGATGGGCGCCACGCCGTACGTAAAGTAGTCCGTAAAAGCCATTTTAAAAGTTTCGTGTAATAAAGTTAAGACAATGCTAAAGAATCTATGCAAATTTTTAAATAATGGTTTTAAATAATGGGGAGTGTGTTTTACGTCCTAACCCCTAAAGTGTTGAGTTCAATATAATTTTTACTGTAAGCTATTATTTGGTATTTGGTAGGAGTCTTAATACTTTGCATTTACAAAAAAAAATTCTTGTCATCATGCAGTCATATTGGAGTATTGAAATATGTCGTCTTTTTCTTGTTTTACCAGTGCTATGTTTGGGATAATTTTTGATCTGACCTATTTATAATTGCTTTACCGCATTCATGCATTTGGTCTCTCTTTTAGTTACATGACTCTAATATGGCACGGACAAAGTCACAATCTGTTCGGAAGGCTGGAAAGAGTGGAGTAGGAAATGGTAAAAGAAAAACGTCTGTATCCCGAAAGAGGCCATTTCAGGGGAACATAAAGGGAGCACATCGGTTTAGACCAGGCACAGTAGCTCTTCGAGAAACCAGAAAATATCAAAGATCAACAGAACTTCTGTTAAGGAAGTTACCCTTCCAGAGACTGGCACACGAAATTGCTCAGATACATACATTTGCAGTGTTCATTTTGTTGGTGGTAAAGGACCAACTGATGATAATCCTGATCCTATTCCGGCTACCTATTCTGTTGAGAAGGTAACAGTTTTGTTTTAAATTGTAATAGGCCTATTGTAATATGTCTGGGTGTTTTGTATTATATCTTTTTTAAATTAAATTAAATTATTTCCAACAGAATAGCATATCAGCCACAATCTGTCACATGTATAAATACATCAATTTCTCACATAGTGGTAAGGGAGTGGGAGAGGTAGTACCTTTCACTGTACAGTAGTACAGGCACTGGTCCTCACCACTCCCAGGGCATTTGGAGGCGCAATATAGATCCACATTTGGATCCTTAGCCTATCCTTATGTCAATGACCGTCCGTGCGTGATGAAGAATCACACCCTACTCGAGGTGCCACTGTCAATAGCAAAACACGGCGGATCTAGACTTGATCAGTCGAAAAACAGGTCCTGGGTACGGGCAGCAGCACTGCCCAGTATTGGTCAGAGGCTATGGATGACTGACATCAGCAAGGCTCTGACACAGACATCTAAGGGCATGGATGAAACATCTTTAATGGTCTTAGAACTGCGAATCACCAGAGGTTGGGGTCCTCAGTGGTTTATCTCCCTCTACACAACGATGAACAAGAATTATACCGACTGCATACTGGCTCGGACGTCGCCCAGCATAAAAAGGTCCGCGACAACCAATGGGGACAGGTTGTTTGTCGAGAAATTAGCTACTGGTCCAAAGGAAACAAAAGAATCACCTGGAGAAGCACAAATTCTTAAGACTCGAACTCAAACAATCATTGGCCAATGGAATGTTAGAGGATTGAACAGTTTAGGAAAACTGGCTACTCTAAGCAAAGAACTGGAAAGAACAAACACAAAAATATGTGGATTATCAGAAACAAAATGGACACAAAGTGGACACTTTTTGACGATAGAAGGCCATAAAGTTTTGTACTCGGGAGGACCAAATAAAGAACACCATGGAGTCGCCATCTGGATACATAAAAGTGGTGGGAAGCTTAGATGAATATCAGCCTATCAATAACAGAATCGTCATGGCTAGATTTCGCTCAAGGCCGTTAGATTTGACAGTCATCCAATGCTATGCTCCAACATCAGATAAATCTGACGAAGAAATAGAAAAGTTCTATAGTGACCTCAAGACAACGATATCAAAAGCAGCAAAGAACAGCATTATAATGATAACGGGAGATTTCAATGCAAGAGTAGGAGAAAATTCAATCGAAACTGAGGTTGCTGGCCCATATGGCTACGGAGCCAGGAATGATACAGGACAGACACTCGTGGATTTTTGTCTAGAAAATGAACTGATAATAACCAACACCTTCTTCCAACAGCACAATAGAAGAAGATACACTTGGACAAGCCCTGATGGAAGAACCAGGAGTCAAATTGACTACATATTAGTTCCAAAAAAATAGAGACAAATAACCAACAATGCTCGTACACTGCCAGGGGCTGACTGCGACAGTGATCATAATCTACTACAATCATCCCTCACTCTTCGCTTCAAAAGACAGCAGAAAAGAAATGACATTTCCATCGACATCACAAAGTTAAACAATGAAACCAACAGAACTAAGTATGAACTTGAGATCAAAAATAGATTCGAAGCATTGCAACTGATAGACGAAGATAAAACCCCAGAAGAGCTATGGGGTAGCATGAAAGAAACTATAACTAAAGCTGCACAAATAACACTCAGCAAAGACAAAATGAAGAAAAAACATTGGATCTCGGAAGAAACTTTCCAACTGATAGAAAGGAAACGTGAGTCAAAATTTAAAAATCCTGAAGAATTTAATAGCTTAAAAAAGAAGACTCAGCAAATGCTAAGAAGAGACAAAGAGAAAGAATTGAATGACCTATGTTCAACCATAGAAGAAAATGCTACTAGAGGCAACCTAAGGCCAGTCTATCAAACAGTTAAACATATCACCAGAAAATTCACCCCCCGCACAGCAGCCATCAAAAATAACAATGGTAAGATTATAACTAATTCTGAAGAAATTCTCAGTAGATGGAAAGAATACTGTACTGATCTATATGACGATGAGAACTCAAAAAGTATCCAAATTTCTACACCAGAACTTGAACCACCCCCACTTAAAGATGAAACCATAAAAGCAATAATGAAACTAGCCAATGGAAAAGCTGCTGGACCAGATCAAATTCCAATAGAACTAATAAAATATGGAGGTGAACCTGCCATGGATATAATGCATAAAATCTGTGTGGAGATATGGAACACAGGAGTCTGGCCAGATGATTGGACTAAATCGACTTTTGTACCACTCCTTAAAAAAGGAGATCCATTACAATGCAGCAATTACAGGACGATCGCATTAGTCTCTCATGCTAGCAAAGTTCTTCTTAGAATCATCTTAGACAGAATCCAGAACAAATTAGAGAATGAAATCGCACCAGAACAAGCTGGTTTCAGACCAAGAAGAGGAACTAGAGACCAAATCACAAACCTAAGAATCCTACTTGAAAAAGCCAGTGAACGTAAACAAAAAATCTTTCTATGTTTTATCGATTTCACCAAGGCCTTTGACATGGTGCAACATAAGAAACTCTGGCAGACAATGTTGGAAATGGGTTTCCCACCGCATCTTATTAATTTGGTTCAAAACTTGTATAAACAACAAAATGCAAATGTCCCAGGGTCGAATGCGGAATAACTGACTGGTTTCCCATAAAGAAAGGTGTTAGACAAGGATGTAACATCTCCCCATCTCTTTAACATCTTAGCTGAAGCATTAATGAGAAAAGCATTAGATGGATATAAAGGTGGATTCAAGATAGGAGGAAAATTGATCAACAATCTTCGCTATGCAGATGATATTGTCCTAGTAGCAACATCAGTTAAAGACCTTCAAGAGCTAGTGAAAAGAATAGAACATACCGGAACCGAATACAATATGACAATAAACGCATAAGCAAAACAAAAGTAATGTCAAATATGGAGCATCAAATAACAATCTTAGCAAATGGACAGGTGCTTGAGCAAGTTTCTAACTTCACATACCTTGGAAGCCTGATCCAAGATGATGCAAGATGCAAAAATGACATCAAAACAAGATTGGCCATGGGAATGAATATAATGATCAAATTACTAAAAGTGTGGAAGAACAAATCGGTCAGTAAACTTACAAAGCTAAGATTGATCAGGGCACTGGTTTGGCCTGTCGCCTCGTACGGCTGTGAATCATGGACACTAAATAAAGAAGATGAAAATCGAATTCGAGCATTTGAAAACAAATGCATGAGAAAAATGTTGAGAATCCGTTATACGGATTTCATATCCAATGAGATACTATACAAAATGGCTGGAGTAGATCAGGAATTCCTGAAACATATCAAATCAAGAAAAATGAGATATTTTGGACATGTTACCAGAAAAACAGAAGACTCAATTGAAAACTCAATGATAACAGGTTTAACGGAAGGAACCAGAAGACAAGGCAGACCCAGAACCAGCTGGATAGATAACATTACGACTTGGACCAATATGAAAGGAGCTCCACTAATGGAAGCAGCTAAAAAAAGGGACCAGTGGAAAATTATTGTTCAGCGTTGCAGCCAACCTTCGCATAGCGAAGACGGCTTCATGACATGACATGACATTTCTCACATTAAGCATTCATTAGAGTAAAAAAAATGAGCAAAGAGAATTACCGTAAGCATTCATTCTAATCCAAAAAAGTGGAACAAAGAGAACTTGTCTAATGATATAAAGCACTATGATCATTGCAATCTTACTGTATAGCTATTTGAAAGTAAACTTGTTGTTGGCACTACCTTTAAAAATGATACGAATAAGAATACTGACATGACACTAACTGTATTGAAAATAATTGTGTATTGTATATAGTACTATAACTTAGCTAACTAGAAATATATTTACGCTGCAATGATAACTACTGTTGTTCATATTGTTTAGGCAGTGGCGTAGCCAGGGGGTGCAATTGCACCCCCCAAGTTGTCAAGTTCTAAACATTTTAATGCCATTATTTGAGCACTAGCAGTGCAATGTACAATGCAATCATTACTTATTTACTTTCTGTTATCACTATTTTGTTTCCGGTATTTGTTGACATAAACATATCGTTATCTTTTCTTCACAGGTAAATAAAATTAACGAATAAAATATCAGTTTGTTCAAGTTTCTTTTGCATTTAGGCCAGTGATGCTGCAGATGCAAAGCTGTCCTGTAAGAGACTCAGAATGCGCTACAGTAACAGCGCCCCTAGTGGCTTTCACACAGGCAGTAATGCCTCCTAGCTTAGTCCTATAAAGCCACTTTAAATCCTGCTAAGTAAGTAAGTAATTAACAGTGCCAGTGGCATACTGATTTAGCATCAGAACTCTGATGCTGCTTTAGTTCACACTTTACTACAGAACACTCACTAAGTTAACCAATAACCATCAATAATCCCTTACGCCTGTGATTCTGTCATCTGATTCCCAGTTAGTAAGCATATCCTGTAGCTCCAGCAGGGCGTCATTGGGGGGCAGAAATGAAGAAATAATTTGTATAAAACAGCATTGTTCAACTGTCATGCTATTGTGGGCCGCACAAATAATGTTTAGACTTTAGACCCTTGGCGGGCCAAGCAAGTTGTAGCACTTAATATGGCATAATTATGATATATGTATGGCATACCATGTAAAACTTTCATAAAATAAGACTATATATGACTAGTAGAAAATTAAGTGTAAACCAAGAAATAAAAAACACTTTGATGTTAGGCCTAACTGCTATAAATAGCTTTATTGCTATAATATTATCCTTTTAGCATAGTATTCCCGTTAAGTAAGTAAGTAAGTAAGAGAACGTCAAGATTATAGTGGTAACTTGTCTAAAAGACTGCGCGAACACTTTAAACAAAATTAAACTAAGTAGCTAGTCTTAAAAAGCCAAGACTTCAGTCGATTCCTGAAAATATCTAGCGACGATGACTCCGTATGTCAGCAGGAAGCGAGTTCAAATGCACGGCGCAGCAGCCACTGGGAAGGCACGATCTCCGGCGGTGACAAGACGCGTTCTTGGAACCATAAGCACCGAAGTCGCTGACGATCTAAGTCGTCTGCGGCCCGCGAGGTCAGAAACACTACGAAACTCGGATGCAAGATAATTCGGACCCATCCCGTGAAGGCAGCGATATACAAGAGTTGATAACTTGAACATGATGCGCTCAGGCACTGACAGCCAATGAAGATCAACAAGAAGCGGGGTGACATGATCACATCGGGCGAACGATAGATAAGACGAAAGCGGCACAGTTTAAAACAGACTGCAACCGGTCGAAAGAATAGGCAGGTGACCCGCAAGAACTGCATTGCCATAGTCGAGCCTAGTCAGTACCAGAGCAACAACCAACGTCTTAAGGACGGCTTGAGAAACAGACCGACGCAGACTCCTAATCAAACGAAGTGAAGAGAAACAGCTGGCGACAGTCTTGGATACATGCAGCTTAAGGGTCGCTGCACTATCAAGGTAGATTCCCAAATTACGCACTGAGGCAGCGGGTGGAGCTCGAGATCGTGGATCTTGACACAGTCATGCGGCAACAGGTGCTGTTGCCTCTCGGTGGCTAGCCAGAGCACTTCCGACTTAGAGGCGTTAAGCTGGAGCCTATTAGACTTAAGCCAGACGGACAACTCATCCAAGCACCGGGTGAGACGCTCAAGAAGCAGATGCGTTTCAGACGGCCAGCAGCCACCATAGATCTGAGAGTCATCCGGCGTAAAGATGTCCATAAAGCCCATGTTTAAGAATGATACGTATAAGGTCGGCCACGTACAAGGTAAATAAGATGGGACCAGGACCGAGCCCTGCGGTGCGCCGCAAGTCACCGAGATGGAAGGGTCCTGGAGTGAGGACAGCGGACCCAGTGCGCACGGTGGTCAAGATAGGAGGAAAACCATCTCAAAGCCACGTGACTGATACCATAGGAGATGTTAAGACGACGCAGCAGGATGGAGTGGTCTCACGGTATCAAATGCGCCGTGAGGTCGAGAAGGGCGAGGAGGGCAAACTTTCCTGATCAAGTTCACGAAGTATATCGGAAGTGATCTTAAGAACAGCCGTTTCAGTAGAGTGAAAAACACGATAGGCAGACTGTAGCTCGGGAAGGAGACCAGAAACCGCGAGATGGTCCATGAGCTGCCTAGAGACGGCGCGCTCGAGCAGCCGATAGAACAGACAAATTGGAGATCGGTCTGTAAGAGCCAACATCAGAGTCATCGAGACCAGGTTTCTTGATCCGCGGTGTCACAAAGCGGCCTTAAACGACCGGGACCTCACCCAGTTGTAGTGAGCGATTCATGAGCTCGGTAACAAACGGGCGCCAGGATATCGGAACACTCACGAAGGAGGCGAGTCGGAAAAGGATCACTGGCGCAGCACTTGTCAGGCAAGGCGCCTAGCTCTGCGGTTACTTCTTCCACAGAGAGAGTGCGAAAACCGCCTAAAGGAACACCCAGACGGAGCGAAGTAAAACAAGGGGCTCATGTTCCGAGGTAGCGTCAATACAGCGGACACTTTTTGCTGAAGAAAGCAGAAAAATCATCAGCCGTGAGCAGTGATATTTCCATTAATGGAAATGGAAATAGGAATGGAAATGGAAATCTTTTTGTGAGAGAAATGGAAAGTAGAAATGGAAAATAATTTGAAATTGAATTAGAAATAGGAATGGAAATGGTCTCACAAGAATGGAATTGGAATGAGAAGTAGAAATTATTTTTGAAGTAAAAACATTACTCAGTTAACAAAAAATCAAGTGATCTATAAACTTAGTTTCTAAGCTCTATCTAACTACCTGATTGAGCTGATTCTATACTCTGCAATACAGTAGAGCCTAGTTCAATTTAGTTTATCTAGTATCTTTAGTCTGAGAACTCTTTGCCTCTTCAAGCAGGCTAAGCAGCGATCTATCTAGTCTATGTTGATCTCTATGTTTATTTACATTAATTTTATCAACATCCTGTGTAAAGTTCATTACGTTTTGTAGTGTTAGTTTATAGTTGGTACTGTTATCACACTCTTGAAATGAGTTTGTGTAAGTTACTCGGTGGTAGAAAAAGAGATAGTGTATGGTGGCAGTTCTTTTCATATGATGATAGTTGTGATAAATCAACTTGTATGGTCGTCGTGGATGACACTACCAAGGCTGTGTGTGGAACAAAAATTGCCGGCAAGAACACAAGCAACTTTGCTGCTCACATCAGCGATACCACAAGGAGGCACACGAGATCTGTGTCAAGAAAGAACAGGAAAAAGTTTCTGGCAGAAGTCAACCTGTAAAACGTGACATTTCTGGCGCAGTCAAATCACAGACTCTAAAAGAGTGTATAGACCGCCGTGTCCTGTCGTGGCCTAAAAGATTCTACAGAGCATCATGCGAGTTAAAGTGTCATGAAAATGATCATTGGCACCAGTTGCCCGATATCACTGCTGGACCAGCCATCGTTCCGTGGCATGATAACTGTGCTGGATCAAAAGTTTAAGATGCCTGGTTTGTTTGATGTTTGTTTTTAAACTAAACATTATTTTCAGTTTGTCAGTTCAATTCACTGTAATTTATGTGATAAATGTTGGTATTGATATGTGAGTTAACTTCACTCGTGTCCAATCTAATTCTCAATACTGGCAGTGGCAGACCATCACTTGAGTTGATTTTTGCAAAAACAGTCTACAAAGCTGACTGTATAAATCTTCATAACTTGCAACTAGATTTGGGAAAACAACAAGTAGACATGAAAATCAGTTAGTCACAAGTTTGTATGCCTACAGTACACACTGCCAGTTGAGACTTTGAGACTGCGGTATTGTAATTTGCAATAATAAAAATAGTTCAGCTAATAAACAAATACACAGAAATTATATGAATTTTTCTTAACTCAGGTTCTGCAAAGATGAAGAGTTTGATGAGAAGCATAATTTGTCCTGAGCTCTGCTACATTAAAGGACGACTTAAGCAAGGCTCGTAAGATCACCATTTGTCTGGATGGATGGTCAAAGAAATCACTGTCTTCTTCCTATCTTGGGATCTCGGCCTGTTACTATGACGTCACAGCAAATAAACCTAGACATTCATTCCTCAATCTTTGCAATATCCAGCACCCACACACAGGCGAGATGTTGGCGGAATGTCTGTCGCAATGCCTTCAACAGTGGGGTATTACTGAAACACAGGTGCTCATGATCATCACCGACAATGGTGCAAACATGGTGAAAGCCATCAGACTGATGCAAGAGAAGACCCAGCAGAGTGCCATGTTGGATGAAGAAAATAATGATGTACACGACGACGATGATGATGATGAGAGTCACGAGGCTGTGGAAGACGAAAACATTGTGAATCAGGAAATAGGTGAAGATGAAACCAATGAAGATGCAGATCACTCGTATTCAGATAATGATGAGACAGTTACAGACGAGATCACAGATATGGAGCCTGAAAACCAGTTTGATTTACCCACCCAAGTTCCATACCTGAGAATGCCTTGCATGGCGACACGCCTTCAGCTGATCATCAAGCTGCCATACTCGCATTATGATACTGTTCTGACTAAAACAAGGCATCTGGTTTCAAAAATAAGAAGATCGAGTGTTGCTGTTGAAAAGCTTGTCATGATATGTGGAAAATCGGTCATTACTGATTGCACCACCAGGTGGAACAGTACGTACCAGATGATTAAACGCCTGCTGTTGATAAAAAATGACATCAACAACGTTTTGAGTGAAATGGGTAAATATAACAGTTGCACCATTTATTTTAATTATAGCATTTTAGAGTGGTCGTTAACCGTAATAATATTAGATATTTGCTTTTTGGACAAGTCTGGCTTTGGCTGAAATGTGCAGCTTGTTGTACAATAGAAATCTAGTGGCAATGTGGCATGTGGGATGATGTGGCTATGATGATCAAATTTTGGGCTACTGCTCTGCTATTCTTAACTTCTAAGTAACCAGTCATGATTCATGAACATTTGTTACTTGAAGTGCATTATCATAATACTGACAATAACTTAATTAATAAATTTATCATATACTTTACTGTACAAGTGTACATTGCACAATATGCAAAGTTGTTTCGAAATTATTTAAAGGATTGAATATGCAGTTGCTGTTAAATTACATAAACATTTCCTTGTGCATTTGTTTAGGCATTGACTCGCTTCTGGCTAGTGATTGGTTAAAACTACAAGAAGTGTCAACACTGCTCGAACCCTTCGCTCTTCAGACTGATATCTTACAAACTGATGCTCAGTCTCTCTCCAGCATTATTCCATGCATACTGAATCTGGAGTGTCATCTACAGCAACACACGGCAGCTAAGGCAATAACCTCAAAGATGCTTGATGATCTCCGTCGTCGTTTTGCCACTCTGCTTTATCCCGATACTGAACACTTTAATCCAATTCCAGCAGCTGCATGTTTGCTTGATCCGACGATGGCCCAAGCAATGATGTCACCAGAATGTGCAGTGCTGTTGCATGCTGCTAAGCTGTACATTGCAACAGTTTGTGAAAGCCAAAAAAATTTCAATTCCTCAACTGATCCGTCACAACCTGATGATGCATCTTCATCCTCAATGTTGACTCCACTAAGTTCATTGCAAAGGTTCAAGTTCCTGGCTAATAAGATCCAGTCAATCGACTTACCACAACAAGTGTCAGCAGCAATGTTAGCGAAAGGGATGTGATACACACACAGGTCAACAATTACATAGCAGACATTGTGGAAGAAGAGATTAATGATGCATTCCTTTTCTGGGAACAAAAGCTTTCCGATACAATAAACTGAGTGAACTGGCCCAGGACTTGATGGCAGCTCCAGCATCCCAGGCGTATGTGGGCGTATATTTTCCCTCTGTGGCTTCTTGACCAATGGGCGCGAAATAGAATGCATCAGTCACTGGAGATGAGAGCTTTTCTCAAACTAAATGCATTTTGATAGAAACTCAGATTAACTGATCTCGGCTGACTTGTCTGTTGCATAGGCTAGTAGGCTACTCAGTTAATTGTGCCACATGCTGACAATAATTCTGCTTTGCTTAAGTTGACAATTGACATTATGTTATTCTATAAGCTGTTGAACTATTCCAGTAAATTTTGGTGATTAATAATCGTTTATAAATATTTAGAAGTGAACTGGAAATTGGAATGGAAATTATTTGAAAAATGGGAATAGAATGGTAATAGAAATGGAAAATATTTGGGAATGGAAATGAGAATTAAATGGAAATTCAAGGACTTAAATGGAATTAGAATGGTAATTAGAAAATATTTCGAAAATGGAAATATCACTGGCCGTGAGTCTATCAGGTAAAGGCGCGCGCCCACGCCCCATGAGCGCATCAATCGATTGCCAAAGCCGACGCGGTGAAGCACGCTCCCGCTCTACCTTACGACACCAGAAGACCTCTCTCTTCCGACTTATCAGTCGCCGGTATGCTCTGCGATATTTGGTCCACTCGGCCGTGAGGCGCCACGGCGTCAGCAGGGGAGGCACGCCGAGCCAGCGCTCAGCCTCACGAAGCATCATCTTAGCGATGCGGCATTCGTGCGTCAAACCACGGATCGGACGATCGCCAAAGCTTACGGTCTTGACGGTATAAACTCATCAAGCAGTCGAGTAATCTCACTGTCATAGAGCTGAGCCATAGACTCGGCATCTAGGCCAGACCAGGGCGTGGCATCCGCGAGTGAGGAGAGTTGCAACCCCATACGAAGGCGAAGGGTCTAGTTTGCCCCACACACGCGTCGACTAACGGTAGCATAGATAGGCACGGTCGGGAGAGCGAGACATTCCACCTCAGCAGATGGTGATCGGAGAGACCCACATCATGAACTGCTACACAGAGAGTGGAAACAGTGCGACTAGAAGCGAGAACATCAAGCACACCTCCATTCTGATGTGTTGGTCCAGTCACACTACGCTCAAAATTGTGGGACACGAACAGATCTTGCAACCGGTGACAAGCAGGATCATTGTCTCTATCAAAACGCACATTAAAAATCGCCACGATATATACAGGATCACATAACGACGCTAAGCCACCGAGAAGGGTCATCAGTTCTTGAAAAAACAGTGGAGTAACGACCGGCGATCCGGGGCGATAAGCGACAGCAAGCACGCAAGACGTCACGGAGGAAACACGCGCACAGACGAATCCGAGCGTGGTCGCGGTCACAGGAACGCCCACGTTAACCAGGCGAATGCCGGGTATGCGCAAATGGCAACCCCATGATTGATAGATATGGAGCAACTAGTAGCGAGGGGCCGTGGGACGCGCCTTCTCCACCACATTCCAGCCGTCCGAGCGAAGGCGGCCGATCCAGGCAGAGTCAGGATCGTGCCAGGTCTCACAGAGACATAGCACCCTGATCCCAAGTTCGACACTGACCTCAAGCAGATCGCCAACCTTATAGGTAAGGGACCTAATGTTCAGGAACCCGAACGCCATTTCATCGCATTTGGTAGAAGGGACGAAGACATTTAATTCGACGCAAAACAGTGACATGCGGCGAGTGCGACGCTGACAAAGGGCGCGGACGAGGGTGGTTAGAAAAAACGTAGGCCCCGTTTCCAACTCGCTCCAAGGAAAACTTAGGGCGGCGTCGGCCTGCACGCCGTCCACGATGACGTCGAGCAGGATTTAATCCGGCGTGCGTATAGAATCCAAAGCAGACATAGACGGTCGTTAAGTAAACAACACACGCCTTCAGTTCGTCCGGCGTATGCGAGAGCATGTGTGCGCTGGCGAAACTAGTGAGTACGCAAAGTAGGCCTATACACAGATCGGTGTATACACAAAGTATACACAAACCGAAAACCGAGCACAAGACTCAACAAAACGATGAAAACTAGGGATACGCTCCAAAACTGCAGAGACCGAGCGTTTCGGACAAGTCACCACGCAACCAACCGCCAACTAGACAAACGAGAAGCCCCAAGAACACAAGAAACCATCAAAAAATCGAGAAAATCACGACCGTAAGACTCGAGGACGGCCGCCACAGAACAGCGCCATCTAACGAATGTTAGATGGCGCTGTTAGAACGTTAGAACCTATAGAACCTATAGAATAGAACGTTAGGACCTATAAACTAAAAATTAAGTACCCGGTAGTAAGTAAATATTCTACTGACTACTGACTTAGTTAGACTTAGTAAAACTAGTGACAATCATTTCATTGATTCCTATAGCTGCAGTTGTCATTTTCCCAAACTCGGTGGCGGGTCGGATGACACTGACCTGCGGGCCGGATCCGGCCCGCGGGCCACCAGTTGGACAACCCTGGTATAAAATAAATAAATGTGAAATTGCAGAAATTGCAAAACTTGCCAAAAGTTTGCCAAAAAATATATAAAATTTGCAAATTTACCAAAATTGGCCAAAAAATTGAAAAAACTTGCCAACATTTGCAAAAGAATTATCTCGCCCCCAAGAAAAGTGTAAAATGACTCTACTGAACTCCAGAAAATAGATTAATACTACCGACTTGTTAAATTCTAGACTGCAGTAGGCCTACACTTGATGCGATTTTGGGGGTATATTAGAATAAAAATTATTTTATTTTAAAAAATATAAGAATCGCACCCCCCCCCAACAAATTCCTAGCTACGCCACTGGACAAGACCATCGGGAGAACAGGCAAGCTGAAGCAACTGTGGATTTACCCACATTCCGCTCCAGGAACGTCTTCGGCAGTGGTTAAAGTGGTCTGTTGACGGTGCCGGGGCCCTACGCTGTGAAAACCCTGGGCCCGGGATATATTTGTCGGGGCCGATCAATGAGGTGTCGGGCCCCGGCCCACTTTAACCACTGGTCTTCGGTTAATTTAACATTAATAAAACGCTAGTCCGTCATGTTGATTTACAATGTTTGTCCGCTTCGACCATGACCTTGATCAAATCTATAAATAGCTATCACGTGACATACCGATGACGTAATTTGTAAACTACGCTATTATGAGATACATTCTCTCTGTATTTCTCTGCCTGTCTCTGGTTTACTCTCCCGGGCAGCCACTTTCAAGTGAAAGAGGATTGCAATTATCAAAGCTACTTAATAAAGGTTTGGTATCACATTATTTGATAATTTTTTATGTGCATAATTTTTTTGGGCTTCAGGATGTTTTGGTCGAGAAAAGCCCTCCACGGGATCCAAACGAACAAATGGAACAAATTCGTAACGAAGAGAAAGAGAAATGGGCAAAATTGATGCAAAAACAGAGGAAAATCCTTGAAGAGGAAAAGCGTTTACTGAAGGTGGAGACCCAGCTGTCAGTTCAAAAATTGAATGAAACTAAGAATGCTCATCTACACAAGATTCTTGAAATGAAAGAGGAGCATGAGCATCAACTGAAGGACGCGATGAAAGAAAAGGAGAAAATGGGTGTGGTGTTGAAGGAAAAAGAGCAGTTTTGTCATTGCTTGGAAGGGGAGAGGGATAATGCTTGCATTAAAATAAAAGCACTGCAGAATACTTTGCTGGAGCAGAGGGAGACATTGCAGAAAATGAAATTAGAGAAAATAATGTTGCGTTTGAAATATACTGAAATGCATGCAGACATTGTGAAACTGCGAAAAGATTTTACTAGGCATTTTAATAGACAGTCCACATCAATGGATGGGCGAAGGTACAGCTCGCTGGCTGCCAATTTATGGCCCTCTACATCAACAGGTATTCTTTCTAAATAAACTTTATTACCGGTAGTACTAGTTGCGCATATAGTAGTGAGTCATGAGTAAGACTTACTTCCGGTGCTTAGTTTAGTAAATTAGTAACTTACTTAAACTGCTGTTTAATTCTAACTGTTAAAGAAACCAATATGCTCTGAAGCTGAAATATCAATTTTACAGCATTAATTACTCTGATCCAAAGTTGTAGAGGGGTGTCAGAGGAACAAAATTAATCAAATATTGTGAAAGTCGGTCAACATTTGGTAAAGATCTATAAATTCTAACCCGAAGACTCCTATGTTTGAACATAAGTCTTAGCGGTGAAATTCGGGAAAGTGTTGAGTCTGAAAATTTTCTCTCTATATTTTTTGGAATTTGCTATATCTCAGGCTATATAAGAGCTAAGAACATGATGTAAACACCAGTGTTTAACTTTTTTATTCCTCTTTCCAACCATCCGTGCAGAAAAAAATTGGGGGTGTGGGGGTTAGGGTCCACTCTACGGCCTAAAATAGCACCCACTCCCAACAAAAATTCAAAGCCCCGGTAGTACTATTTGTGCATAGCTATTACCCATGAGTCATGGGTAAGATTTTAGTTCATGTCCTTAATTTTATAAAATAGTAACTTACTTAAACTAAACATCCAAGTGATACATTGATAGATGAGACTGTTGTTTTGTGGGATTGTTTTTGTGGGATTGTTTTTGTGGGATTGTTTTGCTGGATGGGGGAATACTTTTGTGGGATTGTTTTCTGTAGGAGTAATTTTCTGGGATTGTTTCTGTGGGATTTTTATAGCAGCAGAGTGTAGAAATTGTCTGATATGCTGTTGATTTGTTTGTTTTGTTTCTGGGTGAAAATTAAAGGTCGCGAAACAAGGAAATCAGAGCAGGTTTTATTTGCTGCGCCTCGGAGCTCCTGTTCTGACAGGCGACCTGGAGGAGAGGGAGCAGGCAAAAGAGGGAAATTGGAGTTAAAGTGTTCGAAAGATACTGCGCTATCTGCGTCAAGCAGGGTTGCCAACCGTCCGTAAATTTACGGACAGTCCGTAAAGATTTGTCGTAAAAGTGTCTGTCCGTAGAAGTCCGTAAAAAATTTAAGACGTCCGTAAAAATTGACAAAACGGGGAATCTCAACGTTTAATGGAAAATCATTAATTCATGTTTGTGTCTTGTGATATCTTTTTGCTTTGCCTGATTCAAATGTTAATTTTTAAATTGTTGTAGGCTTGTAGCGCGCTATATATTTTTTGTTGAAAAAAAATGGCGGAAAATATGAACACAAGCGAGGACGATAGCTACAGTGAAAACTGTGAAATAAACGAAAATGTGGATAAAATTATTGTTAAAAAAGCTAAATTGAGCCGAAAATGCTATTTTCAACCGTCGTGGATAACAAACGGCGAATTTACGGACTGGATATCAACGGACAATGATTCCAAATACAACGCTCTATGTACTTGCTGTAGAAAGGTATTTAGCGTTGCATCTGGTGGTGTATGCGAGGCGTTCGCAGCCACGGTCGTAGCGCAAAACATATTCAGGCAATGTCAACGAGGAGATTTGCTGGTGGAATGTTGCAGTTCTTGACTAAGGATACAAAGCCATCTCCTGTAACTGCTCACAACAAAAAGGTAACGGAATGTGAATTGAAAGTGGCTAATTTTGTCGCAAGAAAAAACTTGCCACTAAGTTTAATGGACGACATCTCGGAAAATGTTGCAGATTGGTTTCCTGATTGAAAATCGTAAAAGATTTCAGTTCTAAACGAACAAAGGGATCTATGATGATTAAAAATGTTATTGGTAAACTGAACAAAGAAGATTTGTCCACTAAGTTGAGATCATGTCATTTTACTCTGTTGGTTGTGAATCAACTGATATATCAACCACAGACAAAATGGCCCTGGTGGTAATTTACTTTGATGTTGAAATTGGTAAGGTTCAATATAGATTTTATCGTTTAGTCGATTTAAAAGAAGCAAAAGCAGAGTCCATTTTTGCTGCAATAAAGGCATGTCTAGAAGAAGATAAAATACCACTAGCCAATGTAATGGCACTTGGAACTGATGGGGCTAACGTAATGATTGGAGCCAGAAATTCTGTGCTTTCACGTTTTAGAGATGCACAGCCAAATATATTTCATATACACTGCACATGCCATGTAGCTGCTCTATGTGCCGCTGATGCATGTAAAACATTTCCCAAATTTATTGAACAGCTATGCAGAGACATTCATAGCCATTTTTCACATAGTTGTAAAAGATTACAGCTGTACAAAGAGTTTCAAGAGTTTGTGGAAGCAGACACTCTACGAATATTGCAGCTGTGTTCCACGAGATGGTTGAGCCTGTTGGAGTGTATTAATCGTATCGTTAACCAACACGAAGCACTTTCAAGCTATTTTCAATCAAGTGATGAGTGTGACCGTTTTGGTTACAGTGGATAGAATTAGCACTCAATTGCAAAATCCTGTCGTTAAATGTTATTTCTTGTTTTTGCAAGCAGTGCTGCCTATGTTTACTCAATTCAACAAAATGTTTCAATCAAATTCTCCGATTTTACCAGATTTATATGCAGAGGCAAATCAACTGTTGAAAAGTGTGCTGGGTTACTATATACGACCACAGGTACTGTTGTTAGTTGAAGATTTAACGAGTTTTGATCACTTGGAAAGTACAAACTTTAAATCAGCGATAACATATTCATTGGTTATCAAACTAAACTGCAGCTGCAGCAAGTAGATGATCCATCGACCGTTCAAAAGTTTATTGTTGATGTTCTTGCATTTTATACAAATGCAGCCGGTGCAATCAAGAAAAGAATGCCTATTAGCAACAGAGTGCTGAAGCTCATGTCAGTACTAAAACCCACGAACAGAACAGCGGTGGAACAGTCGGAAATTTTGGAACTGGCCCAGCTTTTTCCGCAAATTGTGTCTCCAGCAGATTTTGATTGCTTAGAGGCGAGTTTATTGACTACCAAGTTGCGGATTTAAGCAATGTCCTGGTCGACGGAAGTTATGATGATTTCTGGCATCAAATTGGACAAATGACTAGACATAAAGAGTACAGATTTCGCGACTTTCAAAGTTTGCACAAACAATGTTGGCACTTCCACACGGAACAGCAGAAGTTGAGCGTGTTTTTTCTGCTGTTAGTTTATTGAAAACCAACTTGAGAAACAAATTGTCTACTCCAATGTTGGAAAGTTTACTGACCGTGAGAAATGGACCAGGAAAAATTACTCCCACAATGATCGACAGTGTAAATGTTTCTATGTATGATCATAAGCGGGAGGAATTCTACACTGTCACTGATGAATGATGATGAATGTCATACAATAAACTAACGTGATAAAATGAGCATGCCATCATGGTAAATTGGTAATGGATTATGGAGACGTTGTCATAACTCATATGATTTGGATACTTTACATTTTTTAGCTACAATGCTTGGATTATGCAGCAATTTATGCTTCACATTCGTTCGTGTCAAGGTCAACATTTTATATTACATGTGTCCGTAAAAAAAAATTTTTGTCCGTAATTTTTTTGGAGAGTTCTTATATTTGTCAGTAAATGTTACTTTATTGAGTTGGCAACCCTGGCGTCAAGTGATGAGATGCCAGAAGAGGAAGACAAGTCAAAAAAGGTTAGCATCTATTAATTGACGAGAAAACTTCCAGCGCCTTTCTAGCTGACTACGACGGCGTCTGGCATCCGCAATATTAGAATCGAACCAAGGTTTGGTGGGTCGAGCAGCAACCATTTTTGTTTTTTCAGGAATTAGCTTATCCAAAGCGCTGAGTAATACTGACGAGAATTGGTCCGCTAATTCAGAGACCGTGCTTAAAGGGTTCATATATAATGCAGATGATAGAATGTGATTTTTAGAAGCCTGTATATCAAGTTTGGACCAAGGTCGAAAATTAATTTTATTGTAAATTTGTGGTTCCTTATGAGGGAATGCTATAGAGGCTGATAGAACTAAGTGATCAGATAAGTATGCTTCATTTGGGCTTACATTTGAAATAATTTTGGAGGTGGACCTGGTAATAAGAAGATCAAGAATATGCCCCTTATCATGGGTTGGAAAAACCACATGCTGAAAAAGATCAAATGAATCTAGTAGGCTATTTAACTGAGCAGTCTGGTTTGAATCAGTATCCATTTGAAAATTAAAATCACCAGAGATAATTAATTCTGAAGGTAGAGAGATTAAATGCTCAAGTAGGGTTTGAAACTCAGCCAGAAAGCTTGAGTAAGAAGAGAATGGAGGACGATAGACATTGAGAAAAGTTATGTTTTTATTCCCAGCATTAAGCGCAGCCATGATTGCTTCAAATGTTTTTTGACCGGATATTGGAAGGGATTTTCTTGATATTTTAAGATGGGATTTTAAAAGTATTGCAACACCTCCCCCTCTATTATCTGACCTGGGCTCACTTACATTTTATAACCTGGTGGTGTAATATCAGCAAGGAAAGCCGGGGTGTCAATCGGACTAAGCCATGTCTCATTTAAAGCAAGTATATCAGTGGGATTATTACACAAAAATTATGAAGAGGTGCTGATTTATTTCTTAGAGAGCAGATGTTTAAATGTTTAAATGATACAGTTTTAGACAGTAAAGGGCCAGGATTAGTTTCAACATCACCCGAGAGTATCAATAGCACAACAAATAAAAAGTAGATATATTTTGAAAGTGATTTTCTAGAATACTGATGTTGTTGTTGTTTTTTCAGTTTAATTTTGATTTTCAGTTTAAGGCGGTCTGAGAGTAGCAGCATTGCAGAGACTCTATTTGTAAACGGCTGAATTAAATAAAAAGCGTACGCATCATCAATATTACGCATAAGGCAGAGATATTCATTCACAATTCTAGTTTGAGGCTGAGCAAATCGAGACTTTATTAAGCTCAGTGAGTTTCCGAGAGAAACAATTCTAAATGAACCAAGAATTAGAATTAGTAAACTTAGCTTGAGTAACACCATCATGAAATAACTATAGCGCTATATGAAATAGTGGATTTTAGTGAAAGACAGGAGAGATCTTCCGTCTCGTGAGCGACACACGAGCTAAGAAAACAATTTAAAAGGAAACGGCCAAAACAAAAAACTAGGCTAAATTAAGTGTGATAAATCTCAAGCTATTTAGATAAAGGTAGAGATAAAAAATTCGAATAAAAGAAAAATGTTAGAAACTTAGCTGCCATCCCGCCGCCGGAACCGGAAACAATTATAAAAATAAAATCTATGCTTATGACCTTGTGAAGTTGTGACTTGTGAGTCACATGGAGCATAGGCCACTAACAAGACTCCTTCATGCAGTTAGATCTTCGGCTAATGGAAACATATGAATTATAACTTTTGGGATGAGGCGGTCAGATGGTCGTTAGAAGAATTCAAACTCGCAAACTCGGTCATTGCTCAAAACTTGTTCGTGGGTATTTCAATATATTTATGTGCAAGTGCTTATTTTGTGAGATTCAGTGTGACCTTCCTCGACTAACTACTAGACTTCGGATATAGATATTTTAATGGTAGATTATTAGATTAAGCATCTAGATATAAGTTTCCTGCCCCTAAAGCGCTATAGGTATGTACGAGCTTTTACTTACTTATTTTCGTTTTACATTTTATGATGCTCTACGTTGCGTTTGCCATAGAATGTATGTGTATGGTTTAAGCCGATGAAATTTTAGCGCCGAAAGTCTTTAAATTGACGAATATTCATAAATATTTCGTTTACGCAAGTAAGATTTTGCGATCTAATGCGTGCACGTGCGCATTAACCGTGCGCTGTTTTCATTTTCATGTAGTTCTCTAAACCTTGACTGCACATGAGCGCAATTTTTTCATTGGCTACATCTTTACTTTTTGTAGCGCATCAATTGAAATTATTAGCATTTGATCTGGAAAACCATGCTTGTGGTCTTTGTTATCAGCATAGTTTTCATCTTAGTCCTCTTCGTTGTCGTCATAGTCCTCATAACCGTGGACTCGATGCTCGCTTGTGTATGCCGTCTTTTCTATTTGCTTATAGTCTTGCGTGCTTAGAGCATTGTGACTCTTGTGGGCTGCTTTTGAACCAATATCTTTTATCATCTCGCCATTTCTAGGTGCTATTACCTTCTTCTTGGAACAATCTGTTAGTCTCAGCACTGAAGTTCACTCTTTTTGTCACCTTTTATTCTGCATATGCGTCCAGGGAGATGGAGTTTCCTCCATTTGAACTCTTGCGTCATGTTTTCTTTGGCTGGATTCTCGTACATTGGAATTGTTGCATGTCATGGCCAAGTACCCAGCATAATCTTTATTTTGATCTTCAACCATAAGGTTTGCAGCTTTTTCATGTTGACGGATAGTGCACGATTCTACAGTGAAAACCTAATTTACTTCAATTTGAAAAAGAATCTACTCCACAATTATGCCAACTGGCTATTTATGTAATCAAATATGTGATTTGTCTTAACCCCTTTACCGGCCATGACTCACTTGTGCGTCCATTTGACATTGAATTACAAATAAATGGCCGGTATAGGGGGTTAAGGTGTTGTGCTGATATTGTTAACGTTTAGGGATAGTTTGTGTTCTGTTGTCTGCTTAGAAGGATCTGCATCTCTTCAGAAAGTCTGGTAGTAATTATGTCATCTAGAAAGGGAAAGGCCAGCGCAGCCGCTGCGACGGCAAATGTTTCGAGCAGCGATGAACATTCCGGAAGTTCTCCTCAGCGCAAAAGCTCTCGGCTTTCATCGCAGAGTCTTCTGAGACAGGCGACGATGGCAAATTTCCTGAAGAAACCAAGCCAAGAATCTCCTCGAACGTTGTTTAAAGGATTATCCAAAAAGCGTAAGATTGTGATGTTGCTAGCGATCACCGTGTAAAACTCTGAAAAAATTTCTAACCTTTTCTAGCGTCAAGCTAGTTAATCCTTGGTAAAAGTTTTAGTGACTAGGAAACTAGTTGTTTTGAGGTTATTATTATTATTATTATTATTATTATTATTATTATACGATCCAAGTAAAAAATTGCTGCTTATTAACCATTTTCCCGTTTTCCCCGAGAATACTCATCCATTTGCATTACATTAGAAATAAATGAGCGGGTAAAGGGTTAAAGCTACCACATGATAATATCTTAAATTGTATTTTATTAGCCTTTCCAAGCTGAGGTTTGGGCCTATGGCCCGTGAAAATCTCTATTTTAAAACTTGCAGCTCTGGGTGAATATAGTTGAATAGCCCTGTCATAGGGTGGCACTGTGCTTATGTACAGGGTGGTGCAAAAAAACCGGACTAGTCACATTTAGGTTTGCCTTTAATATAGTCCGGATTTTTTGTGCCGCCCTGTACTGTCTTTGTATGGTTAATAGTCATTGAAAAAAATTTGATGGCGATGAATGTTGAAGCAAATGCCTTAGTAATTAATTGGAAAAATTTTTCTCTCTCGTGTCTTGTTGCAGCATTGGAAAATAGTTTGACTGTTTTGCAAAATGACGAGACGATGATTCTGACTCCACTTCCGCCACCACAGCAGCAGCTGCCAGTTTTGGAAAAATCTAGGTAATTATTTTTATTCCAATCAAAGAATTATTCGTATTGCGATACACCTGAGTTCCAGGTGGTTCACTTCTTGCAAGTGCCCTTGGCAGCCACTCCAAATGTCCAGGTTCTTCCAGATCAGCACATTCTTAACCCCTTAACCGTGTATTTAACTGTAACTCAATGTAAAATGGACGGATATATCCGGGATCCCCAGTTAAGGGGTTAAGAGCTCCCATAATGTAAACTTGCAGTGACGCAAATTTGGGCAATATGGACCATCGGTTAGCAGAATTTTTGGGGTGTGGACCTGGGTGGGGACATCTCAGTTGACAGGGACCCTTGCGTCCCTTGCAAAGTGGGGTACAAGTGTTTGAGTGGATTGACAGTTCTTCCGCGTCTTCGCGGGCCATTTCACGCCTCTTGTCGGTCTGGATATGACCCACGGGCCACCGTTTGCATATCCCGGGTTTATTGTTTGTTTTCAGGGCAAAGCGGAAGAGCGTTCACGAAGATTCATTTCTTCATCCGTCCCAGAAAGCACTCGTATCGTCGCCGGTTGCCAAGAAGAAGTCCTCGTCTTCGTCCGGTTCGTAGAAATCGCCATTCTTGAAGAAATTAATTCTGTGAAATGGTATTTGTCAAATTTCTCTTCAGGATTACAGTTTTGACAATTATGTTTTACTTACATTACACTATGTACCGTAGTTTTTTTTTATAAAGCTTATATACTGGTACATAGCAGTGAGTCAGTACTGTTTGCTGTGCTGTGTACTGATGAGAAATTTTCACTCTATTTTGTTCGCAGTGGCAAGCTCTGTTTTCTCAACCGAAGATTTGAGGTCAGCTCCACATCTTTTAGTTGAAAATTATTTTATTTTTGTCTGAATGGCATAGTTAATTAGTAGACTTAGTGTCTTTATATTTGGATATTTTTAATTGAGTGTGGTGATATAAAATATTGATTTGATAAATACTTTAATGTTGAGCTGAGATTACATAATAATAATAATAATAATAATAATAATAATAATAATAATAATAATAATAATAATAATGATAATAATAATTTTAGCTTTGTTGATTGTGTAGCAGCTGTTATATTATTATTATTATTTTTATTATTATTGTTGTTGTTTTTATATTATTATTATTTTTTTTTTTTTTTTTTTTTTTTATTATCACCAGACAATTTCTTCAGTGCAATAGACAAGACTAAGGTCCTAGACAAGAGCACTTAACAATTATATAATCCGATGACAGTGGTTTTGCATTATTTTATAAATGTGGTGACATTAAGATATGAATGTTGAGTTTTACCTAATGTTAAAATGTTTCATGGACAGATGAAAGAACCAATATATAGAAGATGGAAACAGAACCAAGATTTATGGCAGTCGTAAAGAAATGGCAGATGAAATTCTTCTGGCACGTGATGAGAAAGGAGAGGCTGGAGAACTTTCCATATGAAAAGGAACCATAGATATATGAATTCGTAGACAAAGTAAGAGAGGTTTGAAAGAAGACAGCAACATTGAACTGAGAATCGACAGAGACTGAGCAGGGCATCTGAAGAAGAACAAGAACAAGAACAAGAAGAAGTTGACGTTTGCAGGACTTATGTATTGTTCTTTCGTAATTGAGTTTTCTAGCACTATGTCTTCTTACTTACGGCAGCTTATTATAATAACGGGTTTTGCAGGGGGGATGCCGTGCAGAAGTTCTGGAAACGTCCGAAGCCAGTCGGTCGTTTTGCCGCTAGGAGGAAAACGAAGGAGAGCATCGCGGCCGAGATGTGTGGAAAAGGAATTCCCGTCGTGCAACTAGTTCCATGTAACGACAGAATTTATAATTCACCATTCTTAAACATTACACTTTTTCATGCTGTTCATAATGGCTGCTACTGTCCAATTTATATTATATATATATATATATATATATATATATATATATATATATATATATATATATATTAGTATCAGTTCTATATATTAGTATCAGTACATCACATTTTCTATGGATGATTTTATTTTTCACTACAACTGCCATTGAGTAGAAGTGTTTTTCCGGTGTAGTTTGTAGTTTGTCATTGTTAAAATGTCCGTTATGTTGGAGCACAATTTTTTTATACACCCTTTATTTGGATTTTCACTGTATTCATTATTGTTGCATTAAAATGTGATGGCTGTTTGGTTTTTATGCTTTATGTCTAAACTTTATCAGCATCTTATATTATATTTTGTATATTATATTATATTTTTATAATTATTATATTTTTTTAGGTGACAGAGCACGAGCACCAGTGGATCCGGTGGGAGAGGTAATTATTTTCTGATAAAGATTTGTTAATTTTGAATTTTTCCACATTATTTTAATAATAATTATTTATTTTTGTCTCTGATCTGTGAACGAATTTTCGATGGTCTTTAGGAGGAGCCAGCCGAGTTGGAGTTTACCGTTAACTCTTCCGACTTGGACCACGTAGAGATTGCAGGCTCCAAATCGAGCGTGGCTTCCGACAGGACAAAGGTCTACGAAAATCTGCCGGGAGACAGCGCAGAGACAACGGCAGGAACTGACACAGATGCAGGCGGCAGCACTCACGATCCAGGTTTCGGGGGGGAAAAGATGTCGGCAACATCTAGTCGGCTGCAATCCAGAAGGACAAATCGGATGTCGGAAGCCGAGTCGGAATCTTTGGCGTCTGGAAGAAGAGCGTCCAGTGAGGACTTACTTATCCGTTTCGTAAAGGGTTAACCCTTAAGGTGTTGGAACCGAGCGTACTCATTTGCATAGCATATAGTTGCGAAGGGTCCGGTGGTCTAAGGGTTAAGACTCGATCATTTGAGATGCTGATCTCGAGCATTAATTGATTAACTCTGTTGATGTTTTCCCATTTTAATCTTGTATGACTTTAATGTTGGATATTACTGTGATGAGTCAAGACTGAAGAGGCTGTATATCAAGTCTCAACATTACATTACAACTTTACAGTACCTGACATGTTTAACCTTGCCTAGCTTGAAAAGCATGACACCGTTAATGTCAAAACTGGTTTTGTAATGTTTACAAGCCATTGAAGAGAGCTTGTGTGATGACCAACCATAAAGCTGGTATGATAAGAGTTGATGTGGTTATGTGGTATATGATCCATTATGGTTATAGAATGATTTGTTTACGCCAATGTGTGTGTGTGTGGTTGGCTGGTTCTATGAAACTGGAAGGGGAATTCCAAGATTTTTTGACATATTTTCAGGATCTGTGTCCAGGAAATCAGGTTCGTCCGCTGGTGGACGGGTGTCGAGTTCCTACGAAGTAAATTCTCTTCCACGGGCGGAGTCGACCACCACTTCCGGAAATTCTTCTTCTGCAAGAGCGTCGAGGCGTCGGTCGTCGCGTCCGTCCGTCAGCGGCAGTCGGGGAAATACATCGGAGGGAGAGTCGTTCCACGACTCTCGTCGGCCGTCGGCCGTCGCAGACACAGCCTCGCGGAGGGCGGTCAACGTCGAAGAAGGGCGCGCCGTCGTCCGCTCAGACTCTGAGTCGGGGCGGTCGGTCGCGATCTCAAGAAACGGAAACGGAAACAGACCCGCCGTCGGAAACTGTGCCCAGACCTTCGGTTTCCGGCAGCACGCCCGCCGGAGGCGGCGTTTCAAAGAGGCGTCTGGGGTCGGCGACGCCGGCCGGATCGCGTTCCTCGAGGGCAAAGAAACGCGTGTCGGCGGCGTCGGCGTCGGGAGTCTCTCAAGACGTGACAGAATTGTCGTCCAGGCGTCGATTAGAGTTGTCGCTGCAACAGTCGGCGGGGTCGCCGAGGCGCCTGTCTTCGCGTTCACGCCGTCTGCCTATCGGGTTTCCGCGCCGTCTGCTAGGCAGCCTGTTACGGAGGCAGGTGAGGTGGAGACCGACGGAGAACCGGCCTTACTGTTGGCAAACAGTTCCGATGAAGAGGAAGCGGAGGAAACGTCTAGGTCAGTGACTCCAAAGATATCAATCAATCATTCAATCAATCAAGATCAATCAGTTATTTCTTGATTAGCACCGGAAACGGTATCTATTTAGGTAACAGAAAATATGGTTGTTGAACTCGGTAAGTTATTTTTTGGCAGTATTGTAGAATGTAATGTAATGTAATGTGACATTTGTATAGCGCCTCTTCTATTTCTACTCAGAGGCGCTCCTGGCATTGGAGTCGCAGGGCAAAAGTAGTGAGACTTTAGCTTTCGCATTGAACAGAGCGAGGGAGTAAAGTGATTCCCGAATGGATGGGTTCAATGAACAAGCTCATGGTCTATTACTGGAAACTCAATAGGTGAGATTATAGGATGAGGCAGTCAGTAAACAAGGCATCTGAGACATTACCGAAGTAGTAATGTATTTGGATTTCATAATGAGCACTGTGTACCGATTAAAGATCGTGTGCCAGCGAAGTTAGAATAAAATTTCAAACTTGGACTAAGTCTATTTAGTGACAGCCAGACGCTTCAAGATTTTGATTCTTGATTTTTGTGTGTGTAGGGCTAACCACCTGGATGGTTCTAACACGCGTTTTCCTTACACCCCAAAGTTACCTCGTAAGAACGTAACGCCAAAGTCCGACTGGCGTAACAGAGCAAAACCTGTTGTTGACACTCAGGCCGGTGACAGGTAGGTAACTGCTATGTATTCTTCTGCAACTTAAAATCAGAATAACTTGAATTTATTCAGATAGAATTTAGAAAATTAGAAAAAAGCCTGCTTAGATTGTGATTGTCAATGAAAGTTATGTTAGGATGTTATGCTTTCACTTATATTTTGCTTGTGTTATACCTTATTATATTGTGTTATACCTTATTATACTGTGTTATACCTTATTGTGTTATACCTTATTGCACAGATGTAATTTAAATCTTGTAAGATATTTTAATAGTTAAGTGTCATCTATCTATTGTATTATATTATTAATTATGCAGCCTTTCTGATACAAACCATACTGAACCACTCTAAAATTATTATTATTATTATTATTATTATTATTATTATTATTATTATACCGTTTGCTTTAACCTGTTGTAGGCCAAATGTTGCAGCCAAAGGTGCCAGTAGTAAAGCCGCAAGATCGAGGCCTAGGGCGGCGGTCCAGCCAACCATACCTCGGAAACTCACGCATTCTGTGTTCAAGTTCTTCGCCGACACACGGGTCAGCAAGGAGGCGCTCGAGGAGGTGGAGCAGGTGTAAGTGACCTTAAACGACCTTGACCCTGATGACCTTTAACTTCCTTGTGTGTGTGTGTGCTGACTAAGCGCAGAATTTTTACAAGATTCCTTCCTTCTTGTTCGTGACAGAAATTTTTGTTGTAATATTTTAGGTGAATCATATTTTTATTATTAATATTTTGTTTTTGATATTACAAATAAATGGCCGGTTAAGGGGTTAAGATGGCAACACGTGATTTTGCTCTGGCTATGTTGACCCTAAAAGTTAGTAAGTTTTAGTAAGTAAGTAAAATCTTGTGGATTTCTATAGCACTTTTATAAAGTAGCTGCTTATTCTTTGATGCTTACTGTAGATGGATGATAATTAATTAATATGTTAAGATATAGTTGAACTCTGCAACATTGGTGCCAAAGGTTGCATCGAGTGAGTTCTAGACGTACGGTTGGAACCTTGGAACCATTTGATAAATTTTTTTGTTGGGGGGGGGCTCTGGTTTGAGTCCATCTCATCAAAATCCCGTGTAACTTCTCTGTTTGTAGCGCTGAGGAATTCTGGGAGAACGTGGTCGAGGACCTGAAGGTGTACGCCGCCCACGCCGGGCGCAACACCATCGACCGGTCGGACGTGGAGCTGCTGTTGAGGAGGTCGGTCAGGAGATTCTCGTGAATTCTCAAAGCAGAGACTTTTGCGGTGAAATTGACATCGATGTGTGCAGAGTTGGGAGCTCATTGGTGCCCGCTTGACTGTTATGTGCCATATTTTGTCCACCTGGATTTGACCTGGATCTTTAATGATTTGGATTTGGTGTGCCATTGGTTGATGCTCCTGTGCATTATGAAGTGGCACTATAGAAGTTTATGATTAGATTTGATTAGTATTGTAACATAATACTGATAAGGGCTTATCCATATAGTACATATGCAAATGGAGGCATATTTTCAACCCCCTCTTCCTGTTTGCATGCTGTGCATACACAGAATCTCCTAAATCCAACCCCCTCAGTGCGTACGTACTTTATGGATGGGCCCTAGCGTACTTATATGGTTCTGGTCCTGCAGACCTCGTGTTATAGTCGGGGTCTGTTACTAGATTTTAATGTGATGTAATATTAGATCCGGGTTATTATTTATTAATACTATTATTACTTGGTTGTTTACGCTTTGTAATGTCATTCACAATCATAGATGTGGAGCCAGTTAGAGGTTACTACGAAGTGTTTAGGAGGTCAGATTCGAACCTGCTACCCTCTACTGCTACTGTTCCACCACCCCCTTTTTAATGGTTTTAAAATGGCCCAGTTTGATATAAGTTCATTTTAACAGCAAAGTTCTACTGCATTGTAAGTTACTTTCTGTCGTGAAGATAAATATACAGGGTGGCGCAAATAAAACTGGACTAGTCACATTTAGGTTTGCATTTAATATAGTCCGGGTTTTTTTGCCACCCTGTATGTCTTTGCCAAACAAGAAGCAAACTTAGAAAATTTTAGCCAAGTGTTGATTGTGTAGGATGGTTTTTCACCATTTTTTGTCTTAATTTTGCTTGTAGACAAAGGTTTTTAACTGAAAAGACATCTTTGGATTCTCTTATTGAGAAGTACATGGTGCTTGAGGACCAGGAGAAGCTGATAGTCATCGCTAGGTCGGGAAATCGACTTGTGTGAACCCCGGACATTTTCTGAAACGTTGACACTGACTTGGAAAAATGCACTTATATTGATTTGGTGAAAGTTGAAAGACTTTGGCATTCGCTGTCTAGATGTTCTGCTATGTTTGATGCATTCTTGATGAATTTTAGTCGTACGTTTCACTGTTTTCCACCAAAGTTGGCAAAAGTTTAACAAGACTTGTTTTTTCTGTGTTTAGTCTCGTCGATGTTGAATTGACATCTAGCTTTATTATTTTTTTTAACAGTTCTGATACTTTTTATAATTAAATGCAGTGGCAGCTCCAGGATTTGGCAAGTGGGGGGGGGCCGTTGGGATGGCAACTTTTAAACATGGAGGGCCAACTATTTGTTGTTAGGTATGTTAGGTTAGGTTAGGTTAAAAAGTCAATTGATATAGCACAAAATACTATGTGGTATTAAGTATAGGGTCCCAACAGGGGGGTGCTGGGGTCAGGCACTCAATAGGGGGCACGGGCCCCCCTGTGGAGCCACCACTGATTAAATGTTGCGATGTTTAGCACTATTTTTTTATCATATTGATGCTGGTTGTATATCTTTTACTGTGTAATGAGCAGTTTAAAATGAAACTATTTTCTTGTTGCAAATATTTTCAATTCTGCTTTTTGTTCGCTTGTCAATTTCTATGGTAATTTTAAGCAGCCAAATTGCTAAAGACCGCACTTTGTAATTCACACAATAATTTCAGGGGCAAGTCGAGAGTTAGTTGAAAAGGTGTTTGTGTTGAGAAATTGACAGCAGTTTCCTATAGTTAAGAATGCTTGAAGTTTAATATCTGAGATTAAGTTCTTTTTTCATTTAGTCTTTGACGTTGCTTTTCAAACAGCCCCTTTGCTATATTGTTATTTCACTTTATGCATAAGCCCACCTATAGGATAGTAAACATTTTGAATAAAATATATAAAAATTATTAAAATAACTAATTATTTAAAATATTTGAAAAAAATTCTGTTCATGTTAGTTTATTGTTGGTTGAACACATTGGTTTCACATAGCATCAGAAGGTGTTATTTTGATATTAAATCTGATCTGGTGCATTGTGTGAATAATGGACGTAGTTTTGATTTAATATTGTATTGATCTATCAGACATGATTGAACAGTTCTGTGTTTTCATCATTGGCACTTTGCAAGGCTTTACAGGGACGTTGGTTTTAACTAAGGGCGTGTAAACTAGGCCCATTCAAAGACTTCATTTACTTTATTATTTCTAGTAATGTATTATTTTGCTTTGTTGTTAATCCAAAGTGTTTTCAGTTTTCCACCACGAAGTTGGGGGGTGTAAGACCACTATTTGAGCCCGACGCCCCAGCAATAGTAGTAGAAAAAATTTGTTGTAAAATTGTTTGGGCCCTATTGTTTTTTTTCAACCAAATATTATATGCCAATCGAGAACTGTTGAGTCATTTATTGGTTGCTTAAGAGTCTATTACAATGTTTTGTCTTGGTGATCAACAATGTTTACTATTAACAAGCTTTCTATCTGGTGTACAAGTTAATTGTGATAGTAACATAGAGCCTAATAGATAATTATCATAGACCTGCAATTATGCCTAAAAGTACTTTTATTTCTGCAGGTACTTTATAAGGTACGAAGTGTTTGCTAGTTTAGATATCCGTAAATAGAAGAATTCTGTGTCCTGTGAAATAACAATCAGAAAATTATCTTCATTTTAAGAAAAATAACATTGGAAATTGTGCTGCAACTTCTGTAGGCTACTTAAATAAATAAATGTTCTCTAATCAGTGTAACGCGTAACCCGTAGTCAGTGTAGTACGTAATCCGAACGTGTAATCTGTAAAGAACTTGTTTCTCATTCCTGAAAGCAAATATTAACATCGGATTTGTCTCTAATTACGTGTAATTATTAAAAGCTAGACTGTTTTGGATTTCTACCAAGGGTCAAAAGTACTTTGAAACATTCTATCAATACAGTGGTTCTGATTTGGACCTCACCACTTACTGATACTCTAGGGTCTATGCATTATGATAATGTGGGACCATCAGTGGCATAGCCAGGATTTTGGAATGGGGGGGGGCAACATAAAAACGTAATCTCGTCCTATTGCCCTTCAAAACTACTTCCATTTTCTTTGATCTTATGCACCAGTGTTTCCAAAACTGTGGATCACGACCCAAAAGTGGGTGTGTCGTGGGGTAGCGCAAAATTTGATTCTCATTTCTCTTAGGTGATTTCACAAGCAGGGATATTTCTAGGATTGTGAATTTGGGCAGGGGTGTCGACCTCAAATTGTGGGGTGTCTGAAAAAATTAGTATGCATTTTCAAGTGTCATTTTCTCACCAAATGGGGGTGGCCTGTAAAAACAATGTCACAAGCCTTGAAAGTTGGGATATTTTTAAGGATTAATGTTGCAAAGGCGTCGAAGTGAGTCGCACATTTCCAAAAAGTTTGGGAAACCCTGGCCCATAGTACTTTGTAAAAATTAATCTTATTTTGCAATAACGCAAGGAAAGCGTGTTCCTACCATTTTGCTCTGAAACTCCACTGACAATAGGGAATTTTCAAATTATCCCTCCAGAGACCAGGCGGTTAAGCGATTTTGCCATACTCATAGAATTTTTAAGACGCGTAAGAAAGGTATGTTCCTGGCAAAATTTTGAAAAGATAATTTTATCTCATTCAGTCTTATTTTTGCAATGTGAATAATAATTGCATAATGCCGAATATATTTGCAACATTTTTCATTCAAATTGACTCAAAACTTTTGTTTTGCCCTTTATTCAAAACTCTGAAGAATATTTTCAGCTAACGTTCGCCAGATGGCCTAATGCTTTAAAAAAATAAAAATATTAGGCCCTACGTGCTGCGAATGGGGTCGCGGCACGTTAGAAAACCGCTGAGCAGGCCCGCGGTTCCAAATGGTTTGGAGAAACCCTGCTATAACTTATAATAGACCCGGGCTTACCTGGCCAGACGCTGGTCTGGAAAAGGAGCTGGTTTTATTGATGGGAGCATTCGAACGCGACGCGTTCATTGGACCGTAGCTTGCTTCTCGAACATTCTCCGACGAAATGGAACGGTGGACATCGAAGTTGTCCGATACTCTCAGCAGATCCGTAGGTCTTGGGGAGTTTCTGCCAGTGGCCGGCTGTCGGTTATTAATAACGAACCTCGGTTACTTTCATTATTTAATAAAATATAGGAAAGTCCGTCCAGATGGAAAAGGGAGAACTTAATTGTAGATCGAGTTCATTACTAGCCATAGGCGCATTTAGTTTAATGTTTGGGTAGGCTAGCATGGGGGTATGCGGGTGCCACCCACCACGCGTGCCATATCCAGCATTTTGGATATCTATTACTTTAAAGGGTTTTTAAATCTATACAATGTATAGCCACCAAATTTTTATAATTGCCAATGTAGACACATTAATACGGTGGAAAGTGACGGCTTTTTCTACTCCTCTGACATCATTGGGGGGCGCTTGAGGGTTCTAAAGCGAAAAGTGAGCAATATATCGACATGAATTTTTGGGACGCCCGAAAAATTTTCATGGACCATGGTCCATGGTTTTTTTTCGAAATTTTTGCGAAAATTTGTGGTGTCGTAGGGCTTTCATATTTGCACTGATTGAAGCCCAGTCGATGCCTACAAGGAACCTGGACCCGATTTTGGATATCTATCACTTTAAAGTGTTTTTTAATCTTTACAATGTATGGCCACCATTATTATAATTGCCAATATAGACACATTACTACGGTGGAAAGTGACGGATTTTTCTAGCTCAATGACATCACTGCAAAGCGTGTAAGGGTTCTAAATAGAAATTTGGGTGAAATATCGACATGAATTTTTGGAACGCCCGAAAAATTTTCATGGACTATATATAGTCCATGGTTTTTTCTAAATTTGGGCGAAAATTTGTGGTGTCGTAAGGCTTTCATATTTGCACCGATTGAAGCCCAGTCGATGCCTACAAAGAATCTGGACCCGAATTTTGGATATCTATCAGGTGTCTGATTGCTTTAAAGGGTCTTTTAATCTATGCAATATAGGCGAAAAGCCTCCATTATTATATTGGCCCATATATAAACGTTTACTAAACGTTAGCGTGCCTACTGGGTGGTGTCATTTAAAAGACTCATTTTTGCACTCTAGCAGTTGTCTTTTGAGGGTAATATAACAACGGGGTTTAGAGTGGTTCCGTAGGATCTGCCCTGTGTGAGATCCACTAATTTCCACCCTGTCATTAACGTGGTCTTGCTTTTTAATGACAAAGTGTAGGGTTTTGAAAAAATTTCTACAGTGGCGTAGCCAGGATTTCGTACTATGGGCGCAAATCGTTGGCGTAGCCACTGGGGTTCGCCCAATCGGACGTGATAAGACTTTTTAACCGAAATGTCGATTTAATATAATATAATGTTATATTAGTTTGCATGTATATTATATTAAATTAAATCGACATTGCGGTTAAAAATTCTTCGGCGACTGGGCGAACCCCAGTGCATGCTACGCCCACGATTTCCTCCAGCGGAGTTGGGGGCCTACAGAGGCAGCAAGAGATGATGACTGACCGCAGTCAGGGATATTTTTACACCCCCTAATGCCCACCCCAAATACCCCACGTTGGAGACAGAACGTTGGAGACAATATATATATATATATATATATATATATATATATATATATATATATATATATATATATATATGAGTCGTGAGTGACCAGGACGAGAAATGACAGCATCAACTTTTCATGTGCCTAACTTCGGAGGTTTGCCCCCAATATTCTAAGTGGATCCTTTGGTAGATCCTTTCGACGCCTTTGGACATCGTCCATAGCCAACATAGCTCCCAACGTTGGGACATTTACCGACACACCCACCTCCCCAAATTGAAAAATCCAAGAAATAACCCCGATTGACCGGGTCGGGTTTCGACGACTGACCTTGTCTCTTCCGCTGCCGAGTTGCGTCACGACGGAGTCCAGCTTCGCCGTGATGCTGGAGAGCGATCCCTCCAATCGGTCGACTCTCGTCTGCAGCCGAATCACGTGATCGAACAGCACCGAGCCCCTTCGTCTGTCTCCCATATCGTCGTCATCTCCTCCTCCTCCTCCTCCTCCCCCTCCTTCCTTCTCTCGGATCTGCTGCATCTCGTCGTCAACGTTGATCTAAAGGCATTTTTGGCGCAGATACCAGGGGCGTAGCGACGGGGGGTATATCGGTATATATACCCCCCAAATCAGACTACCTTAAACATTTCAATGTGTTTTTTTAAGATTTACAAAGTTTTTCGAAGATTTATACCCCCCTCCCCCAATCACATTATACCCCTCCCCAAATCAACTTTCTGACTATGGCCCTGGAAGATAATTTGCATCAGTGGCGTAGTCAGGGCAGGGCGCGGCGGCTCCAGAGTAAAGGGGTCACCATGACTTATAAAGGCCAACTTCACCCGATTCTGTACAGCGGGCGAGGGTGGTAAAGAATGTTGGTTGACGTTACACGTACATCGTTGGATCTATCGCGTATAGCTGGTCTAATTTTAAACTTCTATAGCGCCACTTCATAATGCACAGACTCGTCAGCCTATGGCACACCGAATCAAAATCATTCAAGGTCCAGGTCAATTCCAGGATATCCGGCTGGACAACCAGGTTACAGTCTGACAATAAGAGAGTTCTCACATCTTATGAATTTGGGGCGAGAAATGTGTAGGCTAGCTTTAAAAATCGAAATATAGGCACAATCCATAGATACTGTGCCGTTTTAAGAAGTTTGGGGGCCATAGACAATTTAATACAGACAAATACCGACCTTTTATTGGTTGTCAGAATTTTCGAGAAGATCAGAAGAATATCAGACAACCAAGCACCAAAAAGCGGTGATGGCCGTTTGTTGGCCGCCGCCGGCCCCCAAAATCAAAATCATTCAAGTCTAATCCAGGCCGTTTCCGGGATAAATTGCCCTTTCCCCAGGAAATTTCAAATCCGGCTCCGGAAATTTTGGTATACTACATGGACTAACAATAAGCGGAATTCTCCATCGTATTTGATTCCCCTCCCCGGAGTCCAGGAGTCTAGATTAAACTGCTTTAGTAATAGGCACGTGCCTTACGCGCCACGTGCCTTAAAACTGCCCTGCATAGATGATACAAAAATCCAACTGCAGTTGGGTGATGGTCTGGTACAGCGCCCCTACCTTCTGGCCGGCTAGGTCCTTTTCCATCTGGCCCTGTTCGCCGAGGTTCAACCCGCGGTCTCCGTCCGTGTCGTATTTAGCAAACACCGCCTCTATTTCAACGTCAGCGTATCCGCGTCTACAGCGATAAGATGTATATAGGCCTATACATGTAATGATGAAATATCAGTTATTGCGTTCCTGTGTGATGAAGTTTATCCTTAGCATGGTTTTCCAGAGGCGGATCTAGGGTATTCGGCGCCCGGGGACAAAGTGTTTTACCCCAAAACTACTAACAACTGACAAGCAAAAAAGGTCCTCACATCGTTTTCGGCGCCCCTCAACTCTCTCTTCATATAGTGCTGACGAGCAAAAAAGGTCCACGCGCGTGTTTCTTTCCCTCACCTCGGCGTCCGGGTAACATGTGAACCCCCTGCCCTCCCCTAGATCCGCCTCTGTAAACTACAGAGAATGGTATTGGCAGACGTGTGAATGGCTAGCACTTTTGACAGGCAAGTGAAGATGACCTAGTAATCACGTATTTTCAAAAATTAGGGCACTATCTCTTGCATATCAAAAGTGCTTGGCATTCAGAATTTTGCCTGTGGTATTCTCTATTGCGTAAATTGGACATTTTTAAACTACCAGAGGCGGATCTAGGGTATTCGGCGCCCGGGGACAAAGTGTACGTTGGCGCCCCTAACAACTGACAAGCAAAAAAGGTCCTCACATCGTTTTCGGCGCCCCTCAACTCTCTCTTCATATAGTGCTGACGAGCAAAAAAAGGTCCTCGCAAGTGTTTCTCTTACTTTATTGTGCATTTCACTTACCCAAATATTCAACTTCGGCGCCCTCTCACCTCGGCGCCCGGGGAAATGTGTACCCCCTGCCCTCCCCTAGATCCGCCTCGGTGGTTTTCACAATAAGCAAGTAAGTAGGTAAGTAAAGTATCTTGGATTTCTATAGCGCTTTCGAAAGCAGGTGCCGGTGCCATAGTAACTACTTATTCCTAGGTGTTTAGTCTGCCGTTGATATAGGCCTAGCTATATATAGCCGAAGTTTAGGGTTTCAAAATAAGCTCTCGATTTTTTAAAGTCAAATTTTAGGTTTTTATTTCACGATTTTTGCTTTTAAGTAAAAAAATTAAAAATCCCATCCTTAATGCTTTAAAAGTTTGTTACCCTCAGCAAATAGCAGAATGCATAGCCTATGTAACATCAATGTATAGATAATGGTCTATGCCTCTAATATGGGGGTTAACACGTGACAAAAAATATTGAGGTTTTAGGCCTATGGATAGTGACATGCCAAACATTAAAACCTAAAAAACCTATAGCCTATTTCATTTATAACAAATAGCATGTTCAAGCCCCCCTCTCTAACTCTCTCGATTTATCAGATTTATATAGCGCCTACGTCTTCATCGTTTGCCTCCATTCGTCGAAGTCGATGACCCCGTCGTTGTTGAGGTCTCCGCCTTTCATCGCTTCCTGAATATCCAAGATCTTCTCCTTCTTGATGTTCAACTTTTCCATCATCTTCACGGCTCCCCTAATTGAAACATCCGAATGAACACCATCCGTACACGCACACACACAAACGTCGAATCCAGACGATCAAAATTTTAAACTGACACCAGTGGCGGCTCCAGGATTTGGCAAGTGGGGGGCCTTTGGGGTGATCATGATCCCCCTTGCCCCCGGTGGAGCCGCCACTGACTGACACCAGTCTTAGAGGGCTAACACTAGAAATTTCCGACCCCGGGGCCCTGCGGTTGGGGGGGGGCGGCAACGGGGGCCAGGAACACGCTTTAAATGTGCATAAGTATAGAAGGCTACGGGGTTCCCTTCGCCCAGTCGCGTTCCTGGGATGCTGGAAATTTAAGTTGTCCATCGCGTCTCTCTCTCTCTCTCTCTCTCTCTCTCTCTCTCTCTCTCTCTCTCTCTCTCTCTCTATGGAGTATAGGGCCTAGTACTAAATTATTGATCGAAACCAAAAGCCCCCTTCCGGAAATCCTGGCTACGACCAGGCCTGAGGAGAGGGGGGCAGCCGGTACATTGTACCGGGGCCCATGGAGTTTTCAGGGGCCCAGATCCGGTGACGATAAGTTTGTTTGCTTGTCAGGGTCAGGGTGCATTTTTTGAGAATTGATAACGTTTTTTGCATGTCCGGTTTTTCGGAGACTTGATACATTTTTCTTAAGGGCCCGCAAATTTTTTCTTTGTTCCGGGGCCCGGAATTTCTCTCGTCGTCCCTGGCTACGCCACTGACTCGAGTACTGACCTTCCGGAAGTACTCTCCTAGTTCGAATTCGTTCGCCTGTTCGGACAGATCCGACTTGACTTCGGAGTAGGTGTCGTTGATGATGGCCAAGAACATGTTGAGGAGGATGAAGAAGACGAAGAAAACGTAGAGGATGAAGAACATCGGACCGAGGACGCGGTTCGCCTGCTGCATCCCAGCGAAGTCAAAATCACCGAGGATCAAACGATACAGGGTAAAACTAAAACGAAAACGATAAAGAAACAACAGTCTGTCTGTCTGTCTGTCTGTCTGTCTGTCTGTCTGTCTGTCTGTCTGTCTGTCTGTCTGTCTGTCTCTCTCTAATCTCTCTCTCCCTCTCTCTCGTTGTCTCCTCTTCCCCCTCTTTTGTTAATCTCCGCCTGTAATAATAATAATAATAGTAAAATAATAATAATAATAATAATAATAATAATAATAATAATAATAATAATAATAATAATAATAATAATAATAATAATAATAATAATAAGTAAGTAGTAGTACAATAATAGTAGTAGTAATACAAATAGTGAGGAGAACAAAAGATAATGTAATAATAATAATAATAATAATAATGTTAATAATAATTAATTAAAATAAAGGCCTCAAATTATTTATTATTGCCTACTGTTATTATTGCTTAAAATCAAGCTCTTATATATTAGGCCTATTCAGGATGCGAAGAGTACAGAGACTGCCTTTTTCTCCGTCAGCTCTGGTGACCTTCGAACTCACATGGACGTATCGAAACTGCTGTACGCCTCCAACTGACTTCCGAACAGGAGGTAACCGAGCTGAGCGAAGGCGAGGAAGATGATGAAGAACATGACGGCGAATCCTCCGAGGTCCTTGGCACACTTGCTCAAGGTCGACGACAACTGAGTCATCGTCTTATTGAAACTGATGTACTTGAAAATCTACGCTCAAATCACAACAGAAAAATACTACTTTATAGGGGCCTACTGTTTGTTGGCGTAGCCGCCACGGGGTGGGGCACGGGGGATCGGACCCCCCCTCCCCAATTCTGGTCGGAACCGGTCGTGAGGTTTGTGCAAAACCGTTGAGAAAAAGGGGGTAGGTAGTGCGATAGAAAAAATGAATGAATGAAAAATTCTTTTAAGACGTTTTTCGTCGCAAAATTTACCCGAAAATGACGACGTACCCCAATTTACCTGGGGTGCGCACGGGGGCCATTTTCACAAATTCGGCTCGGGCAGTGTTTATTCTAGCCACCTTGACATTGGGGGGATTTTGAAATGTTTGGGGGATAAGGTCTGAAGTCTCGGGCCCCTGGGGGCAGAATTTGGCCCTCCAGCCAACATATAAAAATTTCAATGATTTCTTGAGTGGAAACCTTTATTTTTTTGCTCGTGAGCCGAATGTTTATTCGTTTATATAGCACTGGATTGGGCAAACCTTTTTCTCGCCGGGCCCTCTGCTGAACTGACATTTTAAACCATTCTTTAGTGTTATTATTCATTTTATTGTTAATTATACATATTCATCATAATAATATAAAACCAGGCCCCCTCCAGAAAGTACAAATCCGGGCCCCGGGTACTTAATGACCTTGCCCCCTCTCGGACCTTGACCCCGGGCCTGTTTCCTGTTTGGGGACCTTGGTCTGAGTCTCCACACCATAACGGGGGGTACGGCGTTGAAATTTCATCCTCCAGCCAACATATAAAAAATTTCAGAGGAATTTTCGGTGTTTGGGAGTGGTCGGAAATGCCCCCCTCCGGTAGAAGAAGAACGCCTAGAATAAACATGATGACGACGCTCCAAGATGTTCCTGACCGGATTTTGCAAACCTTTTTCAACGGATTTTGCATTCACATAATAATAATAATAATAATAATAATAATAATAATAATAATAATAATAATAATAATAATAACAATAATAATAATAATAATATAAAACCAGTAGCCTACAGCGCTACTCCAAGTACAAATCTACGTCCGGGTACTTAATGACCTTGACCCCGGGTACTTAATGACCTTGACCCAGCAGCAGAAGACCATAACGGCGAGTACGGCGTTGAAGGTCGTCTGCCAGTATGCGAGGAACGTAAAGTCCGGATAGGCGTCCGGTGTCTGGAGCAGTCCGTCGAGGACTCGGCCGACGGCAACCGTCCGGTAGAAGTCGAAGGCGACGCAAAGGATTCCAACCATGATGACGACGACGTCCAAGATGTTCCAGAAGACCTTGAAGTAGGCGAGACGACGAAGACGGATCTAAACAAACGGTCACGCAACCATACTTAATAGCAGTAGCAGTTCCAAGAACTCCTTGGTGTGGGATGCAATGAACTTAGTAGTAGTAGTAGTAGTAGTAGTAGTAGTAGTAGTAGTAGTAGTAGTAGTAGTAGTAGTAGTAGTAGTAGTAGTAGTAGTAGTAGTAGTAGTAGTAGTAGTAGTAGTAGTAGTAGTGGTAGCAGGGGCTAGTAGTAGTAGTAGTAGTAGTAATAATAATAATAATAATAATAATAATAATAATAATAATAATAATAATAATAATAATAATAATAATAATAATAATAATAATAATAATAATAATATCTATTATTATTATTATTGAGCTGACCCAGGTCCGTCGGAACGAATTTTGCTCAGAGGGTGCCAGTGGCGTAGCCAGGATTTTTGAGGAGGGGCAAAAAGGGCTAGCGTGTCAGATTCCTTACCCACTCCTCACCCCCTCCAAAGAAAACTTTCTCACCGGATTTGTGCGAATCTGGTAGGTGGTCTGGGGCAGGTTGGGGGGCAGCCCATACTATCTCAAGTTCGGAGCAGAAGATCCCCGCTGTGTCTACTACGATGACACGCAAACACAATAGCTACATAATAGCTACATAATAGCTACATAATAGCTACATAATAGCTACATAATAGCTACATATTCCTAGTTCCGGATCCGATTATTGGTGTCACTGCTGATCGTTCGAATAGGGCAAAATATCAATTTTTCTGACATTCGTATTAAAAACGTCCAATTTAAGCGATAGAAAATTCCACAGGCAAAAGTCTGAATGCCAATCACTTTTGATATACAAGAGATAGTGGCCTAACTTTTGAAAAAACTTGATTAGCAGGTGCTCTTCACTTGCCTGTCAAAAGTGCTAGCCATTCACACGTCTGCCAATACCATTCTCTGTAGTTCAAAAATGTCCAATTTAAGCGATAGAAAATAGCACAGGCAAAAGTCTGAATGTCAATCACTTTTGATATACAAGAGATAGTGGCCTCATTTTTGAAAAAAACTTGATTACTAGGCAGTGGCGTCGCCAGGAATTTTTGGTTGGGGGGGGTGGGGTAAAGGGGCTAGCGTGTCAGATTCCTTACCCACCCCCCCCACCCCCTCCACAGAAAACTTTCTCACCGGATTTGAGCAAATCTGGTAGGTGGTCTGGGGCAGGTTGGGGAGGGGGCAGTTGTTTCCATTTGCCTCCCCGTGGCGACGCTAATGGAGGAGGGGTTTAGATTTTCCCGAAGTAAAAAATTTTCTCTTTCAAATCCTCGACAAGCTGAAAAGGTCGTCAACGTTCAATTTTACCTTATAAAATACCTTGGCAAGCAAACTCTGCACCCCTCTGCACCCCTGTATTTAAGGAAACAGGGGGTGCAGAGGGGGTGCAGACCATCGTCTTTCTACATTTTTCCAGGGGGTGCAGCCGACCTCTATCGCTTCCTCGATGATGTAGTAGACGATGAAGAGGACGAAGAAGATTTCGCAGGCGAGGACGAAATAGTCGCTCGGAGAGACGTAACGAAGCAGCTTCACCGTCTGGATTGACCACGAAGGAATGACTCCCCCCGTGGGAGGGAACTCAGTCACCAATCTGTCACGCGGAAGACCAACTGGTGTCATGTAATAAACCGAAGTGATTTACATGGCACCTATTTTATTTCCACTCAGAAACGCTCCCGGCTTTAGAGTGGCTCGGATAAGAAAATGAGACTTTGAAAATGAAAATGTGGGGGCATAGGCGGATTTTATTTATTATTGTGTGGGGGGAATGGTATAAGGATAAACCTGCTGAGAGAGAGAGAGAGAGAGAGAGAGAGACAGCAGTGGCGGCTCCACCGGGGGGGCCAGGAGGGCCCGTGCCCCTATTGAGAGCCTGGCCCCCCAGTGGCCCCCCAGTTGGGACCCTATACTTAATGCTACATACATCAAAAAACACTTGGTTGGCCCCCATGATTAGAAGTTGCCACCCCAACGGCCCCTCCACTTGCCAAATCCTAGAGCCGCCACTGAGAGACAGACAGACAGACAGACAGAGACAGAGACAGAGAGATAGCGAGACAGAGACACAGAGACAGAGACAGAGAGAGGAGTACCGGACGACGCAGAAGAGGTTGACGTTTCCGTTGTAGAGGGTGAAGTCGAAGAAGACGACCCTCGTTCCTCGGTCGATCCAGAGGTTGTCGAACAGCGCCTGAACGGCGGCCTTCGACTCCTCGAGGGTCCGAAACAGCGGCTGTGAGTATCCGTCGGACCCGTACGAAGACACCTTGCCCCAGTACCCCGTTCCACCCAGCAACGACGACTTCTCGTACGTCCAACTGTCGTCATCATCATCATCATCATCATCATCATCATCATCATCGCCACCACCATCATCAACAACAACATGTAACCACGCTCTTTTTTATCAGTGGCGCCAACAGATGGGGCACAAATTTGTCCCGGGGTGTGGGATGGGAGAAACACAATGGTCACCGTTAATATAGTTTTCAAGATATTCTATTCCACAGTTCGAACTTAGAGAAAGTTACGTTTCTCGATGTCACTTTGTGTTTTAGTGTGAAAATATTGGTCAGAAGCCAAAATATAGCTATAGTCACAAAAATAGATTTGCATTTTCCAGGGGACAAGTGCCCCCTCTTGCCCTAATGTGTGACGCGCACGTTTTAGCTGCTGATATCTGTGGCGTAGACAGGGTTTTAGAATATGGGGGAGGGAGGGGCACATCGACATTTTCGGGCCAAAAAGTTTCTGAAGAGCAAAATGGTCGTCAAGGATTTCTTTGCATATTCACGTAATCTCTTCGATCATGCTAACTAACCCCTTTTTCTCAACGGGTTTGCGCAAATCTCACAACCAGGGGCATAGCCAGAAATTTGATTGAGGGTATGTGATTGGGGGAGGGGGGAGTATAAATCTTAAAAACTTTGAAAATCTTAAATTTAAGATAGTCTGATTTTTAGGGTATATAATATATATATATATATATATATATATATATATATATATATATATATATCCGTATATATATAATTTTATATATATAATATATATATATATATCGGTATATATATCGGTATATATAACTATATATATATATATATATATATATATATATATTTATATATATATATATATATATATATATATCCGATATATCGCCCTCATCGCTACGCCCCTGCTCACGACCTGTCCCAAACAGACTTAGAGGGCCCGGTTCCCCGTGCCTCTATATGGTCACGCCAAACAGGGACGTAGCCAGGAATTTGATTTACGGTGGTATAGCGTGATTTTTGAGGGTATATAAATCTTTAAAATCTTTGAAAATCTTAAAAAACACATTGAACAATTTTAAGGTAGTCTGATTTCGACAGGTATATATAGGCCTATACCGATATACCCCCCCCCCCGGTCGCTACGCCCCAGACGCCAATGTATGATGTGAAATCGAAATCGACTGGGAAGTTGGCAGTGTTTAATCTAGGCCGTTTCCGGGTGGGGGAAATTGCCCTCCCCCCGGAAATTTTGGAATACATGGACTGGACTAACAGCGGCCCCTAGCAGAATTCCCCGGCTTTTTCAGCCCCCCCTCGGAGTCCAGGAGCCTAGATTAACCCCTTAATCGTGTATTTAACTGTAACTCAATGTAAAATGGACGGATGTATCCGGGATCCCCAGTTAAGGGGTTAAACACTGGGAGTTGGGAACGTACGCCGATCCGTTCATGAGACCGAACGGCTTCTGGTCGGCCACCGAGTCGGTGTACTGGTCGTAGCACGTCCTGATGATGTCCCGAAGTCGTCCGGAACAATGCACGAATTGTTGCGGACGCGCAGTTGGCGCAGCTGCGGAACGCCGAGCAGTTTGTTCTCGTTGAGGACGAAGCCAAGGTCGTCTTCGGTCAGGTTACGCCCGTTGTACCACGTCTCCTGGTAGAGACCGCTGAGCAGGGGACCCTGGGCAACCTGCACAAGGCACCGCTCGGATTCTGTATTATTAGGCCTATTGATAGACCTAGGCCGATTGAGAAATGTCATATGTAACGGACATTGAAATTGGATTTGGAAATTGGACGTGTGATCGAGTAACAGTCGCTTTCAACGCAGGAGAAATCTTATTAAACCACTTAAATTCCAGTTATTATTATTATTATTATTATTATTATTATTATTATTATTATTATTATTATTATTATTATTATTATTATTATTCTGCCTGTTTGTCTATGCCAGTTAAATAATAATAATAATAATAATAATAATAATAATAATACATTTTAGTAGTAGTAGTAGTAGTAGTAGTAGTAGTAGTAGTAGTAGTAGTAGTAGTAGTAGTAGTAGTAGTAGTAGTAGTAGTAGTAGTAGTAGTAGTAGTAGTAGAAGCAGTAGTAGGCTAGTAGGGATTCCTGGGTCCGCCCCTGCAGGCAACATTGGGCATCTAGAGGGGGCAGCGGTGGGGGAGTATGTATGCCTAAGTCCGAGTAACGTACGTTCCAGAAATCGTCCATTGATCCTATTCCCTGGAAGTTGACTCCGCCCTCAGGCTGCGTCTCAGTCGTTAGAAAGAGATTCGAAACGAGGCTGTTGTAGTAGAACATCGAGGAACTCATCATTCCAAAGGTCACTGCAAAGGTCATTAAGGGTCACTCGATGAACATCCACAGAACAGGGACAAAGAACGCGACCGGTATTTGGCCTACGTGACACTCAGCACGCGAGCATCGCAACTATCTTAATTCATCGTAATGCTGATGTAGATGCCATATCCCTGTCTCCAAAATACCGTGTAGGTGGCAAAAAATCCTACGTAACTAGATGGACCAGGGAAAAATTTTATATTATATATTTGGTCAAAAGAAATATATTGTAACTTGGCGAATTTGCACATTCATTCCAAACTTCAAATCCGTTTTTCTCGAAATTTTCCTGTTTCGATAGGCCACTAGCTCTGGTCCTCAGCTCCTCAAATAACATAGGGGTCTACATTGTAAATAAAACAATAAATAGCCTAAAACAATTTAAAATCTTCCCCCACTGCCAAACTGCTACCGTCTCTTACTGCTACATTTCCATATAATAGCCTACAGAGCTGGCATATCCCCACTTCCAACAAATCGCACCCTAGAAATAAACGTTTCCAACAAACGAAACTGTTACATGACAATGTATTTAATGCTGGACTCGGCTGCTTTTATTATTATCTTGTTTGTTTCAGTTGCATAAAATATACTTGAAAATTGCATCTCGTTAATTCTCTTCCACGTTTTGTCATTAGATCATTCATAACGGTCTTGCACAAATTCCACGACTAATCCCAGCCAGAATGGGGACCCGCCCCCATCGTGCCCTCCCCGTGGCTAAGCCAGTGCCATTTACAGTGGCGGTTCCAGGATTTATTGGTGGGGGGGGGGGTGAAATGAATTCATAGGAAGTTGGTGGAGGGGGGTGAAAAGAGAGGGGAAAATCAATGAACTTTGCCGAAAAAGAAAAAAATCTGACAAGCAAAAAAAGGCAACTTTTCCCGAATTTTACTAGACTTTGACGGAAAAAATAGGTTGACAAGCAAAAACGGTCACCGGCAGTTGTTCCCCGTCATTTTACTTGACTTTACCCAAAAAGAGTTTGACAAGCATAAAATAGTCCGGTGGGGGATGCATCCCCATCCCCACCCCCCACGTGTAACCGCCACTGGTCACACATTTCAGTTGGACAAATTCTTAAAAAGTTTCAATAATATCCTTCTAGAATAATATCGTTCTGGGATCTAATGCCATACATTAAACAACAAATGGTTGGCCCCCATGATTAGAAGTTGCCCCAGCGGCCCCCCACTGCCAAATCCTAGAACCTGCTTCTAGAAGTCACTGCTGGCAATGAACCAGTATGGCAATGCAACATTAGCAACAGTAGCAACGGCGACAACAGTTTTGGTTGTGTTTGTTGCCTAGCTGTGCGTGTGGAATTTCGCCAACAAAAGTCAACGCATCCAGATATAATTAGACTTCTACCTTAAAATATTCATTTGAAAATCTGCTAATTAACAGCTCTACGCCAGCGCAAGGCTCCGACAAACGCATTTAGAATTCCTACATCGACAAATTCAAGAATCTGCAGAAATAAATCGATACGTATTGGCCTACAGAACCAAAATTATGGACACAGTGTCGGGATGGAATGAATTCATAGGAAGTTGGTGGGGGGATGAAAAGAGAAGGGGTAAATCAATAAAAAAAACTGCCAAAAAGACTTCCAAAATGGAATTTTGCCCCGCCCCCTAATTTTGCTACACTTTGACCCAGAAAAATAGACTCACAAGCGAAAAAGGTCATCCGCAGTTCATCCCTGTAGTTTTACTAGACTTTTACGCAAAAATAGATTTCACAAGTAAAAAATAAAAATAATAAAGTCAGACCGATAGCCCCCCCCCATGGAGGGCGAATACTCACTGACGCATAAGATAATGAGGAAGACGATGTAGATGATGAGTTCTCTCAGCGTCGTTTTGATCTTGACTGCGCTGTCTACTGACTGCACTATGTCACGCGTCACCCAGAAATCTAAAACGACATCATCATCGTCGTCGTAGTCGTCATCATCATCAGCATAACGACGGGGGGAGTATATCGGTAATATAAGCCCACAAAATCAGACTAACTTAAAATTTGTAATGTGCTTTTTAAGATTTTCAAAGTTTTTAAAGATGTAGCCTAGCACATTATACCCCCATCAAATCCCTAGCTACGCCCTGATCATCATCATCATCATCATCATCATCATCATCATCATCATCATCATCATCATCATCATCATCATCATCATCATCATCATCATCATCATCATCATCATCATCATCATCATCATCATCATCATCATCATCATCATCATCATCATCATCATCATCATATCATCATCATCATCATCATTATTATTATTATTATTATTATTATTATTATTATTATTATTATTATTATTATTATTATTATTATTATTATTATTATTATTATTATTATTATTATTATTATTATTATTATTATTATTATTATTATTAGGCCTATTACTACTACTACTACTACTACTACTACTACTACTACTACTACTACTACTACTACTACTACTACTACTACTACTACTATTACTATTATTATTATTATTATTATTAATTATTATTAGACCGCCTACACTTGAGTCCGTGTCCGATGGTGGCTAGAATTCCCCTCGGGCGAACGAAGCTTCCGTCTGCCATAGCAACCCCCCCGCTCCCAGTGCGTCCCCTTTCCTCTCTCCCCCGCCCCTGTCCTTCCCCCTGTCACGACCACTCGATCCCTTAACATCATATTCGTCGTCGTCTTCGTCATATTCTTCCCCTTTCCACGATATTCTAGTATCCATCTGAAGAAAACAACATTGAAAACACAGGACATAGGCTATAGGCAGTGGCGGCTCTAGGATTTGGCAAGTGGGGGGCCGTTGGGGTGGCAACTACTAATCATGGGGGCAACCATTTGTTGTTTAATGTATGTAGCATTAAGTATAGGGTCCCAACTGAGGGGTGCGCTGGGGGCCAGGCACTCAATAGGGGACGGGCCCCCTGTCCCCCGGTGGAGCCGCCACTGGCTATAGGCCAACATATAAATACACGTATAGACCTATATGGGTGGGGGGGGTCAAAAAATTGAAATGGAACCAGTTAAAATATTTAATTAACAAACTCCTGACATTTTTTGACACTGTATTAAAACTGCAGATGTAATTTTCTTGCTTTTACTGATGTGAACTGGTCTGCGATGTGTTCGAAGTCAGTTTTCCTAGTTTCTTCTCTATTTCTACGCCGTGCAGAGGGCCCATGATCGCGGAGTTATTTGGTGCCCCCCTTCAGGTGGCGCCCGGGGCATCTCCTAACCAGGTACTCCACTGGCTGTATGATAGTTAGAGGTTTGATCTCTACATCCCAATGACTGGTAGGCTACTCTATTTGCCAACTACGTCCCTAGAATAAGGTGTCCAACTAATCATTTATATAAACGTAGTATTTAAACCAGCAGAACACTTAAGAATTATTAGTTATTCTTATTATTATTAGTTATAGTTATTATTAGTTATATTATTTACTCCGTACACTGTACCAGTGGCGGCTCCACCGGGGGGGCGTGCCCCCCTATTGAGTGCCTGGCCCCCCCAGTGGCCCCTCAGTTGGGACCCTATACTTAATGCTACATACATTAAACAACAAAAGGTTGCCCCCCCATGATTAGAAGTTGCCACCCAACCCCCACTTGCCAAACCTAGAGCCGCCACTACACTGTACACACAAGCAACACACACACACATGAGACTTTACTCACTGGACTAAGTCTTATATTTAGGCCTACAACTGGGGGAGCAAACCAAAACCAAACTATACAAACCTGGACGTTTCTCACTCACCTGGAAAGTGTTCTTAAACCTTCAAATGGTTACAATATATTAAGACCAATCAGCAGTAGTGCAAGAGAGATGTCTAAGTAAACAATTAGAATCAGTACAACGCCCAATACAAAAATGAAAATAATTGAAACCCCGTTCTAAGGCATCGATTCGTATCAACGATTATTATTTTATGAATTTATTGATCTTTTGGCATCGGAAAATCAATTACAGGTCTTATTTCGGGATATGTTTGCGTCATAAGAATTTCGATAGGTAGTCCAACACAAGCCTATTCAACAGTGGCGGCTCCAGGATTTGGCAAGTGGGACGTTGGAGTGGCAACTTCTAAAGTTCTAATCAATGGGGGGCAACCATTTGTTGTTAGGTATGTAGTAGGGCCAGGGTCTCAATCAGGGGCCGTTGGGGTACTCAAACACCCCATGCCCAGGGGCGGCGCTGGAAATTGGCTGGGTGGGTCCAATGTAATCTACACAACCAGGACCAGGCTCAGACAGCCCCCTCCCCATCACCCCCATCCCTAATCATAATTTCTCTGCAGATTCCCCCGGTTTGCTCGGGTGTCCCTGCCCGAGACTCCTGGAGTCGGAGCGGACCCACTGACTATAGGATAGATATGCAAAAATTCAGAAGAGTGATGAAACGAATAAAACCACATATTCTTGTCAAAATCTTTGCTGTGTCAAACCGTACTAGAATTGTCAATATATTCTGTCTCAATTTTTTTCTAGAGCAGTTTAGAAAGGTTAAAATTTTGAGCCATTTGAAATGACACTAGGCTATATGCCTTTGTTCATCAAGCAATTATAATAATGGAGGATATGGCATTTATAGATTAAAAAACCCGTTGTAATAGATATCCCAAATTAGGGTCCAGATTCTTTTTAGGCATCGAGGGGCTTCAATCGGTGCAAATATGAAAGCCCTACGACACCACAAATTTTCGCTCAAATTTCGAAAAAATACCCTGGACTATATTCCATGAAAAATCTTCTGTTGATACCATGTTTGAAATTGGACAAAGCAAGGACTAGTGCTACCATAGGCTTAGCCATACCCCCTCAATTTGAGACAGACATCCCCTATCCCACCCCAATTTCAGCTATGGGATAACCTTTTTTGCTTGTCAGACATTTTTGGCAGGTGACCCACAGAATTTACCGACACCCTCCCCCTCCAAATTGATAATCCTAGAAATAGCCTAATCGTAGCACGTACTACTTTTTTGAAATGCATTAGGCCATCTGGTGAACGTTAGTTGAAATGAATCTTCTGAGTTTTGAATAAAAGGCAAATCAAAAAAACTTTGATTCAATTTGAATGAAAAATGTGGCAAATATATTAGGTAGTACTAATCATATTTTTGCCAAATAAGACAAAATAAAAGAAATATATGTAGAAATTTCTATAAAATGTTCTCTTTAGGATTTTGCCAAGAACACGCCTTTCTCACGCGTGTTAGAAATCCTACGAGTACGGAAAATTGGCTGTCCCGTGTTAATCCTGTGTGCCAGTTTGACTTTTGTCAGTGGAGTTTCAGAGCAAAATGGTAGGAACACGCTTTCCTTGCGTTATTGCAAAACAAGATTAATTTTTACAAAGTACTATAGGCCAGGGTTTCCCAAACTTTTTGGAAATGTACGACTCACTTCGAGAGGCTTTATAACAATCCGTCGACCCTGCAAACTTATTGATTGTATAACAGGCTAATCAATTTATTAAAAGATAAGCCTATGGATGATTGCAGGCTTATGAATCAGGGATAATTTCTAGGATTGTACATGCAGGGGGCGTTCAACACTTGTAACATTTTTGTATGGTTACCATTGTCACCCAACGAAATTTGGGGGGAGTGCCCGACCTCAATTGAGTGTCTGGGGGCTGTTAGGACCCTAAAATATCCCTACTTACCTAACAACAAATTGATGCTCCCCATTATTAAAATGCCACACGTTTGACCCCCTTGCCGTATCCTGGAGCCCCACTGCCCATTAGACTGAGCCCTGCGACCCACTTTTGGGTCGTGACCCACAGTTTGGGAAACACTGTTATAGTTTGCATCAGTTTTTTTCTTGTGTATTTCCCATGATCAGAATTTCTTGACTGTTTTTTTTCTGTCCACAGTATCTTCAAAATCCTCCTCAAGAACCACATTTCCACCACATCCAATTTTTTTAAAATGCAGTTAAAAATGTCAATGCAAATTTTGTCCAATCGCTGCTAATGAAATCTGTTGTAAAATTGTGATAGAAAATTTAACAGCTTCAAACAATCTATGTTTGAACGTTTACGTTATCGTTCAGCGATTGAATACTGACTTTTCTGTAATACTGGTTTTATGGGTCTCCATAGGGTTAATCCAGCAGCCATCAAAATCTTATGGTTATATACAGTACATGTATAACTAAAAAAACTCAAGTCTTATACTAAATGCAATTTAGGACACACAACCATTTAGTAACTGGAACAAACATAGATTGTTTCTAAAGAGAATAATAAGAATAATAATAATAATAATAATAATAATAATAATAATAATAATAATAATAATAATAAATAATAATAATAATAATAACAATTAATAATACTAATACTACTACTAATAATAATAATAAAAATAATAATAATAATTGGTAGCCAAAAGTCATAATTACCAGTAATTGCAATAGAACAACCATGTCTGACATGGTCATTATGTTGGAGAAATATTCAAAAACCATTGAAACAAACGATTCATTGCGAAACATCACCTTCAGTTTACTTTTTAGAGTGGTGGTACCAAGCACAATTATTGAAAGTTATTTCCCACACCTTACCTTAAAATTCTCACAAAGGCTTAAATAAAGTAATAAACTGATTTAATGCATGAACAAAAATTTTTACAAATAGATTTCTATCGACATATAACAAAGTGTTCGATTCTAGCAACTCTTGTTGAGCAAAACGATAATTATGCATCCATATTACGTTAATAATCATAAAAACAATATTCGCAAACACTTTGACAGAATTAGCTGCACATCACAAGCCAGTCCATTTATCAACTTTTCAAAAACTTTCAGTGAAATACCTCCCCAGCATTTAAAAAAATTGGGAGGCACAGATAAAAATTTGCAAAACAATCGGACATCCCATTTTAAAGCACAATTTCTTTCATGGAATGTTCTAAATGCCAAATGAAGTGGGAAGGACTTGAACTAAAGTTACATCAATGTAAAAATGGGGAGGTGGAGAAATATCTGTGCGGGTGGACTTTACCGGTAAATGGAAAAGTGGAAAGACATTCGCTCATCCACACCCTAACTTCCAGCTGCTTCTTAATTATACGATGCACCTCAAAATCAAGTACAGAAGTACAATGCGATGAATTTCTAATCATAAATTGGATGGCAAAATCCAGTTTTAAAAAAAGGCCACAAATACCTGAATACACGTAACAGAATTCTGTTATCAAAGACTTGATAACAGTGAAACAACTGCCATAGTACATTACATCAGCAGGCAAATTCCAATAAAAGTGGTCTTAGTTGTACAGTAGATGTTTGATAAATGAAAGTAACTTTGGGCAAATCTACTACAGTGAGACCCCATTATGTCTGTCATTAATTTAGTTAATGGTTAATTTGGTTTTAAAATCACCGATCGAGAAAAAGTTCCATTTACGAATATTCCATATCTCAAATTTCCCAAAAGAAAACCAGGATCGTTCTCATGATACCAAATCATGTCCTCATATAACACGAATCTCGATGCTTTACAGGAATTCTACCATTTTCTTTAAGAAGAAAACTACACGAGAATTTTTTAAAAAAAAATAGTTAGTCGAAAGTTCTGCACTCCAACAACATGCTTTCGTTCTTGATCAGACAAAAAACATGTATTTACAGGGGCAAGGTTGTACAGTCTGCAGTTGAAATTTATAT
>CM030861.1:11607737-11630237 GCA_018105865.1 Metaphire vulgaris
GAGAAAACCCCGATTTTATCAAGAATTAGGCAGAAAAATCATTTTAAAAACTCATTTTATGTCTCACACACAGGTCAGACGCAACATAGTCACCTGATACATGCAAACTGCAAGTCCACTTGTACGTAATTATAAAATTTAATTGTGACCAAATTAAGAAGTACTCACACACTAAAATGCCTAACCCCAGAGCAGTATGTCTGCCAGTGGGCTGCATAATAGACAAACATTGTGGCAAAACACTCGGTGAATAACAACCATGGTACGGAACCAAGTTCTACGACAATACATGCCCCAATGACGACAAAAACTGCAAAGAAATATATAAACTAACCCATAAAAACTAACTTCTTTAACAACAACAACAACAACAACAACAACAAAGTTCTTTTAGCCACCCTAGTCCTCAATTTAATTCAAATTATTTCAGCATTTCTCTCAATAGGTTGGCACTGTAACATACTTTCAATCAAAAAACACAAAACTTTTTCATTATTAATAAAAATTATTCAATGATTATACTGGTCGGCGATAAATTAAACCAAGGCAATCGATAAGAGGCTATAATATGCGGTTTGTGCTATCAGTGTAACCTAGAATTTAACTATCTGCAGATAAAGAAGTAGGCATGACTTGCACCTTTAGCAAAGCTACTTATATATATGGCCCACAATGAAATCTAAATTTCAATAGGCCTTGTACCCATATTGACATACAGGTACCAATTGAACATAATAGAAAATAGGTCACATTAAAAAAAACTACACAACATGTTCAGGCTGCAGTATTAACCCCTTAACCGTGTATTTAACTGTAACTCAATGCAAAATGGATGGATATATCCGGGATCCCCAGTTAAGGGGTTAAGACATCTATCTTGCCTTCTATTTCTAAGACATCTATCTTGCCTTCAACTAGGCCAGCAGTGCCTCTTATCAAGGCCAAACATTTCTACTGAAGTTAATGACCTTAGCAAGCCTGCACAGTGTGTATGCTGGCACAGGCCTGTAGATACTTTTATTACATGCACCCATATATGCCATCAATCAAATGTCTACAAAATACAGCATCTGCCTGCAAACCAACAACATGAGGCCACTTCATACACAGCCTAATAATAATGTTCCGGGTTTCAACGCAATAGCAGGGTCTGTCCTTGACTGGCCTGGACCAAAGATCAAGGCCAGTGCACAGTCGATTAGCACGAAGGAAAAAACAACAACAATAATATTATTATTACTACTAACCAATGGACATCGCATTGCAGCCATGATCAAACAGTTCTCCAAGCGGCACACTGCAGTCTGATCTGTAGGCTTGTTTTCTGGCAGTGGCATTCAGGGCTAGATAGGTGACAAGACCCCCAGCGCACAGGCAATAGCACCAACTGGGAGCCTAGGATTCAACACATGTAAAAACACAATGAAAGTCACTAATACTAAGTCAGTGCAACACTTAAATGAAATAATAAAATGCATAACTTTTACATTAGCAGCTATCATTTTTCATGCCACATATGTGATCATCATATGTAAGTGTGTGTGAGTGTGTATGTGTGTATATATATATATACACAAATATAATAATAATAATAATAATAATAATAATAATTATTATTATAATAATAATTATTATTATTATTATTATTAATGACACTTTATATAGCATGGTAAATTAACTGGTTCCAAAGTCAAGATCACTTTATATAAGAATAACTTAGAGAATATGTTTAAGCGTCATCTTATCTCTCGATTGATTTTAAGACATGTGACAGAGGATAGATTTCTGAAAGACTTTGTATAGTGTGGTTTCAAATGGCTCATTATTTTTTGTGGCATTTCGAAAGCTTTAGAAAAAAATTGAGACAGAATATATTGACAATTCTAGTACGGTTTGACACAACAAAGATGGGCACAGAAGCACATGTGGTTTTAATTTGTTTCATCACTCTTCTGAATTTTTGTATATCTATAGCCTACTGTAGCACAAACAGGGTATCAATTTTATAATATTTCTGTGGTCTATAAAACCTGTAATAAAAGAATCAAGCTCTCTTAATATATATATATATATATATATATATATATATATATATATATATATATAAATTGATTAATAACTATAAGTGCTTCTAGTAAATAATTTTACCCTTTTTTTACACATAAGACCAATATTTCGGCTTCATAGCCTATTGGTTATACACAGATTGCCCAGGTCATAACACAAAGTGCCATGAACTTCAGCAAATCCTAAGAAGGCTTTCAATTCTTCAGTAACCTGTGAGTGTTTTAATTTACATGACAATAAATCATTTAGCACAAATTTTGAAAAAAATCACCTACAAAATCATATTATTTATCATTGTTTCAAAGAAGTATAATGAACAATAGCTAATGTATTCAAATGATGACTCACAGAGAACTGCTATATTTCAATATCAAATACACTTGACTCAATAATTCTGCATAATAATAGGCCAGCTGATAGTCCAGCATGTTTTCGTGCATATACGGTAATCATGACTGATTAGAGGCTTACTATTGGGAAGTCAAAGAGATAAATCAGTATTATCTATGAAAGTATTTTTTATAATGCTCTGAATGGCCCTTTCTTTCATTTTTCTAGTACTTTGATCATTAGGCATGTGACCCATATTCACAACACCAATTGAACTGACTGAATAACCAATCGAATTTCTTCCCATATCAGGTACAATAAATAATATTATTATTATTCTGAAATGCTGTGCTGATTTTTATCTTGAAATCAGAATAGCAGAAGTCCAGTGACTTTCTACTAGCCTTGAGAAAAAGCAAAACAGAGTAAGGACTTTGAACTCAGGCAGCATTTATATCTACAGCTCACTTAACAAGACAGTATATCTGCTGCCAGTGTACTGCTTATGAAATCCGGCTTTGGACTTCAAGTGTCTGTTTGTATCCTGAAAATAGGCTTCATCAGAAAAGTGAAGTGTAAACATGATGAGCAGAATTACAGTAAATTACAGTTAAAATGCAGTAATTAGAAGCTGATGATGATGATGATGATGATGATGATGATGAAAGCCAATTTGAAATATAAAGGTTGGCAATACAAGCACAGTATTGGCTATAGGATCAACCAAAATAGGACATATGATATGATTCAGTACATTGTTTCCTTTTATATATATATATATATATATATATATATATATATATATATATATATATATATATATTCTCAATGACGGATATAGTGATGTATATATAGTGATGGATAATATATAATCTGTGCTTCTCTTCCTGTGGTGTCACTAGATAATGTGAATAACATCACTGTATTGGTAAACATGAAAGTAGCCTGGCCTACACTAATGACTGGTGTGCTGGTTTCATAACTGGGTCACAATCTCCACTCATGATACAAATGAAATCAATGTCACCCCCTCCATCCCCGCCCCCAAGCCGCATCAAAGAACAGGGACACAGAACCTGAGAACCTGTTCATAACATCCTAAATGTCAATGATGATTACTACATGTAGTAGAAATAATACCAGTAATCTGAGTAGAAATAAAGAGGCGCTATACAAATGCTATGTTACACTAAACATCAAATGGTCTCAATGTACTGCTTCCAATCAGTGATTGTTAAGGGTTCAGTGACAGACAAACAATTCATTAGGAAAGGGACAGATGCGTAGCGACAGGGCGATGGGGGGGGGGGGGTGATATCAGCATATATACACCCCAAAATCAGACTACCTTAACATTTTAATGTGCTTTTAAGGTTTTCAAAGTTTATTAAGATTTATACCCCTCCACAAATCACATTATACCCCCCAAATCAAATTCCTGGCTACGCCCATGGAAAGGGATTATCCAGATCAGGCAATTTGAAAATCGTGACAAAATGCTACCCTCTTCCTCCTTGACTACTCACAGAGGCAAAATAACTCATTGAGAAAATTCAACGGCTGGATTTCTGTGCAGTGGGTTAATTTTCAGTGCACGACAAGCAAGACTATGTCTTTTGGTGAATTTTTTACCGCAAAAATCTTCCCAGTTTTGACTTTACACACTTCATTCAGACCCGGTCATACAGCTAGTGCTAAATACGCACTTTGAATAAGTAGGTAGGTAAATAACAAGTAGAAACTTGCGGATTTATACAGTGCTTTAAGTTGCTGCTTATTCTTAGACACTCAGTCCAAATTTGAAAGTCATAGCCAAAAGGTGTGGGGGAGTCAGGCAGGGTCATTTTATCCAACGGGTCATTTTATCCAAAGAGTCATTTTATCAAAAGGGTCATTTTATCCAAAGGGTCATTTTATCCGGAGGGTCGTTTATCCGGAGGGTCATTTTATCCAAAGGGTCATTTTATCCGAAGGGTCATTATGAATAAGCCATGGAATGCTAGGCAGAACGCAATGTCTAACCACTTAGACTAAAACACATTCTGTCCAAGCTTAGAAACAAGTACACATCAGGTGGGCTTTTTTTTACTAACAAGTAACAACAATCTACAACTTGACAGTTCTAAACATCCTGGCATAAGGCTCCAAAACCTTACATGCAACATGGAGAAATTACACAAGTCCATCTCTTCAACCTTAAAACTCATTTATTTTTTCTCTTGAACTTGTCCATCGAAGACTGAACAAATTGAACTTTACTCGGGTAAAACTAGCTCCCGGTTCAAGAACCTGTGCATCATCGGCCCATACCCAAATCGTTTATCAAATGGCACTTTAGAAAGCATCATATATGATCAGGTGATAAAAGTCCATTTTAGATGTGCAAATTATTTGCTTATGTTCAACATCAATGATTATATCAGAAATGGATACTTTGTTGATCCTATGGATAGGGAGATTCACATTGAAAACGCGGACAACTTGTGGATGCGGCCAAAGTGCAAACTTCGCCATCAATCCAGAACATCCCATGAACGGTTACCTTCATATCTTCATGAATTTGTATTCCGCAACAAGTTTCACAACCAAGATATGTTTGTGGCCTTCCTGAAGATCATCAGAGAGAACTATCCAATTTGAAAAACGACCAATTAGGCCTACATCATTGCAGTTTGTTTCACTTTTTTGAATTTAATAAATGTTCTTTTGGCATAATTGCTTTGCTAACATTTCTGATAAAATCATTCACGCTAAACATAGGTAAATAATTTACGTGCTTAAAATGGACTTCTACCATGATCTGGTAATAAGTAGAACTTTAGTTTTTGAATAACATCCTTTACCTGTCCGGTGGCATCTCCACAGAAGACCATAAGAAGAAACGTCGTCGCCCCGTTGACGATGAGCCCCACAAGGATCATGGTGTTGGGGGCCCACCAGGCGGGGGTCTGTTCCATCACCCACCGCCAGAGGGGCTCCAGGTAGGGGTCCGTCAACGACCGTCCCTCGGGGGCTCTGTACTTGTGACGGGCAAGACCCCTCAGCTGATCGGGGCCGAGCACCCCACAGCCAACCGTTGCCGGGGGTGGCTTGGTTCGAGCCCCCATCGCGCCCGAAACGGTTCGGATTTGATAAAAATAGCAATAAAATCGTTTAATTTGCTAAAATGGAAGAATTCAGCGCAATGCTAAAGACCGGTCCAACAACTTCGCTCCTGGCCCGATCATATGCGACCGAAACCACTCAAAACCAATCGAGAAACCGGTAGACAGCCTAAGACAGGTAGCCGAAAACACGTAGAATCCAACGATAATGCGGAGTTTAGGACCAAACTCGTCTCTTGAATGGACGGTAAAACTAAGCAACAGTGGAAAGAAATTACAAAAATATGTTTCTGAATTTCGTCTTTGTAATCTCCAACATACCACAGGTCAATTAAAATTACAAAAACTAAAGTAAATAAAAAACAACTTTGTTGTCAGTAATTCATTGAAATATTTATTGTAAAAAAAACTATAAAATTTATATCGCATGCCAAACCTTGGCTCACGACTAGTGAACATGATCAAATATAAGAGATTGATATTTTGAATGTTACCATAGCTCAATTTCCAGGGATTATAATCCCTGAGCTACTCCACCTCCTCACAGGGTCGAGGACAACGAAGCTTCAAACTATAGCCATAGCCAGGGAGTCTGCAACAGATTCCCTGTCATAACTATAACCCTAATCCTAACCCTGTTGATTTTCCTGAAGGACAAACACAGCATGACAGACACACAAGTTGATTCGTGATTAATTAATTAGCTAATTAATTTCAGCGCACAAATATTTTATTTTGGAACGACTCGTACATACTTACCATTGCAGTCCGGCGAATGAGGACTGTTTGGGATGGAAACAAATTTTATAATTTCTAGTGTTTTAAATTTATTTTAAAGGTTAATAAATTGCTGAAAACGGTAATTTTGGAAGAAATTTTTGCCAGAAAATGGACGCATTGTCAGAAGGAAACAGATTAGCCGCAGAAAATCGTCTGAAGGAGATTTTGACGGAGGCAGTCGTAAGTTTATTGTTTATTATGGTTTATTATTGTGTGATTAATGTAGTGTAATTAGGGACTTATATAACGCCTCTTATTTTTCTACTCAAAGGCGCTCCCGGCTTGATAAGAAAATGAGACTTTAGTCATTATTATTATTATTATCATCATCATCATCATCATCATCATCATCATCACCACCACCAACATCATGATCAAACGGTAGACATGTGCTCACGTCTACCCCATTACGTTCATCTGGTTCACCGAAACTCTGCCCTTTTGATTACTGAGCAATAGCGATGTGAAATATATATGATCAGCGATGCTCGAGGTTAATTAAAGCATTCTGAGAATTGTTGAGATTTTCCAATAGGTGTGCATTTTATGCCTTTCAAAGGGCAATCAATGGAATGACAAGTAGCAGTTTTGTGGTCATCTCCCATCGTTGTGCAGCATATCTGCGGCCACTTGGCAGCCTACTATGAGATTATGTTGCATTGGATGCCGCAACTTTATTCTTGAAATATCAGCCATTTTATTTCAGACGTCGAAGCACTTAGAGGAGTCTTTTGCCGGATTCTTGCTTCCATCTGAAGAGATCAGTAAACAGAACTTCAACACAATTTACAATGAATTGGTTCGGTTTTGGCAGTCTAAACCAGTGGTACAGTCCTATTAATTATACATGTTTCAGTAACCCCTTTATATTTCACTTATAACTTCTAGCAGCCACAGTGATGAAATTTTCGTTAAAATTGACCGACATCTGGAAGAGTTATAACCAAAATTCAAGGGGCCCCAATCTAATGAAACACTTACCTCAGTATTTTTAATCTATCTTTGAAATAGCTGGTGTGAACCAGCAATGGCAAAGGCTGGTAGATATATCCTTGGGACAGCAAGGCCAGGTGTGTTGTATGTGCCAAAAGGGCTGATACGTTGCATATTTTACATAATATAATAATATAATATAATATAAATACATGTGTGTACTGACCTAATAATTTGATAATTGTTGGTTAAAATGGTAGCAGACAGGCGTGATGATGATGATGATGATGATGATGATGATGATGATGATAATAATAGTAATAATAATAATACTAGTACTACTACTACTACTACTACTACTACTACTACTACTACTACTACTACTAATACTACTACTACTACTACTACTACAACTACTGCTACTGCTACTACTACTAAGATTACTGTCTGTCTTTCAGGGTCTCTATGATTCCATGATGAAGGTGTTTGTCAGTGTGTTGCATTCTCAGAAGAACGCCATTCTTCAGAAGACTCTGACGGATTTGCTGAAATCCTTGGTTGACAATAACATCATTTCTGCAAAGTAAGACTACGTGACAGTTAGCTGCTGTATCATTTCTGCAGTCTGAAGTAAGACTGATGATGACAGTTAGTGATGATGATGATTTGATGATGATTATGCAGCAGTCTGATATGTGCTAGTATAATAATAATAATAATAATAATAATAATAATAATAATAATAATAATAATAATATTATTATTACTACTACTACTACTACTACTACTACTACTACTACTACTACTACTACTACTACTACTACTACTACTACTACTACTACTAATAATAATAATAATGCATGTCTAATGCCTGAATGTAATGTCAGTTGATCTAGCTTATCTGTAGGATTTTCCTGCCTGTATTTCACTTGTTTTTTATGCATTTGGTGTGTCATAGATTGATGCTTCTGAGCATTCTGAAATGGTGCTATAGAAGTTGATGATTGGATTGGATTATTGTTGTAGTGAATTCCTACTGATTCTTACTCTTTAGACAATTTACTGTTTTTAGTAGATATTTTGATTACTTTAGTGACTCTGAGTTGTCAGTTTAGAAGTTTTGAGTTGTTCCAGCATTGAATGAAGTAGCTTGTGAAAATTTTACAGAGAATTATTGTTATTAATGGTGTTTTCAGATTGGTTTGTGAAACCTTGCTTACCAGTGAGAAGCTCTCCTATTCTAATCCTGAGGTTTGGTGCTACACTCTCAAGTTGGTCCGACAACTGGTTGGTGGAGCAGGGTATAAGGTATCTGCTTGGACGCAGACTTGTTTTTTTTCCAGTAAATGTAATGTAATTTCTTCTGAAGAATCGCTCAGAAATTCTCCCAGTGTGATTACTGCTTATTGATAGAAAGATGAGTTTTAAGTTGTTTCAAAAAGAGGGCATTAGAATCAGCAGTTGCTTAATTATGTAAACTGGGGGGTTAAGAGCATTGCAGAGGATGGGGCCAACTGACTGGAAACCTCGTTTAAGCAATTGGGAGGTTCGTGCTTAGGGCACACTCAGGAGACCTTGAGTTGTGGACCAAAGACACGGAAGAAGAAATACCGTTTCTTGAGTAGATGTAAAGTTTGACTAATAAAAATCACTTTCAGCAAATTGAAATTTCTAGTCTGAATCATTGATATTGACCCTCACACCACAAGGGGTGGTGGTTTTCAAAATCTTCTGAGACCTGATGAGATATTTTGAATGCTTTTAAGTACCTGTGGGGGTTCATTTGCACACATTTTGACAAATTTTACAAGATTTCTGCTACCGGGATATTAATTATTTATTATTTATTATGATTTTTGTTAGAATTGTAAGTGATTATTTCCTGTGGGGTTTGACTTCTTTAGGGTTGTCGAGACTGTCTGCGATTTCTACTTGAACACACTCAGACTATTCCAATTTCTGATAACGTCTCTGCCAAGCGACTTCTGAACGTAGTTTATGATGTACGTACTGGGTTATGGCCCATGAATCATTTACATTTTTGAAACTAAATCACTTTAACACTTTCCTTGCTATGGCAACGCTTCCCTGTTAACCAATTTTTCACCCACAGACTTGTCTGCAGGACAGTGTTTGATGGATGCTCGAGGTATAAAGAGTTAACGAGTAGACTCATTGCTCACGGGCAGTTTTACAATATACTGATCGATACGATTTAGGCTTTATATATGGAAAATTATTTGGATTTTATTTCAGTCATTTTCTATACATGTATGTTATCCCAGGTTTTGCATTTTCAGGTTATCTCTTACATTCTCGACCGTAAGGTGTGCCTTTTGCCGAGCTATTTTGCAGTGAACGAGATAACAAAACTGTTTTCCGAGGATCGACCTTGGCCCCACTGGGTAACAGATAATCTTCTGGCATTTGAATATTGCAAACATTTATTTTGATTTTCAATTTTGTGCATGTTGTTCTCTCTCTCAACATTTATTTATATTTATTTATTTGCCTGCTTTTTGTATATTTTTAATTTGGGTATTTCTTGTAGGAATTTTTGCTTCAAAATTTACAGGGTTGTCTGTTGAAAATCAGGTTGACTCACTAGATTTGACAATGGAGTTTATGATTGAAAGCAAGGAGCACTGCTAAAATGGTGCTATAGAAGTTCAGTGATGATGATGATGATGATGATGATGATGATGATGATGATGATGATGATGTGGTGGGCGATGGAGGTGGTGGTGATGATGATGATGAAGCAGGGTGTCTTTTCTATTGCTAAATTTTAGCTTGGTGTTTTACAGTGCAAATCTTGAAAATTCTCTTGGATGTTGACGCTTTTGAAATTTTAAATCTGATGATGTTTCAGAAACTGGGGCAGCTGCTTGCCGATTTTGTTCAGTCTTTTCGTCCCGCAGCGCAGATGGTTACGGTTTGTGGTATGTGTTTCTACTATTTTACGTCCTCTGCTGAACCAGGCTTTGGTAACGAAATTATAACCATTGGCACTTGTTGTAACTGAGACTTTGAAGTTTATACCGTTACTCTTCTTTCAATTATAACTTCTTACCTGATATCATTAACCCTTTTACCATGGCAGTCTACATGACCAATAGATTATGAAGCCGAAATATCAGCCTTATAGTGCCAAAGGGTTAAAGTGAACAGAGGGGTTATAGGCTGATTTATATAGCGCTATTTTCCTTATTTATAGTCTTATTGTAGTGTTATTGTAGTGTATTATGTATAGTGTTATTATAGTGTTATTTATAGTGGGTTATAGTGAACGTCATCTCTGGTTTGAATGAGGCCTAGAGTGTCATGTTTTTGTAGTTTTGTTTAACGTACGATTTGGTTTTTGTGTGTGTCAAAGGTCGGTCGAAATTAGTTCCCGTTGTTGGGCATTCGATTTCGTCGTCGAACGTCTGGAGGTTAAACACGAACACGCTCAGATTCACTCTCAACGGACCGCTACCTTACGACAAGGTACGACGGTCGCTCTATGCTTGGCATTATGTAGGTCACGCTGGTCTAGTAGAAGTGTCTAAAGATCACCTGCCTTAATTTTTTAGCTTTGGCCCCATAATGCCGATATTTTGGCTTCGTAACATATTTGTTATGCAGATAGCTGCTTTGAAAGGGTTAATGTTTCATTTTGTGACGTTTTACTAGGTTCTTTTAGCTCATTGCTTGCTTCAGAAATTAATTTCTATTTTCGCGCCTCTTGGCGGGCCGGATCTGGTCCGCGGGCCGCCGTTTGAACACCCTTATGCTACGCTGTGTCTCAGGCTATATTTGATTTACTCGAAACTGTTTTCTCGCTTTGTGTTGTTAGGAACTGTCGGAACCGCAGACAATGCTCCTCCGCTACGTCCTCGAGCAGCCGTATTCCAGAGACATGGTCTGCAGCATGCTCAGTCTGAACAAGCAGGTTTGTTGTTGCCGCTGCGGCTTTTATTCTCGGCGCGATCGAAGAATCCGCTGCTGCGGCGAACATTGCAGACGGCTTTTGCGATTGGTCCGTGAAAATCCGGTCCGATTTGACGGAAACTGTGGCGCGCTTCTTTGTCTCAGGTCAAGCTGCGATGTTCCGTCCTGGAGGAGCAGCTGGTCAATCTGGTCGTCGTCGCGATGGAACGGTCGGAGGAAGAGGACCCGACCGAGACCGCTCTGGAGGGCATCGACCAGCTGTGGCAGCACCTTTCCAGCCAGCTCATCTTCTTCGTTCTCTTCCAGTTTGCCAGTTTTCCGCACATGGTCCTGGTCTTGTACGAAAAGGTAAGCGGTAGATTTCCTGAACATGATGGCCTGACGATAACTGGTTATATTTGCCTTTCCGTTACAAATGCTTAAAGTTGGATGAAGCTGACCTTACTGAACTCTCTTTAGTTCCGGTTGATTGTTGTCTATCTACAGGGTGGCACAAAAAAACCCAGCCTAGTCACGTTTAGGTTTGCATTTAATATAGTCCGTTTTTTTTGCGCCACCCTGTATTTAACAAGTTCTTTTGCAGCTATTGATTGTAGTATTGATTGATATGTAGGATCTTGGGGATCCAGATATATGCCATTTTAATTAGTTACAGTTAAATCAAGGGGTTAATAGGATCTAGATATGTTGTGCTATAAAAGGGTATTCAATTAAATTTTATCAGGGGCCAAATTTTTTATAGACTACTGCCCAAGCTACAGGTGTTTTTGAAAAAGTATTAGAAAATAAGTAAGTTGAAAGCTGGACATTTAAAAATATTTTGTACGTATTAGTAAAAAAGTGATTTTTCATTTCAGTGTCTTCCTGGGCCATTTCACGCCCCTCGGCGGGCTGGCCCTGGCCCGCGGGTTGCCATGCGAATACCTCTGCTATAGTAGGATCAAGAGCGCGCACACATGTGCACACACATGTATATTGTATGCTAATGAAGGTTGAGGTAAATGTGGTATGTGTGAAATGCCTATTTATGTGATCTGTTTGTTGATTTCTCTTTCTGTAGCTCAAAAGTCTTAAGCTTCGCAGAGGCCGAGACTACCTGATGTGGATTCTTCTGCAGTTTATTTCCGGCAGCATTCAGAAAAATCCTGTGAGTCTTAGTTGAGACCAGAACTATTTGCTTTTCTAGTCTGATGCATACAGGTAGATGTACACACACATACACACACACACATACGTATGCACGTGCAAAGATGATGGTATGGTTGTAGTTGGGATGTTGAATGCTTTAAGCATCTAATGGCGTTCTTTTGCTTTTGTAAATGTTATTTTTTTTCTTCTATATTTTATTACAGCAAAAATGTTGTTTAAATTCAGTCTCCCTTTACTTCAGTCTTAAGACAGAAGATTATTCTCATCAGAGTTGTAACTGTCGTTGCCGATATTAGATGTTAATAGGCGCATAATCGTAAATGCTTTGATCCTATTATTATTATTATTATTATTATTATTATTATTATTATTATTATTATTATTATTATTATTATTATTATTATTGCATAGTTGTTAACACATTCTTAACGCATTAACGCATTCATTCAAAGGCAGAAAGTGAAGATGATGATGATGATGATGATGATGATGACGACGACGACGACGATGATGATGCATTCTATGTCATTCGCAGGATGAAGAATCCTAAGTATGGAGCAATTAAGGGCTGAATATCTCGCGCAGGGTCACTCAGCGGCTAGGGTCGGATTTGAACCCCCGCTGCCCTCCGGTTGCATCATCGCGCCGATCCTACCACTGCTCCACCGTGCCCCCGTGGTTGTACTTTATTTCAGGTTGTTTTTTTTTAAATTTGTTTTTCCAGTTGGAAGATTTTCTTCCGGTCATGAAGCTGTACGACCTGCTCTATCCAGAGGTGGACATGATCCCCGTTCCGGACATCAACAAGCCGCTCTGTACGCTCAAGATGGCCGCCACCTGTATCTGGATCCACCTGAGCAAGAAGGCGCTGGGAGAGAAGGTGCCGCTGCAGAGACCGGTTCCCCGTGCCCTCACCGGACACATCGAGTGAGACCACAGAGTGCTTCTTCTGTTTCCTCGTTTCTTCTTGATGCTGCCTATCCCCTCTTTTTAGTATCTCCTTGCTGATGTTGATATTTGGAAAAATGACATACTTGCTCCTGACATTTTGGTAATATGAAATTAGTTAAAATTAAAAGTTCATTAAAATGAAAAACACAAGAAATTTTCAGTTTAATAATATTATTATTATTATTATTATTATTATTATAGCAATTTTGCTATTTTATTGTAGCAGTATTGCTATTTTGTTTGATGCTAATACACTGATTGATTGGTTGGTTTTTCGATTGATTGGCTGACTGATTGATTCTTTGATTGATATATAAAATTTTTTGGAGTTTGTTACTTGAAAGGAGTTACAGAGCTAAATAATGTTAAACTAGAGTCAAACTCTGTATGGTTATATGTTAACACAACTGTGAATGTTACTACGGAATTACTGCATCTGTCTTTTTTTGATAAAGTTAAACAGTAACTTTGGTTGCTTACACTTCTGGCTGTACATTTGAATTACGTTGAGTCATGTAATGGATCTTTATCGGTAGCCGTAAGAGTAGCATATACGCAGATGATGGTTTGTAGTTTTATTGTAAAACTCACTTATGATGTTTGAAGGTAAAGTAGGATTGATGGCTTGAAAGTGAAAAATGTGTAAAATGTAAGGTAATGTAATGTAAGGTAATGGTGGCAATCTGGGAGACCCTGTTATGTCTTGGTTCCAACTTTGAAGTGTTTTATATTTTATTATGATGGGAAGGTTTAGTCGTATGTATAAATGTGGAACCAGCAAGGAGGTGAGTTTGGGCGAGGGGGTGGCATTACAAATATTCTCTAGGGTGCTTTATGTTCTTTGATATAGTCTTTAGTGTAAGCTGTTGTATTTGGTAATGGGATATAAGATCTCTAATGATTTTGATTTTCTCCTCTGTTCCAGTTTCCTCAAGCAGTGTCTTGCCATAAAGACATTGACAATGTCCGACTACAAAATCGCGCTTCTTTGTAATGCCTGTGAGTAACTGCATCTTGATAGATGGAATAACACGGATGTGTGTGTGTGTGTGTGTGTGTGTGTGTTTATACACCTGTGGGTGTTGAACCTATGGTTGTTGATGATGATGATGATGATGATGATGATGATGATATATGTGTGTGTGTGTGTGTGTGTGTGTGTGGATAATTTTTGAATACTGAATTTGCATTATTTTTGTTTGGTAGCAAATACAGTGCTGTTTTTACTTCAGATAGCACAAACAGCGACTATTTTGTTCCGCCGATGACGGTGTTCGTCGAGACGATCTACGGAAACAACCAGAAGACGACGCTTCTGCCGGGAAACGTTTCCGCTTTCGCGCCGACTCAGCCTCTTGCCATGGACATGCTCGACTCGCTGACCGTTCACGCGAAAATGAGGTGAACGTTTCGCCGTGAAAGGGCGTTTTCCTGCGTACCGATAGCCTTGCCGTGTGAATATGGGGACTGTCCGCTGCAGAATTTTTGTCACGCGCTAAATTTGTTACCCTGCAAATTTTGTGCCTTGCTGGATCGGTCGGTAGAGCACCAGCCGTGCCCACAGTCAAGGTGGGTTTGATTCCAGGATGCCCGGTGTCCACCATCACAGAGTGGAAATGAATATGGCTTGCATGTGCTATATACAGGGGTGGTGCAGAAAATAGAACTAGTCACATTTAGGTTTGTATTCAATATAGTCCAGTTTTTTTGCACCACCCTGTAAATGCAAAATTTAAACCTGAGACGTCCATGGGTTCATTTTTGGAACCCAACCAATCAAATCCCCAGCCCAATCAAACCCATGCTGGCAATATGGTTTACTTGACCAACCAAACCCACCGTAGTACATTGCAATTATTTCATAAACCACAACTTATTTTCTGACCCAACCCACCATAAATAATGGTAAAGTCTGACCCAACCCAATTCATGGGTTGACCCAACCCATGGCCATCTCTGATTTAAACTGGGTTTATTTTAATATTTACCTTGGCATGTATTTCAGTATTGGCCATGCCTTGTGTACTGGGGAGTGTAAAATAGTTGGACAAGGTCAACTTCTATTGTGTTCTAATATCGACGTACCATTTTTCCAGACTAAAGCAGTACCTTGTTGTGAACGATGATCTTTTGTTGTGGTTTTGTATAGGGTCATATGAACTGATGTCTGTGCCCAATGTGATTTATTCTTTAGCCTGATACATGGTATTGTGACGAGGGTTATCCGACTGGCGCAGAGTAAGCAGGCGGTCGCACTGGCTCCGGCCCTTGTCGAGACCTACAGTCGACTCCTTGTATACATTGAAATCGAGTCGCTTGGCATAAAGGGCTTCATTAGTAAGTGATGTACAGTAGAACTTCGTTACGACAAACTCAGTTATAACGCATACCATATTATTAGTTATAATGTATACCATACCGTATTATAATGTATGACTCAGTTATAATGTATATATTATTAGTTATAATGTATACCGTACCGTATTATAATGTATGACTCAGTTATAATGTATATTATTAGTTATAATGTATACCGTACCGTATTATAATGTACTGTATTATAATGTATGACTCAGTTATAATGTATACCATATTATTAGTTATAATGTATACCGTATTATAATGTATGACTCAGTTATAATGTATACCATATTATTAGTTATAATGTGTACCGTATTATAATGTATGACTCAGTTATAATGTATTCCGGTACTCGGTTATAACATATGGCAATGTACAGTCCTGTGTGACGCGCTGCCGTATTGGATGGTATTGGGTATAATGTACCTCAGGTGTGACGAACTAAATTTTGCAGACCTGCTAAGTATGTTATTACTAAGTTCTACTGTATTTAAGCAACCTGGGAACAACTATTTGCAGAAGCTTTAATAGTTAGCAATAATGATAATTGTATTTATTTATTATCTGACAATTTATATAGCCCTATAGCAAGGCCTAAGCCTAAATCAAGAGTGCTTCACAATATAAGGTTAGCAGTCTCAAACGACGCATTGAACAAATGTGTCTTCAGATTCTTTACGAACTTTTCATCGGTTATTTCGGGATAATTTTAAACTGTTATATTGGTAATTTATTTAAAATAATTATTTGCATTTTATAATACTCTTGTCCTTGTTATTTATGACCTGGGAAACGGAGAATTTGGCCGTTGTTTTTTTTTCTGCAGGTCAGTTATTGCCCAGCGTGTACAAGGCCAATGCCTGGGGGACGCTGCACACTCTGCTGGAAATGTTCTGCTATCGTCTGCATCACATCCAGCCGCACTATCGCATTCAGCTCCTGAGCCAGCTCCACACCCTGGCGCAGGCTTCGCAGACAAACCAGTACCAGCTCTATCTGTGGTACGGCATGGTAGGACTGTTATCGTTGGGATTCCGGCAAGATGGGGTTAAAGTGCCTGAGACTGTTGGCAGAAGATGTGTTGTGGATTGGGATGTAATGTGTTAACGAGTACGCAGGCGTGTCCCGTCAAATGCGCGTCCGACATTAGCGCGCCGACATTTGCGCCTACAAAGCACTGTTTACCAACTGCTCGATGGCTTTTACCATTACTCATGTCTTGCACTGATGCATATAGAATGTTAATTTGGATGTTGAATTTAATAATAATAATAACTGGGTGCAATAATAATAATAGTAACGCTCGTCCATTTTACATTGAGTTACAAATAGTTGCCCAGTTAAGGGGTTAAGATGATAGGTTTCTGATATTGATATTTCTTGATGTGTTTTGACTCGTCTGGTTGTCCAGCCAGATATTCTGGTGGATCTTGTGTGATTTTGATATGGTGTGCCATCATTGACTGACGCTTCTATACATTGTGAAGTGGCGCTATAGAAGTTCAAGATTAGATTATAATCTGTTATCGTTTTCTTGTGAGCAGTGTTGAAAGCACGGCGCTGCATCTTATCATGGGCCTTGGTAGCTGGGAGGTTCAGCCGCAGCTTTCCAGGATGTTCTCCGAGCCGAAGGCGATCAACCTGCTGTCGAGCGAGTCGGAGGAGTTGAACCGAGCGATGGTCCTCACCTTGGCTCGAGCGATGCACGTAACAGGTGAGGCGGGCTTATTAACCCCTTAACTGGGCAACTATTTGTAACTCAATGTAAAATGGACGAGCATTACTCGAGGCACCCAGTTAAGGGGTTAAAGCACCTGTAGGTTTGTTTGTGATTACCTGATTTTGACTAATTCGCAATAAAGGAGGAGTGACCTGAGGAAAGTTTGATCGGAGAAAAGTGTAAGATTATTCAGCCTATTATATTTGTACATTAACCCATTTACCGTGCATTTAACTGTAACTCAGTGTAAAATGGACTGATATATTCAGTGTTTCCGGTAAAGGGGTTAATGTACAAATGATGAAGACTGGTAGGAAGACAGAAGGAAAGATGGAGAAAGGAGATGATAGAAAGGAGACCAAGAGATCACTTTGCCTCAAGGAGTCTGATCGTACAGACAGATTCATCGTACTTAATTGAATGGGACTTGTATTTGTTTGTATAAATAATACAAAACAGTATTGAATTCAGTTTTCAGTGCTATATGCAAACGATTGAACAAACTGCGTCAATACCAGTTTCATTTTGCATTATTGTCAGGGTCGGAGTCCTTCACGTCCACCTGGTGTAAGGATGTGCTGACCAGCATCATGAACTATACGCCGCACAGCTGGTCGAGCCACACCCTTGCCTGCTTTCCGCCTGCCCTGCAGGAATTCTTCCAGCACAGCATGCCGGCGCGGGAGGACAAGAGCGTACTACGACGAAACGTTGAGACGGAATACCGACTGTGGAAAAGTGAGACACTTTGTAAAATACTTTTGAAGATTAACCTCTTAACTGTGTATTTAACTGTAACTCAATGTAAAATGGACGGATACAGCCGGGATCCCCAGTTAAGGGGTTAATTAATATAATAATTCAGTAGAAAATGGATAATGCATAAATTTGACATTTTAAGGCATAAGCAGCGGATGGTCCTTTGCCAGTGGGGAGAGTTCAAACTCCCCAACTTCCCCAGAAAATAGAAAACTGCTCACAACTCTTGCTAAAAGTCAAGCATTAAAATGTATTGTATGGGCCCTATTGCAATATAAGAGAATATTTGTAGGTTTCTTTGTTATTCTGGTACCAAGTAAATGCAATGCAAATTCTGCTGTTAAGTTATCGTGCACTAGCGGTATCAAGTATTTGCATCTATTTCATATTGGTACATTGGCAATTTGAATCCTTATGTGTTGTATTGTATAATTGTACAATATAAAAGAGGGTTTTTGTTTTAACCCAGGCATGGCCACTGAACAAGATCTTATTTCTCACTTTTCAACTCCAACGAGCCCTGCTCTCTTCATCTGGTGAGCAGTACTTTCAGTGATGATGCTAGCAGGGATATTTCTAGGATTGTGAATTTGGGGGGGTGTCGACCTCAAGTTGGGGGTGTTGGGGGGTGTTAGGGGGTGTAAAAATATCTCTGGACGCTAATCTTATTATGTGCATAGGCAACACATTCTGTACATTTGCAATACTTGCGTGTTTTCATAATGTACCCAGATGTATTATGCGAGTGGTACTTAAAGAAATGTGACTTCGTTGAATGATATATGATCGTATTGTTATTTGGCAATATATGATTTATTGTTGTTGGATGATATATGACAATAATTTTATTCGTGTTTTATTGAGGTTTCATTGTTGTTATAGTGTTCTGTGGAAAACACTGCAGGAAGACAACCGAATAGCGCCGATGGCTTACAAGTAAGTACTGTGGTACTCATTAATGATCAGTGGTACCCTGATGGCAAGTACCATACTCATATGATTACGTTAGTAGTTCAGCAACATCCTTTTTGTTTTAGTTTAATTTCACTAAGTGTCTTTTAAGATGTTAAATGTTAACAGATTGTTGATTTAGCACTTTGAACACACTAATCTGAATAACCAATAGGTTGTGAAGCTGAAATATCAGCCCCAGGGTTAAAAGTTTCTCTATACTGACAATTTAGACTTAGTATTCATTTTACGTAAATCTTTATTTTTTTTGCTGTGTTTACTTCATAGTTTACAATTACATTTACATTGTTTGCACCACATTTACGCCATTGTCTCAGACTGATTATTTGTGTTCGGTTGGGCTTTTTCAGGGTTCTTGAGCGCCTGGGGCCTCGGGCGCTTGCCAACCAGCTCCGCACTTTTGCCGACTACTTGGTTTTCGAGTTCACTGGGATGGGTCAACAGGTCAACAAGTGCGTCGACTCGCTCAACGACCTCATCTGGCGATGTTCCATTGTTCCGCTCGACAGACTGGTTCTCTGTCTCGTACGTTGGATGTCTATTTATCTCTTTTTAAAAATGATTTAACCCTTTGGTCTAGAAAGGCTGATATTTTGACTTCATAACGTACTGGTTGTGTGGATTGTCGGACACAAAAGGGTTAAACCTCATCTCTCTCCTGCTGTGCTGCTATATGACTGAAGTTGATTAATTAACCATTTCACCACGGCAATCCATATAACCTATATGTTATGAAGCCGAAATATCGACTGTATTCGGTTCAAGGGGTTAAGAAAGAAATGGTTGCAGATAAGACACAAGTTTTGGTGAATTTCTATATATTTTTTGACTTTTTGCTTAACCACTTAACCGTGTATTTAACTGTAACTCAATGTAAAATGGACGGGTATATCCGGGATCCCCAGTTAAGGGGTTAAGCTTGAATTGTGCTTTTGTTGTCAGGCATTGAGAAGCTTTGAAGGGAGCGAGGCTCAGGTTGGTTTCTTCATAATACAGCTGCTGCTGCTTCGAAACCTTGAATTTCGCAATCGCGTTGCAGATTTCGTCAAGGAGGTAAGACTTCTAAATTAGGTTGGGGATGTGATGGGATTCGTACCGTGCAAACAAAGGGTTGCAGGTTCTGACATCTGACACTAGCCATAGTGACCTTGGACAAGTTGTTCAATGTACGTGTCTTAGTGTAAGGCAACTGGTGATATGATTAATATGATATGATTGATATGATATGATTTGGGTATCACTTCATTCATCTCATTTCCAAGGTGGCATGAAAGTCAAATGGACCTGCCTTGCCTTACAGCTAAGATATCATCATCATCATCATCATCATCATTGCTATCGGTTTCCTGGTCATGTATTTTTTATTTTGAATTTTTTGTATTTATTTCTAGAATTCACCTGAGCACTGGCTCCAAAATAACTGGCATGATAAACACATGGCATTTCACAAGGTATGCTATTAAACTACACGTAGAAACCTGTAGATTCTGTCTTCTCTAAACATTTTTTGTTCAGATTGCTTTCTTTGGAACATCTTATGGATTTTCTCCTAAATTCTATGTCCTGACTTGCTTCAGTTGTGTTCTTATATTTAACACTTGTTTTTATTTTTTATATTTAATATATTTTTTAATCTCTTATGTTTAACTTAACTCTTACAACACGACTCAACGAATTTATTTCATTTTTGTGGAAATGTAAGTGAATTATAATCGACGATAACGGATATTTGTGCTTCTTTCTTTTACAGAAATTTCCAGATAAATATTATTTTGAGGGTGTTGTGGATATGACTCAGCAACAACAACCCCAGTATCTTCCGATATATTTTGGTAACATATGCCTTCGCTTTTTGCCGGTACGTACTGGGTTGTTTGGTCTATAAGGCTTTTAGTTTTGAGAGCCACGAATTTATGTAATAACGTTGCGTGGTTGGAAGTTAGCAGAGTGGTAAAAACACTGGACGATGGAGCAGTAGGTCGCGGGTTCGATATTGATTTCTATGATTTTCATTTTGAACTTTGAACTCATGGACTTTGATGCTTATCAAATTACTAGACAGTTGAGTGGACACCAGTGTTTAATCCAGGCTCCAGGCCTGTGGGTGGGGGTGGGGGTTGACTTGGCTGGAGGGAAAAATACAGTTCAGTGCAGAAATTTGTGTCAGTACTGTGATTTTTGGGGGATTTTTGTAGTTTTTTTGTGGGAATCTCTCCCTAACAGGCCTGGATAAAGCACCGATGATCACCATTACTAGTTTTGTTAGAATTTCAAATATCATGCTGAGGGCTCATTGTGAAGTGCTGTTTGCATGACGACGGTACTAGTTCTTTGTTCAGTTCTTTCATTTCTGCCGATGTTGACACCGTGCAGGTTTTCGATATTGTCATTCACCGATTTCTTGAGTTGCCGCCGGTTTCAAAATCGCTCGAAAACCTTCTCGAGCACCTCGGAACGCTGTATAAATTTCACGGTAATTTTCCAAAGCATTAGACGATTAGAAGAGTATTGGTCATGTACGACATGCATGCTTAAAAGTCCTTGTTTTACTATTTGGCAGTTGTTTTGATGATACTTTGTTGGCATATTTATTAATATTTTAGATTAAAGTTGACTGATTGGGAATGACTTAATATGCATTAGCAAGCATGTAATGAGTAATGATGATGATGGTGGTGGTGGTGGTAGTGGTGGTGATGATGATTATGATGATGATTATGATGATGATGATGATGATATGATTGATATGATATGCTATGGTATGCTATGATTTGATTGATATGCTATCATATGATCGGCATGCCAAAGTATGTCAAAGCGCCTTTGACTTCGACCTTCGTCGTGCGTACAGCGCTATAGAAGTCGTCAAGAAGATAAAGATAAAGATATGATTGATATGATATGCCTAGCTATCCTATGACATCCTATGATATGATTAATATGATATATGATTTCATCAGAAGAGATGAGAGGATAGTAATAGTAATAGTGTTAATAGATTACTTCTATGAGCTGTTTTATGTGATTTCTTTGTTTAAATAGTGATTTTTGCTTATTCTAGATCGGCCGCTTACTTATCTCTACAGTACGTTACATTACTACGAGAAGAAGTTGAAGGACCGCCCGTCGTTGAAGAAGAAGCTGGTTGCTGCCATCATCGGTTCGTACAATTTTATGTGATATCTATGCAGCCCTTTGAGCGAGAGTTATGCACTGCCAAAGAAGGTTAAGCTATACCAATTCAATTCAATGTAATATTATATTGAAATACCCGGGTAATTGCATTGTCAATGAATGGATTGGTGGAACAGAGTGGTTTTCACATAGGGCTGTTCCTACTGAACCACTCTAAAACCTATTATTATTATTATTATTATTATTATTATTATTATTATTATTATTATTATTATTATTATTATTATTATTATTATTATTATTATT
>CM030861.1:11632737-11682737 GCA_018105865.1 Metaphire vulgaris
ATGATTTTTGGTGCAAGTCTTTAATAAATGGATGTTGTCAATGTTCATTTAGGAGGGCTATTGGATTGTGCTGAACGAATGCATCATGGAGGCTATCGTCGACCCGCACCTTTCGAACGCCGGGAAGTGGTCGAACCCCTTCCAGATGTTTAATTTCAACGCCAGCCACCAGGTGCTGGGTGAAGTGACGTACAGCTACGTACTGGCCCTGTGCCACGCGGTCTGGGAACACGCGAGCATCGGACAGCTCAGTCAGATCACTGCGTGAGTACCAAAGCAAGGCGGAGACGCTGTTACAGTAGTTTCTATGCACTGGATCTCTTTTTTGCTGTTTTTAGCTTCAGATAATACGATGATAATGTGAAAATCATCGGCTTTTCCAAATTCATAAACTTATTTGTTCTAAACGTCGATTCTTAATCCTTAAAACGCCAGTTACTTGGCAACCATATGCAATATGATCGAGTATGCTCATTTCCGGCGGTTTAAGGGTTAATTGGGAATTGTACTATTTTTGTAATGTTGACATGTACGTAACTTACATTTACCGGTAAACATCTTCGATTGAAGAACTAGCCATCTATAATTGACGAACTTTCCTTTGTTTTTCACGACATTATTGTCTGTTTGGACTATTTATTTATTTTATTTTTAAAATTTTGTTAAGTATTTTAACATTAGACACATTTGAAACGATTTTTATTGGCTTATGGGATTTATTCCAGGTTTATGAAGGAGAGTTTGAAGCCCATCGTACAAACGGAAGAACAGTTCCTATTCGTCTGTCACATGGTGGGACCGTTTTTGCAGCGCTTCCACCTGGAAAGAACCCGTTGTATGCTCGAGGTGAGGAGTCGCTCCGACTCGACTGAAATAGGCCGCGTTTTTCTTCTTTCTTTTGGAAAGTCAACAGCGGCAGAATGTTTTATATTTGGAAAATGTGCAATATGTTATATACTGACTGCGAGTGCTTGATGCCGCTCTGCGCTCTGGTTTGTTGTGGATCTAGATCTGATATTTGTGTGTGTGTGTGTGTGTGACTGTTGTGTTAGGTCACCGTTGAACTGTACGAGATGTTGGAAAAGGTCGACCGGTCGGTGGAAGACCTGCGTTTCATGGATTCGATCTCGGATTTCTTGTATCCTTTTGAGCTGCGATTCAAATTGTCAAGAGGCTTCACTCTGCTATACATTTTACTTTATATATATATATATATATATATTCTATTTCATTTTTAAATATTTTACTTTTTCTATGTATTTTCTATTTATTTTTTATATATTTTACATTTTCTGGTGTTACTTTGGTTTATGCATAATTTATCAAAATACCGTTTTGACTGTAATGGAGCCAGGTCTTAAGCGTAAGCATTGGGTCACCAATACAAGCTGGGGTAAAAGTTATTTGTTTCAATTGAAGCTGGGGGCTTATATTAGAGGAGTTACGGTATTTTAATATCGTCAAATAAAATTCTCTGTGTATTTGAAGCTATCGAGAATTTTTGGATATTGGTTCAAATGTGGGTGTATGACCCAAATGTGATTCTAAATTTGCAAAATGAAATACTAGTTTGTGGTCATTATTTTTATTTAATGAAACATACTGCTGGCATTTATACCTTGATCACTTATCGTTGAAGATATCATATCAAGTACATGTTTGTTGGAGACGGAGTCAAGAACGAAGTGGAGAAAGTGATCAGAAATCTGCGTCTTCCTCTGCAGTTGCGTCTGCAGTTCATATCGCACCACAGTAAGGACGAAAGCGCCTCCGTTGGTTCGGCGCAGATGTGACGGTGCGGTTTGGCTGCCGTTGAGATATAATCTCGTGAGTGCGGACTGTTTGAAGTGTGGAGCGACGATTCTGAATCTGTGCGTCGTGCCGCACGACGTTTTATCCAGACTCCAGACCTTTGGGGGGAAATTGAGGCTTTCTGGGGGAAAATCAACTTGGTTTGAGGGGGTAAAGACAGTTCAATGCAAAATTTGTGTAAGTGCTGGGATTTTTTGGAGGGTGGGGGGATTTTGAGGGTTTTTTTGGGGGGAAATCTCCCTCCTAACAGGCCTGTATAAAACTCTGAGACTCGTGCGGTCTCGAAAGAATTCTTCCAGAGCGGAGAGGAGTTGCGCTAAACATTTATCGTGTATTATTTGTGAATGTAATACTGTTATTGGATTGACTGTTTGGAATAATATATTTTCCAAACTTTCTGGTTTGCAAAGACTGATTTTATGCTTAAGAGGGCAAAATAATTTTGTCGTGTACACTTGGCATGCACGTGAAAGCATTTCCGGGGCTAATACAGCCACAACACTCCTCATCTGTCAGTTACGGTTCCAGTATTTGGTATATGGGGGGGGAGCGTTCGGGTGGCGACTACTAAGCATGGAGACCCAACTATTTTTTATAAACCTGGGCTAGTCTAGTTGCTTGCCTTTGAGAATGAGTGCACTAAAGCAGGGGCATATTACTGCCATCAGCATGGGGGGGGGGTAGAAATCATTTTTAAAAGTATACCCACCTATAAATATGTTTAAACTCTAGTGATGACCTTTTTGCTTGTGAGATTTTTTAGGACGTTAAAGAAGCACAAAACATTGGAGGATAAATTATACAAAATACCCCTTACTAATTATTGGGTGGGACCGTACCCCGCAGCCCCCCGTGATCTACGTCCTTGCATTAAGGTGTGGGGGCCATGCATTTAATAGGGGCACGGATTCCCTCTGTGGATCCTCCACTACTATCTTTATCCACAACATGTAACGATCTTAATACTGTACTTTGTTTTATTGATGAACTTGCCCACAGAATAAAACAGAAATTTTGCTTGTTGAATTGTTCTAAAGATGGAAAGAGATGATTATTATGTTATGCAGAGCAATAATTGTTCCTGTGTGTTGCTGCAGTTAGTGTCTGTAAATTTACAGTTTACAATTTATGTATCTATGTGATTACTTAGAATGGCAAGGCTTTGGATGATCCCCACCCTACCCCCTCCCGAGTCTCTTTCTTCATCTGTGGTGATTGGGACCTTCCCTCCTAAGTGTATTCACTACCATGATTAGATTTTCTACGTGCATTACAGAACATTTGTGCGACATTAAAAAGCATTGACCATTGAAACAGTTTCCTTAGATCCCTCTGTAGAATGTTAAATATCATCATCAGAGTCAATATTTCTGCGCATCTTTGTATCGTTGGCAAACTTTGAAATTTTGGATAGTAAATCTTCATCGATATCATTTTTATATACACTGTATTAGAAAAAGCAGGTATGTTAGTCCTTGACCTTGGTCCTGACCTTGAGGACTCCTTAAGGGCCACTTTCAAGTCCTTGGTCCTGGTTCTGGCCTTGAGGAGCTGAGTCCTTGTTAGCATCACTGAGCCCTGAGGCACTCAACTAATAACTCTTGCCCATCCGAATGGACACCCCTTATGCCGACCTTCTTCTGTCTTCTTCCCTTCAGTCAATTTTGAATCCATCGGAGAATATTCCACCGTATTCCACAAGACTTCAATTTGGCAGCCATTCTTTTATGGGGTTCTTAATTTATCAAAAACTTTGGCAAAATCGAAATATCTAAAATGTCTACTGCCTTGCCCTCATCTGGGTTATCACAATCCTCCAGAAATTCGATGTGTACACACATGTGTACACATTAATTAATTGACCCAGTGGCGTAGGGATGGTGCCCCGGGCCTGACAGAACCGGTCGTGGGGTTTGTGCAAAACAGTTGAGTAGTGGGTGGGGGGTAGGTAGCATGAGAATGCGACGAACACCCGAAAATGTCGACCCCCCAGTGGCGGCTCCACCGGGGGCCAATTGACTGCCTGGCCCCCAGTGGCCCCCAGTTGGGACCCTATACTTAATGCTACATACATTAAACAACACGTGGTTGGCCCCCATGATTAGAAGTTGCCCCCAACGGCCCCCACTTGCCAATCCTAGAGCCGCCACTGCCCCCACCCCTCATTCCGGAATTCTGGCTAAGCCACTGGACTGACCCATCTATTAATGGCCGAGTGTACAGCCAGTGTGTACACGTTCCACTGCACAACAGTGAGAAGGACTGAACTGTACTGTCCAGAAAGTCTTACGCCAGATGTGAGAGAAACGGAGTCGGAGGTCGCTGTGATAGCGGTTAACTTAACTTAAGTGCTAGCTAGCTATGCAGCTGGCCTGTAGAACAGTACCACAGGGTCGATATGTACTCCAGGCGTGCTAGGATGTGAAGCCTAAAAGATGAGGGCCCGTGGGCGTGTAGCCTCGCTAACTACATCTCTACATCCTTCATAAGTTATGCACCGCTCTGCCCCGTGCCAACAGCATCGAGTATTCAAGTGTATACCAATTCATTATAATAGGACCCAGATATGTAGGTCAGTTGCTGATCAAACTTTTATCGAGGAAAAGAGAGCTTCAGGCTTCTAAAAAGCCGTCGGTATATAAGAATACATCGGATTTCTGAGGATTGAAATCGCGGAGGATATTTTGTCATGTTCTTTTTTGGAACTGAGCACACGTTTCCAAGAAATTCGACTAAAGTTTGAAGACTGTTGTAAACTTGTGTAAAGCATCTCGGATCGAAGATGATGGTAGAAGCAGTGTTGATATAGAGGGACAAGGATTTTTTTATGAATTTGGTTCTTAAATCTTGATTTTGAAGATTTATAGAAAGTCTATCAAGAAAGTTTACGCAGTTTTAACTGGAAAACAACAAACAGTAAGTGGACACCAACTTTTGTTGACAGTTGTATTATTAAGATAACATTTGATAAAAGCAGTGTTGGAGTTGCCCCCCCCGGGGGTGGTGGTGGTTGGGGAGTTGAACCCCCCCAGCTAACTTCGCAACCCTCACAAAAATCGCATATCGGGTACATGCAGTCTCTGTCATTCATTGAATTTCATTCCTCATTCCTCAACCCCCCCCCTCCCAGCTCAAATTTCACAACCCCAATACTGGATAAGTCTGTATAATATGCAGTGCCAGTGTTTAATCTAGACTCCCGGACCCGGGGGGAACTGACAAAGCCGGGGGGCTGCTAAGGGTCGGAAGTCAGCTAGGGGGCTGCAGTTAGTTGATGTAGTATGCCAACATTTCCGGGGAATTTTAAATTTCCGGGGAAAAGGGCAATTTTCTCCCGGAAACGGCCAATACCATTCTTTGTAGTTTTATATCAAAAGTGCTTGGCATTCAGAATTTTGCCTGTCACATTCTCTAATGCGTAAATTGGACACTTTAAAGGACATTTTTAAACTACAGAGAATGGTATTGGCAGACGTGTGAATGGCTAGCACTTTTGACAGAGAAGTGAAGAGCACCTGCTAATCAAGTTTATTCAAAAATTAGGCCACTATCTCTTGTATATCAAATGTGCTTGGCATTCAGAATTTTGCCTGTGGTAATTTCTATTGCGTAAATTGAACATTTTAAAGGACATTTTTAATCTACAGAGAATGGTATTGGCAACATTACTCATGGTGATGAACAATTGTGCCAGTTTTCATCACAATCTGAGATGGCGACGTCCGATTTTATTCAAAAGCGTGTTTATTTGATTCGGAATTACCCTTTTCATATTTTAGTTTCGGAGGAAAAGTGAAATGAAATGATAATATTCATATCTGTACACTCTATAAGCACAATTATTACGGTACTTAGTATTGTTTATTTGGCACTGTATCGATTGTCATTTGTCTACGTACTGCAGCTCAAGCGGAATTTTTTTACAGATTATCAAGAAAATTTAAGGTGCCAAATTGCATGGTAAAGATAACAAAACCGTGTGCATCCTTTGGGGAAATTGTTCAGGGCCATGTACCCTATAACTGTGCCAAGTGGCATGCTTTTATCCAGAAGTGAACGATTCTTGGCTTTTATGGACTTTAGCCACTGAACTATATAGAATAAAATTGGGGATGAATATATTGAGTGTTCTAGTTCCGTTTGATGCAATGAAGATGGGGACACAAGAAAATGTGGATGAAATTCGTTTCAACACTCTTCTGAATTTCTGCATATCTATAGCCTTCTGTACATCAATCGTAGAATAGTATCTTTACCTTTTATCTTATCTTTTATCTTGCCTTTACAGTATTGGTGTTCTTGGTTGTGATTGCAATATTTTAACAAGCCTTAAACTTCGTTTTGCTTCGAAATCCACGTGTGTTTACAATTTTTTTAGCAGTACCATATATAGGTTTGACAGTATGCTGAAGTTCTTTGTGATGGCCTTATAGAACAGTCAAGAGACATGGTCAGTGGATTTCACTGGAAGCTGATCATCGCTGGTAGCGTCGGAGGCGCATGCGCGTTTTTCTCATCTGTCCTTGTCTTTGCTATTTTGGTATGTCGACATAAGAGAAAACTTAAAAGAAGGTAAGAAAATGCTGTTTTTGCCTTGTTGCTATTAAGCTGTTACTAAATGTATAGAGTGGCCAAGTAATTACTGTTCTCTTTTCTGTCAGAGTACAAAGTATACTTCATTTCTATATATCATAGGTTTGTTGTAGACAAGAATACAGTTTAACCCCTTAACTGGGGAATAAATCTGTAACTCAATGTAAACTGGACGGCTCTGAGCCGTCGTGCCCGTTTAAGGGGTTAAATATACTGTACATTACACGTTGCAGCTAGTCCTAGGTCTTGGAAGTAGGGGAAGGGGCAGAGGACGCAAACCTCCCTAACCCATCCAAAAATGTTGCTAATTCTTCATCGTGTCCTCTTTCTTTCCCTTTCAACAATTTTAACAGCGTGCATCAGTCCATTTGGGGGGGCAGAATGGGGAAAGGAACACAGAGTGCTCCCCTCAGGTCAAATTCCTGGATCCACTCCTGTGTGTCATTCAAAAATAACTATGTTTTGAGGTGCAGCATTTAGACATCTTTTCAGAGCTTCTAAACGCGCGCATCACCGACGTGCGTCCACTCAGCACTCCCATTCGACCGATCCATCCGAACTGACGAGAGGATTCAACGGAGCGATCGGTTCTGCGGATCTGCCGCTTCCCATCCCTCCGGACGCCAACTACGTCCAGCCTGCCTTCGGAGTCGGTCCGTTCTGGATGGGACAGAACTCCATCAACCACGACTCCGGTTGTGCCGACCTTGAGAGCAACAGGTCGGTTTGTTTACTGTTGGCGATTCGCGCGTCGGTCGTTAGGAACTGTTGCTCCTCGATCGTTGTCGAAACTTTTTGATTTGAATGCACCGAATTAATAAGTTGGTGACATTGGTGGAGCTTTCTTTTTTCATTAAGGGCTCATCCATATAGTACGTACGCAAAAAGCATATTTTCAATCCCCCCCATTGCACACACCATGCATGCAAAACTCTCCAAAATCCAATCCCCCTCAGTGCATACGTACTATTTGGATGGACCCTAAGGTCTTTCGAGCCTTAATCGGTCCGGTCTTTATGAATTTCAGGACAGATTCGGCCTCGTACGGTCAGAGTTCATTCTCTCCGCTGCCGAGGACGCTGAACGGTCACGCGGCGAGAACTTTTCCGGGCGACACGTTTCCCGCGATGAGCAGCTTCGACATCGACTCCGACCTGTCGCACTCGTTCGACTTACTCTCGCCGCCGGTCCTGAATTTCGGATTCGGGCAGAACGGCGTCCATGCCTCCGCAAAACCGTCTAACCAGCGCGCTGCGGGACCGTCGAGCGGCGCTTCCCCCGGCGACCACGTGTGGAAGCCGAACAGATGCTGCTCGAGCAGTAACAACATCGAAACCTCGTACCTGGAGTCGAGGCCGCACGACAGCAGCTTGCAGCTGGTAGAACTGGCGCACCCGAACGGCTACTCGAGGTCTCGATGTCCGAGCGGTCAAGCGTCCATGCTCTCGTCGTCAGATGACGACGATCCGATCTGGATCCGCCGGACGAGCGTCCAGCCGGACAGCACGCTGACCCAGACGATGGTCAACCACTCGAATTCCGACCCCTCGTCCGTCTGGCTTTTGTCGGGAGAGCGGTCGTTTGCCGCCGCTGTGCCCGCGACGCGCGATCCGATTGCTCGTCCCGCGGTCACCTCCTCCCGTGCCAAAACTGCCTTTGGCGGTGATACTTGCCAGCGAAATGCCTTTTCCAATCCAAGCCGCAATGACGTCAGGAAGCAAAATGGCTTCATGAATCCGCAGGAAGCCTACGGCTGCGTTTATCGCGATTTTAACCGCGGCGGAACAATGTCAAACTGATCGCTGCCAGAATGGCAGTTGTATCGAAGCTAAAGCTACCCGTGTATATCCGTGTAACTTATGCAGTATGCTTGTATGTTTTTCGATGTTTTTTGCAAAATGCAAACCGAGATAATGTAACACCTTGTGTGTTTTGTGGTTTTCAGCTGTTAGCAGAAATTATAATTTGTGTATGTTCATTATGGTTCATATTCTGCTTGGATAGAGTGATATGTTGAAAATTCTGTTTGACCTTCATGGTTTAAAATATCTGTGAAACATCGATAAATGTTCAATATCTTTCACTTTACGGCATCAAAATATCTTCTTTGAAATAGTGAATAATTCAGGAGTGTATGAAGTTTTGTTCCATACCCTTTCCGTGAAGCATTTCAGTACATGTATGGTTATGTCACTTAAGGTCTGAATTTTGGCACCTCTGTTCTTTGCTAGGTCCTGTGCTGGTATTGCTTCAGAAAATTAAAATTTGGGTTGTGCTTGTCTCTGCTCAGATATGTACCAATGCACTTGTCTACTACAAGCTGCTCTCGAAAGTGAAATTCTTGCCCGGTCACACTAAGAAGTAACTGTTCTACCATAGTTTTAACCCTTTCGCCCGGAAATCCGATACCCAAGATGCCATGAAGCTGAAATATTGGCCTTGCGTGGTCAAAGGGTTAAGCTTAGTGTTTATTCTATTTATTCTAGGCCTTCTCTGGAGGGAATTCCCTCCCCCAAGTTTTAAAATCCCCTCCCAATTTTTTTATATGTTGGCTAGGGAGATGGAAATCCCCCCTAAATGTGGAGACTCAGACCTTGCCCCCCCCCCAATGTCAAGGTGGTTAAGCTGATCATTAACTTTTTCACAGCAATGCATTAGAATTGTGCTTAGATATGTTAATGCAGTTTGTTATGTAATTGCAAACTATAGCTGAGAAAACAACCACAGGTTCAAAGAAATTCACATTCACTTATATTTCATATATGCAAATTTTTATTGGTAAAAGTTAAACAATTGTATTTTTCATCATATTGACTACTGTATATTATTACCCAGCTCATGTATTGATATAGATGATGCGTTGTGAAATGATTGACGCTTATAGTAAGTTTTGACATTCCATGTTTCCATTTATTATTGAAATTACCCATTTCAATTTATGTTATTTTAAGGGTAGCAAGCTTGTGTCTTATAATTACGTGTTTTAATTGTTTTAACACTGAGACTTGTGTTCGTTTGTGGCAGGTGTGAAGTCCTTGTAACGGCATTGTCGTTCTAGACCCTTGCTTATAAACTCTGAGCCAGTGAATTACAATTATATTTATGTTTTTAAAACTTAGCATGTGTGGTTCTATCAGTGGCATAGCTAGAGTCAACATTGAGCCCGAGCAGCTGACCAACTCAACGACAATCTTATTTCAATGAAAATTGTGAATGTTAGTACAGTATTTGTGTTATGTTTATCAATTCAAATGTCAAGAAAAACAATGAATCGACTAGGTTGCATGATTTATCACGTCAACAATTTGATATAACAATAAGCATAAATCTGGAACCAGCTAACTTTAAGGCAGTTCAAACTCCACTATATAGTCCATATACTGTATACTACACAGATCACTTACAGTGAAAATTCAACTGTGGAAAGCCTTGGTATGGCCAATAGCAACGTATGGCTGCAAGAGCTGGAGACGAAAGGATTAACTCAAGGGCAATACTAAGGGCAGTGGCGGCTCCACAGGGGCGGGGGCCTGTGCCCCCTATTGAGTGCCTGGCCCCTCTGTTGGGACCCTATACTTAATGATACAAACATAACAACAAATGGTTGGCCCCATGATTAGAAGTTGCCACCCCAACCCCCCACTTGCCAAATCCTGGAGCCGCCACTGACTTTAGGGTGCCTTGGATAGCGAAGAGGACCAACAAATGAGAAGTTGTGTCCATGTGTAGCCAAGTAAGTACCCAATTAGTCTATATTAAGTTATGCATTACACTGAATTAATGACTAATTATAATTTTATTGTTATTAATATCTAGGTGGAGGCCCAAATCGTATACCTTTGTTCTTCCCCACTCCCCAGCCCAGTCTCTCAAAAAGTGGGGGTTTGAACCTAGCGACCTAACTGAAGTTTACGCCTAAGTAAATAAAATCTCGTTGACTTCTATAGCGCTTTCAAAAGTAGCACTGCAGTGGATCCCTATTCTTATGCTTAAAATAATGTAAATATCATAAACAACCGCTCTGGCATAGACATAATGGACAGGACAGAAGCGGATTGAGTATGCCAAAAAAGCACCAGAGAAAAAAACAAATACTGAATTGCTTGCATTGAGTCGATGGGTACAGAAAATTACGAGAGTTTACATTACATTGCTCCAGTTTGCGTTTTGGAGGGTTAGCGGATTCAGCTGCCTGCTAATAGCAGAGAGAGAATTTGGAAATGGCGTCGAGCGCCCGAAACGAGAGCGACCCTAGCAGCTGCGAAACCGTCGTTCCCGGCGACGAAGACCGAGAGTTGGAGACGACGGACGACACCGCGGCCCTGTCAGTCCACATGTACTTCAGGCTCGACCGCAAGCGTTTTCGCAATCCAGGTGACGTTTCGGTATAAACATAGGACGGATTTTTATCTCATGATAAATCTGCTCTTAATCTATTTCTAAACTTCAAAACAAGACAAATTGTTTTTACCAGAAGCATCAACATGTTTAATATTGGATATTAACTGTGTTAAGCGCTCTTGTTGTAGGCCTTAGCCTTGTCTACTGCGCTATATAAATTGTCAATAAATAAATCAATCAATCAATCAATCAACCGATGGTGGTGGTGGTGGTTGTGATCCACTCCAACCATCCAGTGGAATGGTAGAGGGGTGGGCCTCTCACTGGAAATAGTTTGCCTTTTACCAGTATTGCTTTCAGTATTTTGTATCCCTCCTCGTCTTCCTTTTCCTCCTTCTCCTCCTCTGGCGTGAAAGAACTCTCATTTTAAAATTTGAAACCGGTTTTGACTGCAACCAGCCTCAGAGTTTTCTTTCACCGTAGGACTAACCCGCTATACTCTACTGCCCAATAGCCTTTGTTAAATACAGTGTAGATGTTTTCCTTCCTTCCTTTGACTCTCTACCATTTCTATGAAACATACCCTTGGATAATTTCTAATTAGCTTATTTGTAAAATTCGAAAGCTGTAGTAAACAATAGATTTCATCTCCCGGCATACCATCTCGTGCCTACTTGCCACTAAAGAATTTTTCAGCAGGAGCACACCACTGGGTCTCAAGCCAAACCGGGTCTGCATGGTTTTAGGCCTATAAGTTTGATATGGTGTTATCTTTTCACTGACCAGGCACGCCTGTAGTTCAATGTTATGTTGCCAGCGCAGTGGACCTGCGAGTCTGCATTTGCATGGTTTTATATCACATCAATGAAATTGTTGCAGTTGATTTTAAGTACTTCCATCTGTTAATTATTATGCCCACACCTTCCTCCCTACAAATACCGTGCTGGTGGCAAATCTCAGTAATACTTCTGCTTTTTGTAGAGGCTATGAAAAAGATTATCGAGATGGGGGCTGTATGTCTTGACCAAGCAAGCGAGAAACACGATGAAATTAATCTCGGTTCGGAATACGATCGTTTGTTCATTTTCTGTGAAACTCGAGGAAGGTAGGCAGCCATTTTTGTGTTTGTAACATCATACATTGATTGTTTTAAGTGTATGGACAATGAATGCATATGCAGATAATAAAAGTAACTGGGTTTAACCCTTTCACCCTGTTAGGCTGATGTTTCGGCTTCAAAACGTGTTGGTTATGCAGACAGCTGTTGTTAAAGAGTTAAGTGGTTTATTAGATTCTTTCCTTTGTTTGGACCATTGTTTTGTATAAATTTATAATATTCTTATCAAAGTGGTATTTGCATGGAGAGTCAGACCTGGAGCAGGGAGGAGCAATTTCAGTTGCTTCATTATGCTTAATAAGTTACCAGTAGTTAAATAAGTTAACAACACCATGAAAGTTCCCCCTTGCTATGTATAGGTTGGACCATCGGGGGGTAAGTAATCAGTGAGCAGCAATTCCCCCTTTCATATTTCAAATGCCACAGTAAGTATATTATACTAATATAATATAAAAATTTATAATGATGATGATGATGATGATTTTGATGTTTTGATTTTATTTTGTTTTGGGAGGCATCAAACGGTACTAGAACAGTCAATATATTCATCCACATTTTTTCTTGTGTCCCCATCTTCATTGCATCAAACAGTACTAGAACAGTCAAATATATTCAGCCCCAATTTTATTCTATTGGCCTTCATTGCATCAAATGGTACTAGAACAGTCAATATATTCAATTTTCCCCACTTTTATACTAAAGTCTTGCCACTATAAAAAAATAGTGTGCTATGTCAAACGACACTATACAAAGTCTTCCAGAAAACAATTCTCTGTCAAATGGTTACAAAGTCGATTGAGAGATAAGAGGGGTCTTAAGATAGCTGGTTTCTTTCATCACAGATTTCACAGATCACAAAATATTATATAAATGATACCCTGTGATTGGAATGAAATGTTTAATGGTGCTGTTGTTTTAGTTTTTGTGACAGAATTTTTGTTGGTCTATCCTATGAATAAGTTATCAGTGTAGTGTAACGGAAAATTTGTGTAGCGCCTGCTCTGAAAAATAGCTCTCAGAAATGCTGCCGCTGCAGTTTTAGCTGAAGATGGCCCTTGGATTATGTATGCTTGTCTGTGTGAATGCGGTTTTGACAGTGAATGTGGTTTTGTATATTTTCTCTACATTAGCCATCTAGTCATGCGACTGTACGACGACGGTCTTCTGACGCTTGACTTGCAGAGTCGAGAAGCGGATCATTCTATTTTCAATACATCTGTAAGCATTGAGTCATTTGAGTGATTGATCTGCAATTCTAATTTTCAGTTATATCATTAATTGTACCACAATTTTAACCCTTTACCTAACACTGACTAAGTTAGCTGTGGTCCAGTTGAGATATATTTTATTAGACATGCGAATAAATCACAATGCATTTACATAAAACAGTAATATATACATGTCTAGTTGAGCCCGTAAGGTTTATTTCTGGTGCCACTACATGACCAGTACACCCCGTTTTAATCTGATGAAGAAATTGCCCCCATTGTTCTGGGGTATGATGAGTGTTGATTTTGGAGTGAGATGTAGTTGCACTTAAAATTGTTGAATTGACATTTGGTTTTGATCTTCTTGCAGTCTGTACGTGCTTTGGAACACAGACTTGCAACTCATCTTGGTAGTCTGTGTATTGTACATAACAGGTAAAGTATATAGTGTTTGACTTCAAAATATTTCTGATCTGTAGATGATAGAGTACAGTGCAAAGCCTGAAAAGTACAATATTGTTGGTAATTGCCCATTTTAATTTGCACTATAGTCACACACACATACACACACACACACACACATCAGCCCATGTATTACAACTTTCTTACAAGTCATACATAGTCCTTTAGTCTCTACAATCTCTGCATTTGCTTCACATCATATACCATTGGCATTATGTATGGATGTGTGGCTAAAATTTTACCAAATTTTAGAACAAGGTTTTTGAACACCCATCTTTTTGACCGGGCTCATATCATCATATGCCATAGATTGTCCCCTGGTTGTCCAGTTGGATATTTGGGATTTGACCTGGATCTTGAATGATTTTGATTGGGTGTGCCATCGTGCATGGCGCTATAGAAGTTTCATTTGAATTAAATAATAGCCGATTGAAAGACAGACGTGTTTCGGTGCAGATTTGAAAGAACTTATAGCAGAACACGTGAAAATTTGAGACATAGAATTTAATTTTAGAATGTCACTATCTCTGCTGTGTGTATTTTCTTTGGTTGGCATCTAGCATTTGGTTACCATGACCTTGTTGTTGTTATATCTGTTTCATACGAACTTTGCGTAGTTTGTATTGTCCCATACGACGCGGACATTCCATCTGGCCGTATGCGGTGTCAGCAGATGAACGACTGCTTGAGTTTGACTACGACCAAGTGGTGTTCGAGACCAATTCCAAATGGCAGAATATTAGAATCTTTCACTCAAAACTGCTTGGAAACACACTGGTTCTAGACGGTGAATGCAGTAAGTGGATATGAGTATTACTTACCAAAATATCTTTACACCAGGTTTACTATTCTGTAATGTAAACATATCAGCTCTGTAAACAATGAAGTATTGTTACGTGACATCAATACCATTATTGGTTGTTGTACTTTCGTGACAATTGAAACACTTGTGTTTTTTATTTATATTTGTGTTTTGAGTATTTTAATCATGCCAAGAATTATTCTTAGTAAAACACTTATGTTTTTTTTAAAATCAGCCAGTCAGTTATGTTTTTAAATTAGCCAGTCAATATACTGTTATGCTGGTCTAATGATGTCATTGCATATATTTTTTAAAATAGATAATATAATTCTTTTACTGGTATTAAATTATTTATTGATGAAACATTGTTTGTAATACCCAGCTATTGATCGTATTGTTTTATTCCCAGCTTGTATTTAGCTTATTTTCTTACTAACTAAAACATTTCTGTTTCATGTTACTGATATGCTATCTAATATACTCTGTATTGTATTATTTAATCGTAACTGGCAGCTAGCATATCGTTAGGTAGTGAAAAGATGGTAAGAGACTAATAATTATTTTAATGCTGGTTGGTTATTTAATCATACCAATATAATAATAGTAATAATAATAATAGTAATAACAATAATAATAATAATGTTGTTATTATTATTACTACTACTACTACTACTATTGTTGTTGTTATTATTATTACTACTATTGTTACTATTGTTACTATTATTATTATTATTATTATTATTATTATTATTATTATTATTATTATTACTACTACTACTGCTACTACTATTGTTGTTATTATTATTACTACTATTGTTACTGTTATTATTATTATTATTTACTTATTGTTGTTATTATTATTATTATTATTATTATTATTATTATTATTACTACTACTACTATTGTTGTTGTTATTATTATTACTACTATTGTTACTATTATTATTATTATTATTATTATTATTATTATTATTATTATTATTATTATTATTATTATTCATCATCAGCATCAGCATCATTATCATTATTATTATTTGTACTGATGTATTTATTAATATGGTTTGTCATTAGTGCTCGGTGAGAGTGATTTGGTATATACTCAGACACTTTGCCATATCGGGCAGGAGGTTTACCAGGACAAAACCGTTCTTGTTTTGGGCGGTGGAGACGGTGCCATACTCCATGAGTTGCTCAAAGAAAATCCGCAGTTTATCACCATCGCCGAAATCGGTGAGAAATGTTCTTAAGGTCTACTGGTTTCTACTGGACTTTTATCTCATAGTTATCAGAAGAACTTCTCAAAATCAATAGCTGAAACTTTAATCTGATGACGAAATTGCCCCCATTGTTTTGTTTTTATAAATATATATTATTAATATGTTATTAAATGAATTATATATATTATAAAATATATTAAAATATATCAACAATAGCTGAAATATAAAAATATAAAATATGAAAAATAGCTGAATTTGAGAAAAATTTTCATAAATATTTTGGATGTACATGGAATTCATAACCCTGTTTCTATGAATAAAATCTAAGTACCGGTAATAGGCTGTTAAAAAAATAGAAAAATACAGTAGCACCTTGCAAAGTTTTGGGCCTGCAAAAATTGAATCGTGTGTTACATCATCCAAATTAACAGGAACTGCTATAATGTAGGAACTGGTTGTATCTGAGTCTGCTACAATGATTTTCTGCTGTGTGTAACTTTTAAAATTGTTTACCAGAATGGCTCAATTTCTGCTTCAATTACCCATAAATCAGAAGTTTTGTGTATTTTTCAGATTTCGAGGTTATTGACGCGTGTCGCCGGTATATGCGCGGCGTTTGTGGCGACAGTCTAGACCAGCTCTCCGGAAGAAATTACCAGGTCTCCGTTGTAAATGTACTTGCTCACGGTTACGGTAGTTTTCCCACTTGCATTCTTATAACAATGTGTGAATGATGGAATTTGTGTAGAAGGTTGGATGGGATGGCAGAGAAGGACTTGGATGGTGTCATGCTGTTGGTTAGGTGCGGTCATCCATACTCGGATGACAGACATTTTTGAAACATGGTTTGGTTCTAAGAGTTGATATCCCATCCTGCCCTGTGACTTCACATGGATTTTAACCATATACTTAAAAGCATTAATTGTGATGATGATGATGATGATGATGATGATGATGATGATGATGATGATGGTGATGGTGATGGTGATAATGATGATGATGGTGGTGATAATGATGATGATGATGAGGAGGATGATGATGATGATGATTATAACGACAATGATTTATGTGCCCTAAGGCAGATATATTTGGATTTTACGCCATCTGGGAATGAAATGAGTGAGGTTATTTCCAGTTGCATTCATCAGTTACAGGAGTGAACAATTTGCCTAAGGTAACTACGGGTCAGATTCGAACCCACTACTCTCTGACTGAATGGCAAGAATCCTACCACTACATCCATCCATCCATCCACCCATCCATCACACTCCACTTATATCTACTTTTGAATATGTTGATTGATTTGATTGATGACCGATTGTTTTGTTTTTTTTAAATTTTATGTCGCAGATAGTCTTAGACGACTGCACAAAGGTGCTTAAAGATAACGTGGAAAAGGGAATCGTATTTGATTACGTCATCAATGATCTGACAGAATTTCCAGTAAACAAATCTGTTCCAGGTTTGATCTGATTCAGTTTTTTTATTTAAAAATGAGGTAAACTGTAAAAGCACCATTATCATCATCATCATCATCATTATCACCAGGTCCTCTTTCCTTCATTGTCTGAAGCTGAGGTGGCCGAATAATGATTACGCCAACCTCATTGGTATAAAATGTAGGCTAATTTTGTAATTTAAATATCAAGATAGGCTAGTGAGGCTTGGATAAATAATCATTCATGTAATTCTAATAATTTTAAGAGAGACTTATATTGTTATATTGTGCTGTAGCTGTTGTATTGTCTTAACCCTTTTGGCTTTTACCCCATAAGGCCAGTATTTTGGCTTCATAACCTATTAATTATACAGATTTGGTCAAAGGTTAATATACAAAAATTGCATTCTGCTTGAACTGACATATATTTGTTTAAATTTGATATGTTTTTCAATATTTCTATGCAGATTGTGATGATGATGATGATGATGATGATGATGATGATGATGATGATGATGATGATGATGATGATGATGATGATTGAAGTGATTACCGGTACGTGTAATTTTAGTAATTTATTACTGTGTTGTAATATGCTTTACAGGATTTGAAAATGACTGTGGCTCAGCGAGTCTTATTATGCAGCTTTCTCTGAAGGTTCTAAAATCTGGTGGAAAGATGTTTGCAAGGGTTTGTGTAATCTTGTTTTACCGCCTGGAATAAACAGATTTGAAATCCACATAACCAATCTGTCATAAAGCCAAACTATTGACATTACACACCCAAAGGGTTAAGTTGTAGATCCAGTTAATCTAGTAAGCCACTGGCAGACAACATGGCACTTTTCCTATAGCAGAGTTAACTGAGCCTTCAGCTAATCTATAGTATTTTATAATTTTATCATACTTTGCACAAGAACATAACAATTTATGCTATTTATTTATATTTGTAATGTACAGTAATTGGTTTTGCAAGCATAACAGAGTGGTGATAACATGGCACTATTAACACATACAGATTTCCATTATTTCTTTTAAACAGTTTGAAGTTATTGCATGAAGTTTTTTTAAAGTAAAATTTCTTCTAGAAGTGGTGTTTGTTATAGAGCTCTTTATCGCTTGTTGATCTATATTTTTCGCTGTCTTACATTTTTGATCATTAGGGTAACTGTATCGGTGCTACCTCTTACCGGGAGGAGTTAGAACAAGATATCCATTGCCTTGACTGCTGTTTTCGTCGACGAGACCTTTACATACCGTCATTCCAGGAAGTGTATCTTTTGTCTTTAGATTTCTGTTGGTTATGACCGGTATGTAGCCTAGTTTATTACATGCATGTCGTTTTAAGGTGATTTTTCTTGCTTGATTGTTCAAGATGCTAGTTTCAACTTAGATCAGATATTTTTTGACCACCACTCCTTGACCTGTTCATCAGATACTGCTTCTACGAAATCTGGAGAAACTCGGACCTCCCACACTTGGACTGTTCCGTGGATCAGTCCAAATAGAAGGTGTTCCAGGTCGTAGATGTAACTCTACATAACTCCTGTTTAGAGACCTGTATTGCAACCATCTGGGTGTGATACATTAATGTACTGCCAACTGAGGGTTCAGAATAGAAATATACCCTCTAAATCTGTTATTCATTTCAAATCTCCTGTCAGCTTATATAAATGCTTTTTGTATTTCTACATTTTAATGTGTAAAATATTGCTTGTCTGAAAATAGGTGTTTTTCCTTTGTATATATTTCTTCCTCTCTCTCTCTTGCATTTATATATAGATATTTGTTTTTTTTTACATCTAACTTTTGGAATTCATTTAAAGACAGTTATTAGGAATATCATGCATCACCCAATTTTGCTGTGTTTTGGTCAAAGATTTTGTAATCTGTATTTTGTCCAGACACAGTAATGCTTGAGGCTAATTTTGAGTAAGGTTAATTCTAGCTTTGTTTATGATTTCATATCGTTGTGCAATATCTGCTTGTTTGTGATAAACATTGGGCTTAACAAGCATTGATTACTGCAATATAATCTGCCTGATTCAATGTATGACCAATGTTGAGAGTAGTTATTAATTGTTTACGATCTATTTCTTGTTAATTTGAGGTGTTTATCCCCCACACACCATGCTGTCCTCTCTCTCTCTCTCTCTCTCTCTCTCTCTCTCTCTCTCTCTCTCTCTCTCTCTCTCTCTCCTGAATTTTAGGATTTTTTCTTGACCTGTGTGTTCAGTGTTTATTTTTGTTCCAGAGTTGAAGTTTAACCTTGACCTGGGTGTAATCTGAACACGTTCTGTAGTAGCAGCTTTTCAGTCTGTACAGTAGAGTCTTAATAACATGATAAACATGATGTTCATTAGGAATCTTGGTCAGTGTTTATTTTGAAGGAGCTCTTGCAACGAAGTGTGTAGCTACAGACTAAGCACAGCCCCAAACTGATCCGGAACATTTCTGTCTTTTTATTGGCTCCAACAAATTTTCCCCAGCAACTAAAATGTCGACTTCCCCCCAAATTTTGTTTGGCGGTGATTCCAAGCAATTTTTTAGCCCTTTACTATCTAACAACTGCTCTTGCGGTGATATCTTTCCGAAGTAATAACGCAAATAAACATTTCAATAATTTAGAACTGAATTATTGCCATTTTTTCATGCTACTATGTATGTACTGTATATACACTGTTACAATTCAATTGGCACCACTTGCTTTTTTTGGCACAATTTTTGTAAAATTAATATGTCGTAAACTATATGACTGATTTTGTTGAAATTTGCAAATTTTGTGTAGAATATGTGAAATTTAATGGGGGTAAAATTGTGTAGATTTTTGATAAAATTTGTTGACGTTATGTTGATTTCTAAAATGGTGCCACTTCATTATTGGAATGCAGTGTGCATTGATGCTAATGCTTGTGATGCTTTGCTAATTTGTCTACTACAATTCCAGCAAAGATTTTAAAGTGTTTTTTGAAATAATTTAGTTCTGTGATGCTTTTCCGATTTTCTGCAATTCCGGTGAAATGTTTGAAGTTTGTATTTAATTAATAATTTATTGTTATTTTTTACGTTGTCATTTGTAGGTTTATTAGTTGAATATTTGTGAAGCATGCTTGTGCGTGAAAGTTTTTTCAAAGAGTTATTATTATTATTATTATTATTATTATTATTATTATTATTATTATTATTATTCTGTGATTTAAAATCATTATGTTGCTGTATGCGGTGTACGTTACATTACATTCATCTGCTCTTCTGTTGTGCAGAAGTTTTTGCTGGAATGAGGTTTGGCATTCTGCTAAGTGAGGCTGTAAGACTGGTGCATCTCTATTTCATTCGAATGTGATTGTGCGTAGGGAGGATTGTGATAGGCATAATATGATTTTATTGTATGATATGTTGGGCATTATGGTAGTGGTGCAATGAAAGTTAATTGATTGATTGGTTGATTGTTATTTGTTATTCCTTTATCAGTATACTGAGCAGCATTTGAATATATGAGCAGAAATGTTGTGCTCTTGTGCTCAGGTCAGGGATATTTCTAGGATTGTGAATTTGGGGCGGGTTGTCGACCTCAAATTGGGGGTGGGGGGTGTTCAGAGCTAATTAGTAAGCATTTTGTGTGCATACCATTGTCACATTACCAAATTGGGAGATGTCGACCTCAAATTGGGGGTGTTAGGGGGGTGTAAAATATTCCTGGCTCAGATGAATGTAAAATTGTGATGTTTTTTTTGTTTGTTTTGATATGTCTTCTTTCACATATCCTAGAAACAACTTTATTAAAGTCTTTCTGACTTGGTTAGAACAGTTTTCCTCTTTCAACTTCCATTCACCTCAGTTGGGACAGCATTAACTAAGGACTGTAAGGTCCTCAATTTAATCCTGAACTACCCATCTAATCCGCTCTGATCGACAGTTTCTGACCGATCTTTCTGGTTTGACCCGGTTCTAATTCGGATTGGATTTGGTACGTCATCGGCTGATGCCGTAGGCATTATGATAGTGGCACCACAGAAGTTTTTTGGTTTATTGATTAATCAATTGATTGATTATAGTTTTTATAGATTGTTACAGTGATTATAGTGTTTGTGTGCTGTCAGCAATTTTGTATTATTGTTTTAGTGACATTTTTACCAGTGGTTTAGTCATTTTTGCTGCACGATTAAGTGCTTATTTTGGCTGCTGTTATGAGTGTCACTTATTTAACATATCTTATAAGTGATTCCTTTGTAAAGCACTCTTGACTTTAGCTCCAGTTATGTTACTGCGCTATATAAAATGTCGTGAATAATAATAATAATAATAATAATAATAATAATAATAATAATAATAATAATAATAACAAATAATAGGCCTATGCTAAAGGTAGCACTGAGGAGTAAACATATTTGTATTGAATTTTCAAAGATTAAATTACAATGTTAGTTTAATTTATTAGCTTCTAATTTATTATATTATTTGATGGCCTCATCGCTAAATTTCCATTTGTTGTGATTTATTATTTAGTGTTTTGTGTAGAATGTAACATCAGGATTTTTACAATGTATTCCTTAGTATTTCTTAATAAGATACATTTTCAAGTGATACTTTATATGATATCCGTATAATAATTATTTAGTTATATCGTGTTATATTATTTAAATGATATTTTTGGACTTCAGTTGGTATGCATTTTTTCGATTTATATTTTGTGGAAAGTAAAGTTTCCACATTTGAGAAACAATTGATCATTTGTTTCTTATATTCTTCGCATTGTATTTCTCTAGTCATTTCTAATGCATGTTTTGCACTTGCAATTTTTTAAGCTTTCTATTAGCTGTGGCTATGAAACTGTCGTCAAGGGGTTAAAGTTTATCCTTAAAACATGTATATACAAACCAAATGTGTATTCAATGTTGTCTTAATCATAGCACACTGTACAATCTTGGAGATGGGATGAAAACATTTGTTAGTGATGTCCATATTTGAATATTAGCATTGGGAGGGCCTGATTGTCAATCGCTTAGCTTGACATGTGACATTAGGCTAAGCATTCAGCACAGTTTTGGCTGCACAGATTTTTTTGTATCGTCGACCAAATTGTAAGATTATAGCCAGAGAATAGCAGTGGCACAGATGTGTTGGGGGTTGTACTGTAATTTGGTTCTGTGGTCTTCCAGAACTGATATTGTCAGGGAAAAGTGACCAGACTGAAAAATAAATAAATAATAGCAGAGATAATTTTTAGATTGGACGGGAAAAACAGTAGTTCTAACACATGGCAGTCGCTACTGAATCATTTTAAATTATTATTATTATTATTATTATTATTATTATTATTATTATTATTATTATTATTATTATTAGAGAGCTCAGCAGAATCAGTCCTGTCTATGTCTTCCTGTCCTTGAGTCTAAAAAATAACTGGGGTATAATGTAAGACAGAATTCGAAATTATTTCTCGCTTTCGTCGAAATGTCTACGAATTTTAAAAATACAGCAACAGCAATCGAAATCAATGATGCGTAAAGGTGTCGATTGGTTAAACGGTAACGTCCAACATATTTCTTACTTACCAACCATGTGACGGGCATTACGCACGTATGTAGCGCACCTATTTTGCATATATCTCACCGCCGTTAAACAAACCCCACAATCGAACCAGGCGTCCGACCGCGGATTCGCCGATTTCCCGACCCACCGATGCCCGGGTCCGGCGGCGACCCCGCGGAATCGACGCCGAAGACCCGACAGTGCCGCCGGGGCCGAGACGGGGACCATCGAGGACGGGGTTCGCGCGGACTGATCGGCGTCTCGGTGACGCGGTCCGGTCTTAGGGTTCTCGGTTCCCCGACGTATCCAGTCGTCGATCCGCTTATTTACGGAGAAAACTTTGCTTGTAAAAAAGGTGTCTCTGGACGTCGTCGACGGACGGACGCATAGCCCTGCCCGCCGTCTCGTCGTCGACGCGTCCGTCCTGGTCAACCCAGCCGCTCGACCGTCTCGGTCCGACCGCCCGTCCGTCGACGGGCTTTGCACGAGGTGAGCAAGCGGAGAGAGTGAGATAATAGCCGCAGTTGTTGGTGGTTCGGACCGTCGTTTAAATAGATAAAGGGAAGGGAAAATCGGAGGAGGGCGCCCCCTCGGGGACAAGGAGCGATCACCCGGGATCGCCGAGCGACCCCGTCGTCGCGATCGTCGGGGAAAAGTTTCGTCGGGGGTCGTCGAAGGGACGGTGGATTTTTGTGCGCCGTTTGGAGGAGAGGCGGCGAGGTTACGCTGAGCCCCGGTCAGTAGTGAACAGTAGTGACCGTGCGGGGGGATGGGGCCCGATCAGCTGTTCCACGATTGAAGGCGATACACAAATATAAAGGAATTTACGAAAAATGAACGGATTGCCACTTTTGTTGGTTACTTTCACCTTCCACACCATTAAGTTTCATTTGTTTTGACGATTGGCACAGGCTTTTTGATTATTAGGCAGTTGTTTTGGTCTGTTTATAACCTGTTGTAACCACGAGGGACTTGAAAGGACTGTTGGCAGATTCTCTGTGCTTTGTTTGTTCTGTATGCTACAGTTTACAACTGTTTTATAGAATTATAAATGATGTCTAAAGATGTATGGAATCTGTGGATACAGCATTCACAATTTTGAAGCACTTATCTAATCTTGGTGATGATCTAATAATTATGGTTTTAGTTTTAATTGCCATTGGTTGTATTGTTAGCTTTTTAATTATTTGACAAAGATCAAATACTGTTTAAGAAAGACTGTCTAGATAAGCAAAGCTTATGGTCATTCACTGTGCTGTTATGCCCTGTACTGTTTGATTGCTTTTTTAGAGAAAGTTTTTGCATAACAGACTCACGTTATTATGTGTGATTCTTTTGAGAATATGTAGTTTTTAGTGATATTTTGTCATGTCTTTCATTGTGAAATAAATGATTGTTTGGAATTTGTTTACATGTTCAGATTGCTTATTTTGCTTGCTGTTCATTTTTGTGAAAAATCAGAAGTTACATAGCCACTGTAATATTGGCTACACTTAATGTGCGTAAGAGGGATCCCGCATTATATAATTCTGCTATGGGGTGTTTTCTTAGCCATTGATCAGTGGAATTGAAGTTAATGACTACTGCTGAAGTTAAACATTATTGCATAATAGCGTGGTTCTATTATTGCAGGCATGTGACTAAACATTAGTTGTGTAGTCACGTCTTGTTTCAAACGTTTTCATTATTATCATTGCAGGGATGGAAAGCCTTTCTGAATTTGTTGGTGTACACCAAACTTCACAGGAACAAGGTTTTAGTTCAAAGTCACTTGACAGTTGTGATAAAAATCTTCATCGTGATGATGATGATGATGTCAGTGGTGACAAAAGCTTGCCGCAAAAAGATATGCAAGAAGAAACAACACAGCTGAGCACAGACTGTATTTTGCAGAGAGATGATGTAGATGCGCTGCGAGATGAGAGAGATAAAACGAAGGATTTACTGTCAACGAACCATATTCAGAACAGGCAGCTAAAAACTGCCAATCACAGTTTTGAAAGCAGTTGTTCAGTAACAGCGCCAAACTGCGTTGATGATAGTGTGCCGCTGGATGCCGTTTTGCCAACGATTGCTACCGCTGACGTTGGACGTATGGTGAACGGTCAGAATTTGCACGACTATCTTGCGGTCTGTGATGATTCGGCTTCGACCGACGCGTTGCCGGCGGCACCGGAAGTTGCCGAAGATTGGAAACTTGAATGCGATGGTCTGTCGAAAGATAACCGGAATCTCGGCGTAAAAGGTGATCTGGACATGAACCTTTGGCTTCAGGGCACGCTTCGTCATCTTCACACGAACGCGGCGCTGAACGAAAACCTGACTCTCGACGAAAACGATCTGGACATCGACAACGAGGTGCCGGAAGAGGAGACCGTGGAAGTCCAGGAATTCCTGCAGGAGGAGGAAATCACCGAGGAAACGATGGCGACGACGACGATGGCAGTTCGAAGGAGGACGAGAAGCCGCTCACCTACGACTTACAGCAGGGTTTCAAGATCCTGCGAGAGATCATGGGCAGCAACAACAAGTCGATCACGTGGGCATTCATTCATGCGGTCGATCGTAACGCCATCGGATGTCACGACTACTACGAGAAGATTAAGAATCCAATGTGGCTGATGAAAAGTGAGTGGATCGTAAATTCGTGGATTTGTTTGTTTTGAGTGATTGGATTGATTGATTGATTGAATTGCATTAAGTGATTGGACGGTATTGTGCTGAGTGATTGAAGTTTGTTGAGTGATTGAATTGTATTTAGTGAGTGGATTGTGCAGCATGATTGAATTGTGATTTGATTGTACTGTACTGAATGAATGGTTTGATTGAGCATTGAACGCGTCCTTCCATTTCTGTAATCTTTTCTGATTCTTGATTGATTGAGGCCAATGTTCAAGAATTCAAATTTTACGATAAATTCAGTTCCATGCATTGTAAAGGAATTTTAGAACTTGAATAACTCAAAGTCAGTTGATTAACTTTATAATTAAGCCAGTGCAATGTCATTATTTGGGTTTGATAATAAAAGGTAAACAATGTCATTATTTGGGTTTGATAATGAAAAGTAAACAACAGAAAGTGTTTAATAGTGTTGCCACAGTGTTGCAAAACTAGTTGTTTAGTTCATCCCAAAAGTAGCCCATCCAAGAGTCAGCAAGTAAGCAGAATCTTGTGGATTAATATAGCGCTTTGGGAAGTGGTATATAGTAAATAGTTGCTTATTCTTACTTGCTTAACCTTTCTTAAAGTAGCTATGGGGAAAAGTGAATGATCAGTCAGGCAATGGTCAATATACAAAGCCAGAGTTACTGTGTTCTACTGAATTCTACAGAATTTTAAATCAAACATAAAATTCATGACTTTGACATAATTTTAAAACTGAACTCACTGAATTTTTGAGCATTGATTGAGGCACGTTGTATATATGCTTTGGAATAAATTGATCAGACCTTTCTAAGGCCTTACAAGATGTAAAATGAAATTTTATATGAGGGGATATGTTATGCTTTTTTATAGGAATTTCTTTTTGATGTTCATTTCTTGGATATGCATGCATAGAGTGTGGTGATGTGCACTGTATACCTATGATTTTTTAAAGAAGAAACTTTTGCTTTTAAATGATTATTACAAAAAATAACACATTTCTACTGAATTTCAGACCTCACATCTCAAGGTGACACTGTTAATAACTTAGGTCACCACCTCAATATTTTATTTGAAACTTGATTATATAAATCAAGTCATATTTTATCTGAAACTACTAATGAGAAACTACTTAATTTAAGACACTTCAATAATATTGATAAAAAAGTTTGGTTGATGTTGGTCATTTTCCGTGTTTCACAATTTTACTTATTTTACTTAATATTTTATTTGAAACTTGATTGTATAAATCAAGTCATATTGTCATATCTGAAACTACTAATGAGAAAGCATATCTTCTTCATTTAAGACACTTCAATAATATTGATTTTCTGATGTTGGTTTCACAATGTTACTTATTTATCAAATAAAGCTGCTAGATATTTTTAAATGGTTATGGTTTATTCTGTATTATGTGACACTCATTCGTATTGAATGCCAGCAGTTTTTAAATGGCATTTGGTGTGAATTGCTGATTTCAATTTGTCAATGCTATTGCCCTAACTGTAAATAAAGATTATGTTGTATTATAGGCCCCTTTGATCCTGTCTGTTACTGGCCCCAACTTTTTGCCTATAGCTATTTCAAATTTAGACTAAATGCTTAAGAATAAGCAACTACTGTGACACTACTTTTGAAATCACAAAATTTTTACTTACTTACTTAGGCTGTATCTATGTTGTATTGCTTTGCGTTGTAGTGAAGGAAAAGTTTGAGCGTCGTGAATACGAAAACATAACAGAGTATGTGGCAGACATGCGGCTGATGCTTGAAAACTGTTACCGATTCAACGGGCTTAACCACCCGATCTCCCGCAACGGGGAAAAGCTGGAGCAGATGATGGAACAAAAATTGCTGCTTCTTTCCAGGTAAGTACTTGGACCAACTTGATTGAATTCTTACCCACTTGCTGTTACAGGGGGAGGCAAAGCACAATAGTCATGGTTAACACTTAAGCCACCATTTACTTTGTAACTATATGCCATGTAACTGTGTATACTCTGTTCCAGTGGTTTAATGGTTAATATAGTTTTCAAGATATTCAATTGCACAGTTCTTAGTTAAAGTTAACCAGTTAACCCTTTACAGGTCATTTGTCTGTAATGTAATGTAAAATGGATTCTCATATGGGTCATGACTGTTAAAGGGGGTTAAGTTTCTCAATTCCACCTTGTGTATCAGTAGTGTTTTAGTGTGAAAATATTGGTTAAGAGTCAAAATATACTGTATTTAGTTACAAAAATAGATTTGCATTTTTAGGGGTGGGTGGGCAAGTGCCCCATGTTGCCCCAAATGTGTGGGTTCCAATGAGTTATGCATATTTATTTTATGTTTGTAATACAGTTGAACCTGTAAAAGTTAACAGTAGTGGAAAATCTGGTGATGATTGTAGCTAGTGAATGCAAATGCTGTGACATTGAAAGGTGTGACATTATACAGGCTTGACGGTAGTTTTATGACTTTGGGTGTTACAGTTAATAATGATTTACCGTGTTGCTGTAATATTGCAGGGAGCTAAGGGAAAAGACCAGTCTTGCCGCAACGTCTGGTAAAGTGGTCGATATTCCAATAACAGGTATGGCAATACAGTCACTTTTCATAGTAGTTTGCAATATTGGTATATATATATATGTTGTCTTCAAAATTGTGGTACAATTTATCAAATTTAAGACTTTGTTAGAATTTTTTTACCGTGTTTTATAAATGTCCATATGCTCTTCTGGTTGCACACACACACACACACACATGCACATGCACTGGCAAATGGATTGAAATTTATCTGTAATCCAGCCTAGGTGTACTATTATTAATTATCCATTCATCAGCTTTTGGAAATTCCATTGCAACCTTCAAAATTCACCTCCCCAACTTTTTGTGGTTAAATTTTTTAATTGGTAATTATTAATTATTGTATGTGTGGGGCGTGGAACTTGGGTTATGTTAATTATTGCATTATCAATTATGTTAATTATTGCATTATCAATGTTTGTTATTTTATTAATTTAGCATATCTAAATAGTTCTTTAGTTACAGAGATACATACTGGATTTATTTATCCATCTCTGTCAACATTTCACTAAGCATTACCTTGATACTTTGTTTGCTTGGAAGCACCATACATTGCTTAGTTATGTATCAATGATGTATGGATCAACATTAATTTTTTTCCATCATCATCATTTATTATTTCCAAAGCATACAAATAATTGAAAGTTACATAATAACATAATAACATCTGTAGAAGAACTTAATTATAATTATTAAATTCTATTTTATTAATCTAGTATATTAATCTAGTATATTTAATATTCTAGTATAGTATATTTGCTACAATGTTTTAGGGAAATCTCTAGGATTCTATTCCTATTTTTTATGCTAGAATTAGTGCCTTAAGAGATTTGAATTCTATTTTTAATTTAGGAACAAGAAGACTGAAGTTTTCCAGTGCTACCGGAACAACGACCCTCCTGCACCGACTCCGCTGGGAAGCGCTGGAAAAGGAGAAGGAAGTGAAGCGACAGCAGCAGCTGGAGAAGAAGATGGTGTACGAGGAGTTTCTCAAGGGGCTGCAGGCGTGGGAGGATAGACTGTTTGAGGAGCCTCTTCGCCAACAGATGAAGGCGATGTGGGAGGTATTCGACAATCTTGGAGTTGTGTTTTGCTGTGCTTATCATTGGTGTGACTACAGGGGACCCGGGCCAATGTTCCCTCTAAGCTGTGCACGCGCACAGAGGTCGCAAGGCAAGCGCACAAAGGAAAAAAATGGAGCGTACACAATTTTTGAGCATTGCTTTCATAGCATACACGTACTTACTGCACAGAAGTTGACTTTCCATGTACAATTTTGCACACAAGTAATTTCATGCGCACACGTACTACAAAAAAATTAGAGGGAACATTGGCCCGGGCCCCATTTTTCTGGCTGGGATGTCACGGGATTTGCGCAAAACTGTTGAGAAATTTTTGGGCGGGGTAGGATGATTGTAACCGATGTGCCAAAAACTCTGTGGTGACTTTTTTTGCTTGTTGGCTTTTTCACTTGCAAAATGTCAAGACTTGGCACCTGTGCCCCCTCCTTATTCTGGAACCCTGGTTACCCCACTGATGTTTATTACACCTTTATTAATGCAATCTTTAACTCTGGTGTGTTGATCTTTGTAACAAATGTGACGTTGTTGTATCCGAGCCATTATTTTCACGTGCATTCAGATTGGCGATTTCTATTCAGCACTTTTGTTCCTTTTGTTTTGATATTTGCATCTTAATCTCACTTTATTCATAATTCTTTGACCAAGATCTACCGTAGACAACTGGCGGCCATTTTGTGTGTCTTATTTCATGGGTAACTTCACGGTTCTTTGGTTTCATTGTCCAGAATGTCTTCATATCTAATCTGATCGAGCAGTCGTATAATAGCCGTGCACAAAGAAATGCTAAAATCCTAGGACAAGGTGCATAGTTTTGTCGTATATTTCAGCTACCTCAAATCGGGCAGTTCCTCTTCCTGTGCCAAAAGGCGCTAAATCTCGGGGAGGTTTCGCAGTATGAGCTTGAGTGTTGCCTTCTGTTGCCAAGAGAGAGCTCAGCTCTTCAACGAATCATGACATCGCTTCTCAGTACTCCTCACCAGAGGGCCAGGTGGGTAGTACCTAAACAGTACCCATAGTTTCTGTATACACATCATCTTTTCAACATTTCCTACTAAAAACTATTGTAAAGTGCTCTTGACTATGGCCTTCTCTACGCATATAGTGCTATATAAATTATCATTTATAATAATAATAATAAACAAGTACTGCATTTTATAAGCATTTCTTATGGAATATTGCATGCCAGAATGATATAAAAACTGATGATAAAACTGATGATAATAACTGATACTAATAACTGATAATAATTATAACATGATAGATTACAATAGTGATATTTAACTGTGAATAAGAAACTTAAGGTTTGAATCTCATTTGTATTGAGTGTATGCAGTGGACCATTGGTCAAGGTTTATACTATGCAAACAAAGGGTTCATGGTCAATTCAACCTATTAACTGCTTAAACTTCTTGCGTATCAGGCAGTCTGAAACCTTTTTATTCTCTGGACAGAATAGCAAAGTGGGTCTAAGCTAGTGTTCTTATTAGTTGAAGCCAGCGGTTCTTGTACTGAGTTCTTTACCTTTTAATTTGTGCGCCGCAGAATTCAGGGCAAGTCGCTGATGTCGTACAGGGTCTGGGACGAGAGGCTGCGACAGTTGCTGAGACAGTGGTACAAGACGTACGAAGATAACGGCCACAGCGCTAAATCGGTACGAAAACGCAGCGCTTTTGTATATTTCTCTTTTTCTATTTGCTAACTTGGCGTGTTGTTTTAGTTGGACCCCAACAGTTAGGTTGCTGAATCTCGCCTGTGGATGATATATCATCAATCAGTCATTCAATCAATCAATCAATCAAGCAACTTCTACTGTGCCACTGTCTGTCATAATGCCTAGGGGTCCATCCATATAGTATATATGCACTGAGGGAGGGGGTTGGATTTAGGAGACTTTGCGTGCCGGTATGTACGGTGTGTCCAGCGGTGGGGGGGGGGGGGGGGAGGACCAGATTGGCTTCAAAAGTGAGAAGAAAGAATTGTATCATGGTTAGGATACTGCGGTTGTTTACCTGGTTCAGACTTTTAGCGGTTCTAGTACAGTAAAACCCACATTTGCACAGACCTCGATAGCATGAACTTTTGGTGAGCAAAGGCACTTTTCCAGTCTCCCAAAGTTTAAACTATTTTTGGTTTCATAATTGGAGTTAATTACACTGAATTTTCAACTTTTATGTTTAAATATTTAAAAGTTCTAAAGAATTAATTTGTTATTGACTTGCTGCTTCCAAAACTGACATGGCAACCGTCTCCCTGTTTGAACTGGTGCCCCGCTGCCCATCCATGCTTATGTAGTTTACTTGAATATATGTATCTCGTAATATTCTATGTTATGGTTTTTTCTTGAGTTTAGGCTTCTATTAAACTGGGACTTGACGAGAAGTTTTTCAAAATCGTAGGTAAGTAAGCCGTTCTACTTTGGCCTATTCTTATCATTGTAAATTATACAGAAAGGGACATTTAAAAACTCCTTTTTGCCAAAAATTTGATGAAAATTAGACGAGTATAGTGTATATCGTTGGCCTTCAAACGTTAACCCTTTTGTTGATCCGCAAGGCTGATGATTAGGCTTCATAATGTATTGGTTACGAAATTGCCAAAGTGAAAGGGTTAATACATGCTGGTTATCATAATTGTACAGTTGTAAGGCTGGACATAAAATATTTTCAGGTCATAAAAATCCTTTGGAGAGAAAGGCATTTCATGAACTTACGTTCTACCAAAGAGTTTGGATTGTGAAGTCACTTTGCGATCACTGCCTTGTAAGTAATGACTTTCGAAAGCTCTTGCTTTTCTTCCACGTCTATTCTGTAAATATGTGCTGTGTCCAGAAAAAAGAGAACTCTTCGATGATAGCCAATGTCAGTTATTTATAATTACTTATTCCAGACTGCGTTTCAGTTCTGATACAAAATTGAATTGAACACGATCTTCATTTGAAAACGCGCTCAATTATGCAGAGAATTACACCAGCCAAGAAATTGACAAACCGTAATCTGTGACAGCTGACCGTAAAAGTTACAGACCTCTCAAATGCGCAAATGGATTATATTGAAATTTTGTGCCTATGACACAAACGAATGTAAAGTTGATGGATTGATACTAATGTTAAGGTGCGTCTATTTTGGTTGGTGTTTTATTTCAGCTAGTCTGCTGAGGTTTATGTGATAATCATAGACTTTTAGTGTTCCTAGAGGTTTTATGGCATCTAATGGTGGATTAAGCAGAAGGCTGCACCATGGCATTTGTTCTCAATCATTATTATTATTATTATTATTATTATTATTATTATTATTATTATTTCGACGATTTGTGAAGCGCCATAACAGGGCCATTAGCCAAAACCAAAAGCGCTGTACACTGTGTACAGTCAACTATACGATCTGGTGTACATCTCGGGATAAGTAATCTTACTCTCTTGCTCTGTTCAATGCGAAAGCTAAAGTCATTACTTCACCCTGCGACTCCAATGCTAGGAGCGCCTCTGAGTAGAAATAGAAGAGGCGCTATACAAATGTCACATTACATTACATTGCATTACATCAGGGAGTGCATTCCACAGCTCACTCTGGTTTCACACTGTAATTTGATCTATTTCAGGAGACGCAGAAGTCGATCTGCGAAGTGATGGAGGTCCAGCCGCTCCTGGATCTGAAAGAATCGATCCTCGGCAGAGACAACGACGGAACGTATACATCCATTTTCCCCAGTTCTGTGGCGAAGATCTCAGAATTTATCGACAGAGTCCTCAGGCCCTAGTCTTCGTCGAACTATCCAACTACGAAAACACTTCTTCTAGCGTAAGTCATCGATAGATATCTCTTTTTTGGCATTCTATTCTGTATGGCTGTCTTATAGTTTTGTTTTTACAAAAACCAAGATTGTTATTATTGATTTATCGCAATATTAGAATAATTTAATAATACGTCAATTTTAATACCATTTCCTTTACATTTGCTGTTTGCCTCACCTCAATATGATGCACTGAAGACTTCATAACTAACACTGACTGTATTATCTATCTATACAAGTGTTTTTGACTTGTTAAAACATCAACATAGCTTGTATATAATGTACAATGTTTATGTGTAAAAATATACAATATTTAGAGTTCATGTTTTGTATTCACTTTTTAATACGTAGTATTCACAAATAGATGTTGCATAATGCATATATACGGTATCAGGCTTATTTGACGATTTTCTATCTAGATTTTCCTCCAGTTACTGTTTTGCTTTGCCAATAAAATTTAACGGTTGGACATATAATCGAAGATGGTGTTTTAGGCAAAGGCTCAACAATCGAAAAGACACCACAGGCACAAAGGGAGAAACAGCGCTAAGAAATTCGCCCTAGAGCTTCCTGACCCGCCGTCCTCGAGCGCCACCCCTCGCACCCGGGACAGCAGGCTCCGTCAGGTTAGAGGCCGTCACAGTGATTGACTTTTGACCTTCGATGTAGTTGCCGGGAACATTTGGGTTCATGTTGGTCCCTTTGTGAACGTTGGTAATTCATGTAATGTAATTCATGTAATGTAATTCATGTAATGTAATTCATGTAATGTAATTCGTGTAATGTGGGTAATTCATCGATGTAACTGCACATGTATCTTTTTTCCCATTTATACTGGAACCATTGATTATTGTTTTGATATTTGCTGTCATATATTCAGTCATCCAAACTAGATCCGGTTTTTTTAAACAACTATGATATATATATTGTGTGTGTTTGTGTGTGTGTGTGCGTTCTGTTAATAAGTTTAACTTCTTGTTTTGCTAACTACTGAATGTGTTATTGAGAAATAAAATTGATTGATTGATTGATTGATTGATTGATTGATTGATTGATTATGCAGAATCCAAGACAAGTTCAGAGCTACAAGGTGACGGAGTCGTCGAGTTCAAGTGATACGGAAAATGCATCTTCTTCTACTGAGGATGACGATGGAGAGGAGGACGGGGAGATGGAAGAGGAGGCCGAGGAGGAGGAGGAGGAGGATCTAGACGAAGAATTGGACGAAGGAAGAAAAGGACAAAATGAAGATGAGAAGAACGATGGTGATGATGACGGCGGTGGTGATGATGATGGTGATGATGATGAAAGGATTTCTCTAAGCGAAGAAACGGAAATTGTTACTCGAAACAAATCGGTCGGCAAGAAGGAACAAAGGCGATCGAGGAAAGTACGCGGAAGGAGAAAGCGTTGCAAAGAAAGTCGGAACGAGAAAGAAGAGGAGGCGGCCAGCGTCAAATCGACGCCCGACTCGTGGGACGCGCTCGGCGACTCGGGCGCCGTCATTCCGCGCAGGTCGCTGAGAAAGATCATCGAGGAGTCGAAAAAGGACGCGGTTTCTTCGCCCGCGTCGTGCGGCAGGATGCCGGTCCGGCGCTCGTCGTTCAGCAGCGGCTCGTCGGCAGCTCTGTCTCGTTCAGGACTCGATTCGTCGTCCAGCCGTTTGCAGTCCAGCGTCAAGAAAGAATATTGGGGCGGGAGTCAAGCTGGCAAACGGAAGAGAGAGTCGTCTGGCTCCGAGGCTGAAGATGACTACGATGACATCGGCGATGACGCCGACGATGATGATGGTGCGGAGGAGTCGTCGCTGCCTGTGTCTGCTTCAAGGATGACGACGCGGAGCAACGTGCGGCATAGGAAGGTTGAAAAGACGGTCGAACCGAAAGACGGCAAAGGTCAGAGCAGGTCGTTGACCCGGAGAAGTTGTCCAGAGCCTCTGGAGCTCGGCAGGATCACCCGTAATCTGTACAAGATACTTTTGGAGGCGAAGATCGACGTGCACGGCGATTATACAAAAGATGTTGACGCGTCAAAATCGTCTTCAAGGAAGGACGTGCGCTCTTCTAAAAACAAAAAATATTCGGCCAAAGATTCTTCAATCACCGACGAAGCACCTAAGGGTGGAAATCCTGAAAAGTTGGGAAAGGGACGGAAGAAAAGAAGCTGCCTGACGGCTGTTTCTGGCGCTGCCCGAGATACCGACGCCGACAGCGTCGAAATGGGCGATTCTCTGTGCTCTGTTAAAGCGAGGACCGATGTCGATGATGGTTTGGCCATAAACAAGGAGGGCGCTAGCGTTAACGTTGAATCGTTTCAGGATGATAATGGCCAGGGCGATTCAAAAATCGGAATCGTTTCGGATAAAAGCGCAAAGTCGGGGACTGCCGCGGAGAACGAAGACTCGAAAGGAGAGGCAGAGGCAGAAGATAAAGAACGGGTTGTTGGATTGGATGCGAAACAGTTTGAAATCGCGACGGCTGCCGAAGACAAGCTGTCGACAAGCGAAAAGCTGCAGATGAGCGCGACATCGACGGAGAATCATTCGGCCAGCGATTACCCGGACAAGAAGTTTTCGTTGGAAAGCATTTCTGAGATGAAATCTGTCGAAAGTTGTCGAAAGGAAGAGTTATTGGAGGAAAAAGATCATCTGCAGAGCGCAAGCGTCGACATCGTGAAACCAAAAGAAGAAGGAGAGACTTCTGGATTGCGTGACTTAGAAAGTAAAGTCGATGCGACTACGGTAGAGGCAACCGGTAAAGATGATGCTGCTGATGCTGAGGAAGTCTGTGAAATACTTGTAAGTTGTTGGATTGGATTGGATTGGATTGATAATAACTTAAAGGAACAACAGTTTATGTTGATTTTATTTTTGTTTTTCAATTATGTCTTGTGCTTTAGCACAGAGAACTTTGCCTTTGGATCAGACCTTGTTAAATTTCTTAATGTGTGAAATTTTGCTATGTAAATTGTCATAGTTTTTAACCTCAAGATTCACTATTTTGTTGATGTTCTGTGTCTATGGTATTGAATTACTGGGGGCTTCTTTATGTATCATGATACAACCTACTACTTTAGCTGTCGGTGTTTTCAGCTGCATTTTATTTCATACTTGATAAGAGGTGAGGTGAGAGGTTATTGAAACCAGTTTGTTTGATTATATTATTACAATTAGGTTCTTGCTTTTATAAATTAAATAGTTAGAAATAATGTTGTTCTTCTGATGGAATTTTTTTAGTTGATCCTATGCTGTTATATTTAATGTATTTTTTTCTTCTGTATAGGGTCCCGTGATTGGTCCATTTGAGCTTATTGTCTGCAGCATCGAAGGCCTGAGGATGCTTGTGGATAAATTTGCCGATAAGGAGGAGAAAGATTCGGACTCAACCTCTACGCATCACGAAGATAAGGTATTCGATTCAATTCAATTTTTGCTTTTACTGTACGAATAAATACTTGTGTTCATAGACAGTATGTTATCCTATTTTAAAAGTTCATGTGTGTGTGCGTGTTATTATTATTATTATTATTATTATTATTATTATTATTATTATTATTATTATTAGTGTGTGTTTGTATATGACTTTGTTTTGAGAATATGTTGGTTCTTCGTAAATGCAAAATGTTTAGCTAATTAATTAGCAAACTACCTGACTGTAATTCTAATTAATTAATTAATTAATTACTGCATCTGGTGTAAATAGTTTGTTGAAATTTTGACAGGAGTCAGACACAAAAGGCGTCTATCGAAAGCGCTGTACGGTGGAACTGCACAAGAGACTGTCGTTCCTTTTACAAGAAGTTGGCGTGTATGAACCACGCGTCTGATAAAGTTGAATAAAAGGAAGATGATCCGACTGAGGAAAGAACAGGAGAACTACAAAGAAGAACCCGAGAGCCAGCAGGTATTACTGTTCAAAAACCTATTCATCATCATCATCATCATCATCATCATCATCATCATCATCATCAGTGCCCATTATTGGCACAGTCTGTTTCAAGGCTTTCCTATTTAGAGCTCTGTGGCTCGGTTCTTACAGTCTGCTTCCACGCCATTTCATAATGTCATCACATTTTCTGTGTCCTTCCTCTCTTGTTAGAACCATCCATTGGTCTAACATCAGGGCTATAAATGAGGTCAGTAGTTTGTAGACATTTTAACCCCTTAACTGGGAATCCCGGATATATCCGTCCATTTTACATTGAGTTACAGTTAAATACACGGTTAAGGGGTTAACTGCATCTGATATCCTGCAGTCTGCATTATGCACTGCGTCATAATTCGACAATGAATAGTCATTTGTTGACATTTATTCAATATTCATTTATTGTACTTTACTGAATTTAGTTTCTTGTGCATGTGGCCCACGGAACCTTCAGAAGTCAGCCATGTGTGCCCCCTGGCTAACAAAACTTTGGAGACCCATGAGCTAAAATAGGTCTTAAGACTAAGGTCTTAATATTAAAACTAACCTATTCACCATCGGGTATATGTAGTATTGTAAAACGCTCTTGTCTTTGGCCATTTTTGCCATGCTTATTGCACTATATAAATTAATAATAATAATAATAATAATAATAATAATAATAATAATAAAGTAGGTGATTGCAGTGTTGGAGTTGTGAAATTTGAGCGGGGGGGGGGTTGAGGACTGAAATTCAATGAATGACAGAAACTGCATGTACCCTATATGCGATTTTTTGGGAGGGTTGCAAAGTTAGCTGGGGGGTTCAAACACCCCCCACTCCCCTGGGCAACTCCAACACTGGGTGATTGCAGTCTACGTGTTTTTTCTCTCTTCCAGGCTGAGGACATTTGGGAAAATAATGATTCAACTTCTTGGGCATCGAATGGAAACGCAGAGGCTGCGAATGATGAATCTTCGGTCGATGCCGAGAGCAGCAGCAGCATCAGAACCGAAGACAAATCGGACGAGACCCAGAAAAAGTCACGCCCTTCTCGCGGTAAGCAACCAGCGGTGGAGTCGCTGCTGAGCAGTCTGCCTGCGACACTGGCCAGCGAAGTGGCATCTCTCCTGCCGGGCTCGAACGGCGGCTGCGGTGCAGTGAACACTCGCAAACGAGCGGCGCTGAGTCGGGGGAAAGCCCCGCCGAGCACGAAGAAGGCGAAGGTGAAAGGCAGTTGTGCGGAAAACGATCCTTGCGGCAGCGCCGCGCCGACGAGCAGTAGCGGTGGATTTCCTGCACCGTCTGCGCTCTCTTCGGCGACGCAGAACGTAAAAGACTCGGTCCTTAGGGGACTTATGAGTCGCGATGTCGATGCAAAGAAGCAGCCCGTTGGGTTGCAGCTGGCCGCCAATGTTGGCGCCGCGCTGGCCGGCGGCCAGTTCAATCTGGCGCTCGAAAAGCAGTTGCAGTTGGGTCCGAGACTGGCGACGGCGCCGACTAATCTGACGGCGCGGCTGGTCTTCTCGCCGCCGAGCGCCGTGCCGAACCTGCCGTCGGCGGTAAACAGAGTTGTGCCGAACCAGCAGTCGTCGCTGCAGGTTGCGTTGGGCCAGACTTTGCCGCCGCTAGTCCAGCAAAACGTGGTGAGACTGTCGACTTCGTCCGGGTCGAACGTCCAGTTTCTCACCGTCAGTAACTTGAACCAGTTGTCTCCGTCGATCCTTCAGCAGCTGCTCAACAGCCAGAACCTTGTGATGGTTGCACCTTCTGGCGGAGTGCGAAATGCAGGCGCCGGCACCATCAGCACCGTCGCACCTTCCAGTTTTGTTCACAATCGCTTAGAGGTTCCGGGCAACGGTACGCTGACGGCAGCCAGTAACGTGCAGCACGTTCGACCATCGGGTGCGGGACAGGTTCGACCCCTTTCTTTGCAGAACTTTCCTTTTGCGGTAGTGACCCGGCCGTCTGTCGTACCTGCCGCTTTCAATTCATTCCATCATGCCGCCAGGACGACGATATCGTCTGTTCCCGGTTACGTCCTTCCCAGCCAAGTAATAAACGCCGGAGTGGCCGCTGTGACTATATCTGGCCGATTGAATACCGCTCTGGTCGGGTCGACGCACGCTTCGCCATCGTCTTTGGACGCGTCGTTGCTTCGACCCCTGTTGACGCAGAGCCCTCCCAACATGAATCTGCCCGCCGGGGATCGCTTGGTGCAGCAGCAGAAGTACACCAACAGCCTTACTGTCAGGGCCCTGCTTGGCAATCGTAATATTGTGGATCAGGTTCCGAATCTGCTTCCATGTTCTTTTCCGGCCAGTCCTGGCACCGCATTCTCCTCATCGTCCAGCGGTTCTGACAGACCTTTAACTGCAGCAAGCCACGGTAGCTGCTCTCTGGCGTCATCTTTGGTCGGCGATCGGTTGATCGGCCGAACGGTTGGCAGCAATTTGGCCGTCTGCAATTCTGCTTCCAGCCGGTTTGACTGTGAGATGTGCCGACACCATTATTAACCCTACTTCACTGCCTCTGCCGAATAGCTTATCACCCATATTACAACCGGTGAACGTGAATTCGCCGAGGTGCAACATCAGGGACGAGCGTGTTTCTGCTAATGTCAATCCCGCAATGCAGCTGTCTGTGATTGCGCCAGGCAGCTTCGAACCCGGCCATTCTCTGCCTGTGATCCAGCACCTGGGACAGAATGCCCTCGGATTAAAATTTGCGACCTCTTCGGGGGGCATCGGTCGGCCGCAGCACGTGGCCGTTGCCGCCTTAGTATCGGCGGCCGATCAGACCAGGCAGATTGTACTGATATCTCCAGAGCAGGCCACCGCCATCGCACGCAAGAACCTGGTTGATCAGGCGGTCAGGGCTGCCATAACCGGTCCCATCAGCACGTCTTTGCCGACAGCGAATCTTGAGATGTCGTCATCTCTTGGGATGCCCCCGGCGCCGCGCAACGTCAACACCCATACGACCACTGTGATGAAATCCCCGATTCCCGCGCTCCCGCAGCTGTTCAACAACAGCCTCTCACCCGGCAAAACAGTCGGCCAGAGTTCTTCCCTGCTTGCCTGTCCTGCAGCGCCCGTTTCACGGATTGTCTCCGTCGTTCCGCAGTCCTCCATCTCCGCGTTGCCGCTCCAGCTGCCCATCGCCGTGTCCGGCACTGCGGCAGCCGCTTCGCAGGCCGCCGGCGGCGTTCCGATACTACTCAATTCGGCGATCGTTATGCCCGGCAGCCGGAACGTCCTTCTACTGCAACAGGCTCCGGTGCAACTCCTGTCGCTCGATTCGAACCGCCCGGGCGTGGGTCAGACGCCGTTCAAGCTGGTGGTGCCCAGCGGTGGCTCGCCTCACCCCACTTTGCCGTGCAACCAGGCTTCGGCAGTTCAGTTTTCGTACAACAGCAAGAATCCAGGCACATCCGTGCATGTCCCCTTTGGCGGTTGTTCATCGAACCATTTTATATCGAACAGAACAGTGCAGCCGGCGTTGTCTTCTGCTCGACTGGTTCCAAGTTCTGTTTCGGCGTCTGTTCCTTTAGTCCCGCAACATTTGACGCCTCAGGCGATTGTGTCTCCCACAGCGCCGCTGTTGCAGATCGTTCCGCCGTCTGGAAATAAAACCGCGCCAAATGCCATGGCGGTTTCCAACCTGGCCGCCGTACAGCAGCTGTTGCAGCCTCTACTGTCACCGAATCAGGTAAAACGTCATCCTGATGCTGCTCAGGCATCAGCAGCAGCCGGTGACGCGCCGGTATCGTCGTCCAGGCCGGCGTTTAAGATCGTCATTCCACCGAAGTACGACGGAATTCCGCTCGGCCAGCTGCCAATTCAGGGCGGGGTCAGGCTGTTCAACCGGCTGCCGGCTGGACTTGTGGCCGTCGGAGGAGGACCTCAGTCGGAAGGCAGCGCTTCACGACAGCAGGAAGCGAGACCGGCCGTTTCCTCGCAGGACGAGAACGTTGCGTCGTGCGCAACGGCGCGTACGACGGCGACACCTGTGGAGCGGTCTCTTCTGTTGTTGCAGACGACCGCCATCTCGAATGCCCTGGCGACGGCGTTCCAGCAGCAGACGGCACGAGTGGCGCAGTCCATGTCACAGAAGCGACCTGTTTTTCAGATACAGGCAAACGCCTTGAATGTTGCAAACTTGAAAGGCCGCTGGTACAGCTTGCCATTCAGCCGCACGGGGGAGGGACCAGCGAGACACGCCTACCCGACTGTCTCCCCGCTCAGCTTCTGCAGCAGCCTGTTCTACAGGTGGTTGTTTCGAAAGAGGATGCCGCCAGACCTCGTCCGACGTCGGTTCATCCTTTCTCGCAGTCTTCGAGCGGAATCGCGGGAGCGCAGAGCTTACTGCCGACCGTTTCTCAAGGACTGTGCGTGAACGCGGATTCGGGTTTGAACATCTCGCGCTCGAACTCTTCTCTGATCGACACTCTGTACACTTTCGCGGCGAGTCCCGGCGCGTCGGCACAGCCGCGCTTTCCGTCGTCGGCGAGAATGAACCTGGAAGTGGCCGCGAACTGGTTGCTTCAGGCGGCAAGCGTCGTGGACAATTCCTCGAACAGCGAACCGGAATCCTCGGACAAAAACGCGGCTTCCGAAGTCCAACCGAGCTACGAGTGAGCGGTCGGTTCGACGCCGGAAGATGACGGACAAGATGGCCGCCGTTGGGCAGGATGCGGTAATCCTTTGCGACAGTATTTCTCGGATTTATAAAATCCCGATGCTACCGCAGATACTTTGGATCTCGGCGAGCTGCTGCTTTCACTGTATTCGATTCGAGTCCTGGAAAAACTGTGATCTTGGCAATTGTGCTTGGAAAATGTATGCGTGCGGATCGATTAACTGTTGTTGTGCAACGTGGGCTGTTGCGAGCCCGTCGTTGCTTCGACCGATGCGAACAACCCCGTTGCAACCAGATCTACGTCAGAACCTTTAATTTCCGCAGCACTGGACCTGTGCAACGTTGCCTTGTACTGTTACTCGATGTAGAGTACGATAATAATTGTCGAAATCTTCGTCCGCGTTCGGGCGAAGTTCAGAGACTTGTGCCTCGTTATAAACGCTGTCAATGGAACGCTGACATTGTCTGAACCAGTGAGATGAGATGATTTTTGACAACCATATTCTCTTTCATCTGATTATTTTCCATTTTTATTATTATTATTATTATTATTATTATTATTATTATTATTATTATTGTTGTTACTGCGTTCTCTGTAATGAATTCTGCTCTTCGAGTTAATGAATGATCTTGTTGTGGAGATGAGATTTCTTTTCACACAGAATTTTGAATAAGTTTTGGATTGCATTTTTTGTGAAATTAAGGCACGGTGTGGATGGAATCTTGCATTGGCGTAGCCATGAGGGCCTGCCCCCTCCCATTCGGATCGGGATTGGTAGTGAGATCCGTCCAAAACCGGTGTGTGGTTGGGGATGGGGGAGTCCGTTGCCAGTCTAATTTTAGTAGAGAGTCAAAAATATTTCTCAAGTTCTCAATTTCCAGAGGTGAATTTCCCCTTTACTTTAGAATTTTAAATGAATAGCTTTAACATCAGTCTGTTTTGGTGATAGCCAACAGCCCCACTGGGGAGGGGTGTAAGGGCAGGGGCATTTCTGTTATCAAGCGAGGGTGTGTGACCCCTCCCGCTGGGGAAAATCCCTGATTATTTTAATCGTATTCTAGGTGACTCGTTTGAATATTAGAATGTTAGAATATCCAGCACGTAATTCTCCTTTGTTACCTGGAGGTGGCATGTTGTGTAACATTGATTTCTACTCAATAACCGATTAGTTATCCAAATTCTGTTGCAAAGTGCAAGATGGTATAGGCAGAGGCGGATCTAGGGGTAGGAGGGGGGGGCGACACATGTCCCCGGGGCGCCGAGTTGAGGGGGCGTCAAAATCTGGTATTTGGGTAAGTGAAAGGCACAATAAATAAGAAGAAACATCTGTGACGACCTTTTTTGCTTGTCAGCACTATATGAAGAGGGGAGGGGGCGCCAAAAACGATGTGACAACCTTTTTTGCTTGTCAGCAACGTTAGGGGCGCCAACGGTGCACTTTGTCCCCGGGCGCCGGACATCCTCGGCCCGCCTATGAGCATAGACCTACTTCCCTGTATTAAGTTGGTTACTTATTTGTTTACTGAACGCACGTTGGCTTACTGTGGATTAAAATGGCATTGTTGGATCAGAGATAGACGCATTTTCTGGAGGTTGTTTCGTTTCTGACGTGAGGGCTTTTTGGTTTCAAATTATTACTGATTTTGCTGTATTAATGATTATTGGCGCGGACATGAAATAAATTTGGGTCATTGCGTTGATTGTAACTTAAGGGGGTTTTAATTTGTGAAGACGAAATTATAATCACCATTGGTAATTATAATAGGCCTGCATATATTTCGATTTCTCGTCGGCAGTTTAACCGTCGCTGCTCGAGAGCGACCCGACCCACCTACTGGGTCCGGCGGAGTTAGGGCATCAGTGGTGGTTCCACCCTGTTGATGACTGGGGACGCAGCCCCCACCGGCAGTTTTTTGCCTGTCAACGTATTTTTTTCCACCGGGGCAGAGGGACCTTTTCTTGCTTGTCAGCCTATTTTGAGTGCCTGTCCCCTCAGTTGGGACCCTATACTTAGGTAATGCTGCCAAAATACATTAAACAACAAATGGTTGTCCCCCATGATTACAGTCCTCAACCCCACCCCAACGGCCCTCAACACTTGCCGTTCCTAGAGCCGCCAGTGGCCCACCGGAGTTTTTTGCCTGTCAACGTATTTTTTGTACCCCTCACCCCTCCACGGATAACCTTTTCCGAATTTGCTTGTCGGCCTATTTTGCGGTAAGTCAGTGTTGGAGTTGCCCCCCTCGGGGGGGGGGGGGTAACCTTCCCAGGTAACTTTGCAACCCTGCCAAAATAGCATCTCGAGTACATGCAGTTTCTGTCATTCGTTGAATTTCAGTCCTCAACCCCTCCCCCCCCGCTCAAATTTCACAACTCCAACACTGATGGTATAAGTACTAAAAAATGTATTACGAATGAGGTTTTTTGCTTTTCTGGCTAGGTTTATTAACATTCAGTGGACAAAAACACTAAGAATTAAGAACTAAGAATTACCTTTTTCTCATTTCCTTTTTTCTTAACTTTGCAACACCCCGCCAACTTCCTATAATTTTTTCATTCCCCCACCAAGAATTCATGGAACCGCCACTGTCTAAGGGCATTATCTCCGTTGGCGGTCGAAATGTCGATATGTTAGCAGTAGAAAAGCCAAGCAAAATTTGAATGCCAGAATTTGGCATGGATAGTTGGCAGAAATTTTTCCAGCAGGGTGCAAAACAAGGTCTTGTGAGGAAAGAAGTGAAAAACTTTCCGGGCAGATGCAAAAAAAGGTTTTGTGACGAAAGAAACAAGTAATTTTACTTTTTTCATAACCACAATCTTTCCAGGGATGTTGAAAATTGCTATAGGTCCTCCGGACGCCCATGATAGGGGCAGGGGACACGTCTGACATTTTGCGGTTTAAAAATGTCTCCGACGAGAAAGAAGGGAAAATTTGGCTCGTTCTTTTATTATTCTATTCAGTGGCGTCGCCAGAAATCTTTTTTAGGTGGTTGGGGTCAAAAGGGCTAGCCATTCAGACGTTACCCATACCACCCTCCACAGAAAAATGTTCTCACCGAATTTGCGCGAATCTGGCAGATATTCTGGAGCCAAGGTTTGAGGGATATGTTGCCCCATTGGCCTAATTTTTGAAAATCTTGTTACTAGGGGCTCTTCACTTGCCTGTCAAAAGTGCTAGCCATTCACACGTCTGCCAATACCATTCTCTGTAGTTTAAAAATGTCCAGTTTAAGCAATAGAAAATACCACAGGCAAAATTCTGAATGCCAAGAACTTTTGATATACAAGAGATAGTGGCCTAATTTTTGAAAAAAACTTGATTAGCAGGTGCTCTTCACTTGCCTGTCAAAAGTGCTAGCCATTCACACGTCTGCCAATACCATTCTCTGTAGTTCAAAAATGTCCAATTTAAGCGATAGAAAATAGCACAGGCAAAAGTCTGAATGCCAAGAACTTTTGATATACAAGAGATAGTGGCCTAATTTTTGAAAAATCTTGATTACTATAGCTGCTCTTCACTTGCCTGTCAAAAGTGCTAGCCATTCACACGTCTGCCAATACCATTCTCTGTAGTTTAAAAATGTCCAATTTAAGCAATAGATAACGCCACAGGCAAAATTCTGAATGCCAAGAACTTTTGATATACAAGAGATAGTGGCCTAATTTTTGAAAAAAACTTGATTACTAGGCAGTGGTGTTGCCATGAATTTTTGGTTGGGGTGGGGGAGGGGAAAGGGGCTAGCGTGTCAGATTCCTTTCCCACCCCTCACCCCCTCCCTCCACAGAAAACTTTCTCACCGGATTTGCGCAAATCTGGTAGGTGGTCTGGGTCAGGTTGGGGGAGAGTTGCCCTCATTTGCCCCCCCCGTGGCGACGTTAATGATTCTCTTCGATCATGCTACCTACACCGCCCAAAAAAAACGTCGCCGGAATAGAGGCCGCCCTCCCCGTGGCCTCGCCAATGATAATAATAATAACGCGTGTAAAATCGTCGAGTTGGCGTTAAACTTAGATTTTTTATATCCGTTAATGTCATCGTCGAGTTTTCGATGGTGTGTGTATACAGTATATAGGCCTGTTGAGCCGACGGAGTGAATGGTTTCCGGGGGGTTCCATCAGTAAACAATGCGATTGGTGATCGTAATGAACACCGGGTCCAACCCCACCCCACCCCATCGCTCGACGTCCAATGTTTTCCAATCAATCTAGCTGATTGCTTTTCCAGTAGAGTACAGTTTTTAGGGACGCAGGACAAATTCGCGAACATTGCTGGACGTGTGTTGGTCGCTTTCAGCTTTTATAGGTTCGAAGAAGACTTGTGGTCTTGGTTTCAACATCGGTACGTAGGCCTTTTACTGTATAATAATAATTACTATTGCACTATGGCGAATTTAAACCTATTAGCCTAAGAGTAATTATATTATATTTACTAGGCCTACAGTGTAACTTGTTTTTAATCATGTGTTTGTGAGCGCATGAGCTTATACAAGACTCTATAGAGGCCTAGGCCTATAGAGGCTACGCCACTGTCGGGCAGTGGCGTAGCCATAGGCGGATTTTATTAAAGGCTAGGGTAGGCTTAAGCCTACACAACTAATCCCACCAAAACAAAAATTGTTTTTCCCATCAATACCAGGTCTGTCGCGTGCTGGATATGGCACCCCAGACCCCATGCTAGCCTACCCAAATATTAAACTATAGATCCGCCTATGGGCGTGGCCATGTTTTCAGAACTGGGGGGGGGGGCGCTTAAACGTTTTCCGGCCATAATCTTGACGAGCAAAAATCTCAAACGCTTAGAAGTTTGTTTTGTTGCGTTTTCCTAGATTTAATAATAGGCTACCCCTGACTACTCCCTCCACTACTCATCGGTTTTGGACCAATCTCACGGCCGGTCCAAATAGGGGGCCTGGGACGCCGTACCCCATCCCCGTGGCTACGCCAATGCTGACGAAGCTAGGGTGGCTCAAAATATTTTCAAAGGCATAGAATTTCCTTTTCCCCAAAGTTCAGAAAAACTGAATGCTGCCAGACATGGGCGTCCTCAGAAATTTTTCCAGGGGGTGCAAAACAGGGTCTTCTGATGAAGGAAATGAAAAAAATTCCAAAGGGTGCAAAACAAGGTATTGTGACGAAAGAAACAAGTAATTTTACTTTTTTCATAATCACAATTTTCCAGGGGTGCAACTGCACCCCTTGCACCACCACCCCTTGGGACGCCCATGCTGCCAGAGCGTCGTAAGATGACAATGGACTTAACCCCTTAACCGCGTATTTAACTGTAACTTTATGTAAAATGGATGGATATATCCGGGATCCCCAGTTAAGGGGTTAAATCTTGTCCATAGATTGGAGAGATGGTCAAACCGGAACAGTTTGAAATCGTCTTCGACCGACCTCTGGCTGTCTACCATCCCGGCCAGAAAATCCAGGGGCGGTTGGTTCTCTGCCTGACCCACAAGCTGAGAATGAGGAGTAAGACTCGGAATTTTTATTACTTTTAAAATACTTAATCGAAGGTTGTAGCGAAATTAAATGTTCTCTTGCGGCCATCCATAAATGACGTCGCGCACTTAGGGGGAGGGGTTCAAACTGTTGTGACGACGGGGGTTTCCAGAAACGTGACGTCACATAGAACTAAATAATTCTATTTAGGCCTATACCGCAATGTTATGTTGCCGCAAAACTGAACGTATTTTACACTTGTAATGATTAGTATACTTCATTTTAAAAAGAATGGGTGCGCCTGTGGCCAACAGTGGAGACGCCGATGGGTTGATTTAAAAAGTAATAATTGGCTGTTCGACAGGCATCACTTTGGAGTTGGTTGGACGTGGAAGAGTGCACTGGAAGGACAACACCGGAAGATCCGGTCGGATGGTTTACTTTCGCTCGGAGGAAGAATATTTCCACAGAAGAATCCTGCTGTTCGGAACAGGTGAGCGAGAGAAAATTTGAGAAATAATCCAGTTCTTGCAGTTTTCTGATAAAATAAAAGTCTAGCCTATTTATTAGGCAGTCTACAGCAGGGTTTCCCAAACATTTTAGAACGTATCGCGACCATAATAATAACATGTAATATAAAATAAAATAAATGTATTAGGCCATCTGGCGAACGATAGTTGAAAAGAACCTTCTGAGTTTTGAATAAACGGCAAAACAAAAGCTCTGATTCAATTAAAATCAAAAAATGTGACAAATATATTATGTAGAATTATTTATATTTTTGCTTAATAAGACAAAATGATAGAAATAAATATTGATTTTTTGTGAAAATTATCTCTTAAAATTTTGCCAGCAACATACCTTTTTTACGCGTCTTAAAAATCTTATGAATATGGCAAACTCGCTTAACGGGCAGAATCAAAGCCTAATCTCCCTAAAGAGATTCTCTAATGATAGTTGAGCTTCACAGCAAAATGATTGGCATACGCTTTGCCTGCGTTATTGTGAAATAAGATTAATTTTTACAAGTATTGTCATTGTACATTGTCAGTTGCAGTGGCATAGTTTCAAGGGCCTGTATTGGCGCAAATGTTGTTGACCCACTTCGTCCATTGACTACACGTGACCTAACAGTTCTAGCAGTGTCCTATCATTTTGCCGAATTCGAATTTCGTCAACAACAAAGTTACAATAATCATAATGCGCTGTTTATGCAGCATGGCAGTGTACGGGGGTTGTGCTTATGGCCAGGAAATAAATAGGCTTAGAAATCCACAAATAGTTTGCTTGGCAGATCAGGCCTACTTTTTAAAATTTATATTCAGTGTTTAGAACAGGGGCGTAGCGACGGAGGGAGTATATCGGTATATATATACCACCCCACCCACCCCAAATCAGTCTACCGTAACGTTTTTTATGTGATTTACATGTGGTTATATGTGGTTTATGTGGTTTGTAGTTAAGATTTATACCCACCCAAAATATTTATACCCTCCCAAATCAAATTCCTTGCTACGCCCCTGGTTTAGAACAGCAAAAATAGGCCTATATAAAATAGCAATGCAGTTTATTTAGGCTTGTTGATGCGCTACAATTCTTTACGATTAGCGTTGAAATCAGACATGAACATGGATTTGGTCTAAAAATGGTTGGATTGGATTAGGTTGGGTCAGACTTTTCCATGTTTAATATGGGTTGGGTCAGAAAAATTAAGTCATGGTGTAAGAAATTGCAATGTGTTACGGTGGTTGGGTTGGTGAACTTGGGTCAAGTCACGGGCGCCCACAGAAATTTTTCCAGGAGGGGGCAAAACACATCTTAACGCAATGGTCATGGTTAATATTTTAGCAAGGTTTTCAAATTTCAATGGGAAATATTGGCATTTTATTTTCCAGGAGGGGCAAGTGCCCCCTCTTGCCCCAATGTGCGGGCGCCCATGGGTCAAGTAACCCTATTGCCTTCGTGGGTTGGGCGTGGATCATTATGGGTTTGGTTGGTTTGGGTTTTAAGGAATAGACCCATTTGTCCGTGTCTGCAGTTGAGTGGGGCCAGGGGCCTGTGCCCCCTATTGAGAGCCTGGCCCCCAGTGGCCCCCAGTTGGGACCTTATACTTAATGCTACATACATTAAACAACAAATGGTTGGCCCCCATGATTAGAAGTTGCCCCCCAACGGCCCCACTTGCCAAATCTTAGAGCCGCCACTGCGTGTCTGGTTGAAATTCAGCAAAACTGGAATTCGGCGAGGTGATGAGTAGCCCAGTTTTTAGCGTCTATGTTTTTAAATTTGAATTTTAAATTCCAAAGTATTACTGCCACTGCTGCCATGCGGTGAACGTTGATAGGGACCGGAGAGGAGTCCGTGCATCCGACCGGATCCTTCAGCTATCCGTTCGAGATGGACCTTCCACCGGAACTGCCTTCGTCCTTCGAAGGCAGTTTCGGATTCGTTCGTTATTCGGCAAAGGCCAGCATCGACATAAAGATGGGAAGAGATTACGACATCAAGGCTGCGTTCACGGTCCTTAGTCACCTCGACCTCAACACGGAACCAGAAGACCTCAAGGTATAGGCCTACAGTCATGAATACGGCCCTATAATACGGGCCTATCCTGCAGCAGGGTTTAATCTAGGCCGTTTCGGGCGGGAATTGCCCTTTCCCCCAACCGGAAATTTCAAATTCCCCGAAAATTTTGGCATACTACATCAACTAACATCAGCCCCTAGAAGAATTCTCCTCCCGGCTTTGTCAGTTCCCCCCGGCTTTGTCAGTCCCCCACACCGGAGTCCAGGAGTCTAGATTAAACACTGTCCTGCAGATCCAGACTAAAAACACATCCTCTTTTAATTAGCTCTTCCTCCATGGTCGGTCTTACTCTTTCCCCTCTGACTGATCTCTGGAATCACCTGGTCTTTTGCGGATAGATCTGAAGTACCATCGATTGATACCCTTGGGTATACTAGAACTAGTGTTATAGAAGTGCATAATTATTATTATTATTATTATTATTATATCTTATTATCCTCGCCCCTAGCAGTGGCGACTCCAGGATTTGACAAGTGGTCGGGGTTCCGGAAAACGGGGCACTTCGAAATTTGTTGGTGACAAAAGTTAATAGTCTCGGTGTGCATAGGTGGGGGGCGGTGTCCCAGGGAATCCACCAGACGGGGGCGTCCAAATTGACTAGGCGACATTTTTTTCTCGTCAACGTCTTTTTTGTTTAAGGTAGTCTGATTTGGGGGGGTTGATTTTGGGGGGTATATATACCGATTTACCCTCACCCCGTCGCTACGCCCCTGTCTTTGCCGCCACAGATAGACGGCATTTAGTGTATAATGACAAATCTATGGTTCCAGGCTGCGGTTGAAGGACGGAACTTGACATCGCTCAGTTGTTGTCTGCTGGCAT
>CM030861.1:11723366-11848366 GCA_018105865.1 Metaphire vulgaris
AAACATTATGTTAACCAGGATGCGTTTTGTGACCTGGAGCAGTGGGGATATGTCGAGCTTGGGGATGTAGTTGTTGGGAAATGTAGCAGTGGGGGTGTAGTGGTAGGGGATGTAGCGGTATGGGGGGATGCAGTTGGGTCCCCTTCCCCTAGAAATCGTGCCCTGATGTTAATGTCGCACATGTGAACAAAACGGTTACTAACCAATAAAAGCAACTAACAGCAGGCCTAAAAATTGCAACACTTTTACGATATTAAATTTTGTCCTTGGTAAAAAGGAGGAGAAACAACCACATAAAGAACAGACTTATTTGGAGGAGGAATATATATATAGCAATATATATATATATATATATATATATATATATATATATATATATAGTCAACGCTCGCCCACCAACGCATTGCGAGAGAGACTAAAGAGAGAGTCTACCAACAGACCAAGAGAGAGAGAGAGATTTTATATTTTATATAGATTTTATGGAACTTGTTACCAGACGAAGTAACTAAAGAAACGAAGCCTGATTCGTTTGCAACGAGACTAAAGACACACTTGTTTAAGATCTCGTATAAGTGTAATGTGTAAAGCGCTTCGCTAAGCCTGACTTTAAATAAGCGCTATATAAGACATATTGATATATTTATATATATATATATATATATATATATATATATATATATACGCCGATGCATGAGTATTAAGACGTGTCATAGTCGCCGGCGTAGCCAGAGTTGATTCCGAAATAGGAGGGCCACAAATTTCTACGGGCCGACTTTTCCAGATCTGTATATAGGGGGGGAGTCGGGTAGCGTCGATAGCTCCCCATCGGAGTATGGGGTGGCAGTGGCGGCTCCACCGGGGGGCCAGAGGGGCCCGTGCCCCCTATTGAGTGAAACCCCCAATGGCCCCCAGTTGGGACCCTATACTTAATGCTACATACATTAAACAACAAATGGTTGGCCCTTCATGATTAGAAGTTGCCACCCCAACGCCCCCCACTTGCCAAACCCTAGAGCCGCCACTGTGGGGTGGAGTCCCAGCCGGCGGTTGCAGAAACCCTTGAGTAATAGGCTTAGGCCTACAGTAGAGTGAGACCACGATCTCTGATGCAAACCTTAAAGAACCTTAAAGACAAATTAGAGTTAGGCCTACCCGGTATCTAGAGTGGCAAAAAGCTGCAGTAGGCCTATGAGGCTAAGACTAAGTCATAGGCGGATTTAGAGTTTAATACTGCAGAAATTTCTGTGGGCGCCCTTAGGGGCAATGAATTTTTGGAATATCCCGCCAATATTATTGTCAAAGGCAGTGGCGGGTCCAGGATTTGGCAAGTGGGGGGGCGCTGGGGTGGCAATTTATAATCATGGGGGCAACCATTTGTTGCTAGGTATGTAGTATTAAGTATAGGGTCCCAACAGGGGTCACTGGGGGGAGGCACTCAATAGGGGGCATGGGCCCCCTGTGGAACCGCCACTGGTCAAAGGAGTTCTATGTAGGCCTACTATTAGACTAAAGTAGGCCTACTACCAAAAATAAATAGGCCTCTAACAAACAATTTTCTCTGAAATTCATCAACGCTAAAATAGATACGTGACAAATCAGCTGCACACAATTATCAAATCACGCACAACAACTGGTTATTGAAAGGGACACAGGGCATGAGAGAAAGAGACTGACGATGGGGAAAAGCACTGGAGAAAAAGCTGGTTTGTAGGAAAAAATCAGCGCTTTAGAAGTCGGTTCATTACATTACAATGTTACGGTGATCTGTGTTACCGCCTCCCATAGATCTCTACTTCCGGTTATGACCAGATAAGGTGCGCTTTCGTTTCGTCTGAGACTCTGACTCTGAGTGATTGATTGGTGTTTACCTGTGAGGTGAGTTGTTTACCTTCTGTTCTAAACATCATCGCATATAAACGACGTATAAATCTACACATCCTGAATCCGGATTATCCTAAAAAAACGGATCTACAGTTGTGTAGTTTTGCGGATTAATCGTGTGTTAGGTGATCATTGATCGAAGAAGTCGGGGGTAAGGGGTCTTATCACGTCCTCTTGAGGACAACGCCTTTATATAGGCGTGTGGCAAAATGTTCTGTTTTTTTGCTCGATTGCATTATTGAACGCCAATAGTGCCTGAGGCCCGGAATTGGGCGCGTAATGGATTTACTGTGTAGGGGGGGTGGGGGTGGGGGCAGCGCATGGATCAAGTGTCGTTAAGGTGGGATTTCCACCCCTCTCCCCCCACCCGATGCCCGGCCCAAGTGAGCTTTGTGGGCTAAAGGGGGTGCCATGTCACGCATGCTCTGATCCGTGTTCAGTCATCCGAGGATTTCTTAGGAACGGCTAACAGCGTGTGTGTGTTTGTGTGAGTGTGCGTGTGCACTCCGTGACAGTGAACATGCTAACGACATCGTACTGTTGTTCCTGTTATGAATTGTAGTAGTCGAAATTGTCTGCGAGATAATATTAATTAGAATCAAGGTACATTATTATTATTAGTAGTAGTAGTAGTAGTAGTAGTAGTAGTAGTAGTAGTAGTAGTAGTAGGCCTAGTAGTAGTAGTAGTAGTAGTAGTAGTAGTAGTAGTAGTAGTAGTAGTAGTAGTAGTAGTAGTAGTAGTAGTAGTAGTAGTAGTAGTATCATCATCATTATCATCATCATCATTATCATTATTATTATTATTATTATTATTATTATTATTATTATTATTATTAGTAGTAGTAGTAGTAGTAGTAGTAGTAGTAGTAGTAGTAGTAGTAGTAGTATTATCATCATCATCATCATCATTATTATTGACCATTGAGGCCCTCTACAGTATGGGGGCCATTAAGCAAATAGATTAATTAGTCAAGGTTTATGAACAATATTTGACCCCCGGCCGTGCTTAGAAGTTGCCACCCGAACGCGCGCCCCACTTGCCAAATTCTAGAAACGCCACTAATCACTGTCCTCATTATTGTTCTCTCCTGGAACAGCATTAGTCTATCGTTTAGATGAAATAGGATGAGATAACTTAGACTGTGTGAAAGGCACTAGTACTGTCTCTTCACCCAGTTCTCCTGAGTAACTTTTCAAATCATTGATTGGTTCAAGTTTACTGCCCCATCATCCAAACTGTTCCTTATACCTACAACCAAACTGCTTAAAATGTTTATACTTCTCTTCCACCTATACTCTAATTCAATTTGGATTCGGTGCGCCATCGGCTGATGCCTTGGGCGTTATGATAGTGGCGCTACAGATTGTTGATTGATTGATTGGTTGGTTGATTGATTGATTGATTTCAAAGAGTTTGGGTTAATGACCTCTTGTGTTGCTAATTGAGTTATCATCAGAATGAGTTCACACTTTTATGATCTCTATATTCCTAAATAAGGCATTCTATGACTTGAAACTTTGATAATATAATTAGTGTATCATGAAGTACAGTGGTGGCTGTAGGATTTGGCAAGTGGGGGGTTGGGTGGTGACTTCTAAGCATGGGGGCCAGCCATATGTTGATAGGTATGTAGTAGTAACTATAGGGTCCCAACAGGGGGCCCACTGAAGGGCCAGGCATTCAATAGGGGCACCCCAGGTCCCCATGTGGAGCCGCCACCGATGATGTCACCGAGCTCTTTTAAATCAGTTTGATGTACTGTATGAGATAAGAATTCACTGATGATATATATATATATATATATATAATGATATATATAATGATATATAATTATTCAGTAGCTTTATTTTGCAAATTCACAGAACTGACAATCAGAATTCACTATAAAGATGGAACCTATGCGATGGCGCCAACAACCTTCAGGTAAAAACAAAATACAGTGAAACCCGCTTAATTGCATAGGTGCCGTGCGAGCCTTGCTTATGCGATTAACAGGGCTATGCGAATAGCCGGGACGTCTGATACACAAAACACTGGTTTGGGTTTTTATGTTTTTATGCGATTATGCGGGTTATGCAATTAAGCGATATACGATTATACGATCCACTGTACAATAGATATCGATGGTGATGCACATAATATAATATTATTATTAAACTGACGTTGAAATATTCAGTGTCAGCACCAAGATATTTTAGAATTAGACTTATTGCTAAACTAGCCCTAGCCACTAGAGCTTTAACTTGAAGCATGCAATCATAATCAATAATAATAATAATAATAATAATAATAATAATAACAATAATAGTAATAATAATAATAATAATAGTATTAATATATAATAATAATAATATTATTATTATTATGATTATTATTATTATAAAATGTTGAGCTGGTAATAGAGAATTCTGTAACTGTTTAATGTCAAGATGTAGTGGGCAACAATTTTAGGAGTGTTTCTATGTTTTTTTAAAAGGGAAACATACTTGTTTATGTGTATTTTTAAACATTAACCTTAATTCTATAACTGTTATCCGAATAAATATTTTCCAGATGCCTCAGCGTCAAAGGTTCCGCACTCGTACCTGCTCGAGCACCTGGCGACCTTTTCTGGAATTTCGAAGCACGGCTCGCTGTTGACACCGGAGGACGGGATGCGCCAGATGCGACAGATGGTGGTGTCGCAGGGCCACTGGGTCCTCCGGGTGCGTCTCGTCGTCCACCCGCACCAGTTGGTGATACTGGACGCCGCGAACGGCGAGGAGATGGAGGTCATCGCCCTCGACATGATCCGCCAGCTGACGGCCTTCGCCAACGCAAAGAGACCTTCAACAACGTCTTGCTGTTCACGACAACGGACGGAACGAACCACAAGAACGCGACCGAGATGCACATGTTCCAGTGCCTGGACGAGTCGGTAAGTAAGAAAAGCTTATTTTCATTGACCTTCGGGGGGCAGTGTTTATTCTAGCCACCTTGACATTGGGGGGGGGGATTTTGAAATGTTTGGTGGGGACAAGGTCTGAGTCTCCACACACTTTTTTTTTTTTTGGGGATTTCCATCTCCCCAGCCAACATATAAAAAATTTGGGGGATTTTAAAACTTGGGGGGATTCCTGCCTCCCCCCCAAGAGAAGGCCTAGAATAAACACTGACCGTCGGATGAATTTAATACGACTTTGAGAACTACAGTAGAATACGAAATTTCACATAACAGCTGTGAGCGCTTTCTTGTGTCCTCTTAACCTAGTAGTGAGGGTTTATCTTATTCGAATTTAACTGTAGCATATTGCGGATTTCAGAAGAGCACAAATATAAGATAGCATGTTGGAGACATTGGCATATGTGTAAACCCAACTGGCTCAACTTTCCTCTCCAGGAATGGTTGATTGGGTGACTGAACAATATCCAATTTTATATATATATATATATATATATATATATATATATATATAATATGTGTTAAGACAGTGGGTGTGTGTTTGAGCATCCCTGATTTCTTGGTATTTTTCCCATGCAACCTTGAGAAAGAAAGTTATGGAGTGTAATTGTTTTAATTCTTCAATACTTTGGTATTTTTCTCTTTTCTGTGCGTATTTTTATAATATTTAGTGGATTATTCTAGTATTCTGTGATAACAACATTACATGCCTGTTTCGTGGGAAGTCAAATTTTAAATCTGCCTCTGGTTCCATTGTAGCCTACTTAATTATTAAATCATTTTGCCATATTCATTTTAAAACTTATTAAAATTAATTTTCCAACATTTTTATACTGCGTGCATGTTAATATTATTGTATTATTATTTCATTATTATTATAATAATTATGTTATTATTATTAAAGTGTTATATTATTATTATTATTAAAGTGTTATTATTATTATTATTATTATTATTATTATTATTATTATTATCCGAATATCTGTTTATCATTGCAGGCACAAGTTATTGTTGACGACATAAATGGAGCCAAGACTAACAGAGCACCGAGGCAAGTGGACTTGTCCAAAATTTTTACAATTTAACCTGCTATCTGGTCTTTTCAGTTTGCTTCTTCACTGTTACTCTCTTCCTCTTTAGAAATGGCAGCCGAGCCATTTGATAATGAGTCGCACAGTTCGAAAAGGTTTGGGAACCCTGCCCTATAGTACTTAGTAAAAATTAATCTTGTTTTGCAATAACGCAAGGAAAGCGTGTTCCTACCATTTTGCTCTGAAACTCCACTAACAATAGAGAATTTCAAACGTCAATCTTCAAGACCTGGCGGTTAAGCGGTTTTGCCATACTCATAGAATTTTTAACACGCGAAAGAAAGGTATGTTCCTGGCAAAATTTTAAAAGATAATTTTTAAAGAAATTTCAATATTTATTTCTGTCTTCTTGCCTTATTTGGCACAAATATGAATAATTCTACTTAATAATTATATTTGCCATATTTTCGTTCGAATTGAATCGGAATTTTAGTTTTGCCATCTTTTAAAATGCAGAAGATTCCTTTCAACCAACGTTCGCCAGATGGCGTAATGCATTTTAAAAATATTGCATGCCATGATTGATTAGGGTTGCGGCACGTTACAAAACCGCTGAAGTGGACCGCTGTTGCAAAATGTTTGAGAAGGGGGAGGCGGAAGATGGCAGAGTGGGTTACGTGCTGGAGCGTCAGGCTGACGGAGCGGGTTCAAGCCCCGTTAGTGCCCCTAGTGGCTTTCAGACAGGCAGTAATGCCTCCTAAGACACTTTAAATCATGCTGAGTTAAACCCTGACCTAACCTAGTGCTTTCCAACGTGTGTGCCGCGGCACACAACTGTACCGCAGCAACAGTAGAAGTGAGCCGTGGAAAATGTTGTAAAATAGTAAAATAATAATGGTGCTAAATTAATTGTTAATTATAAGTTAAAGTATATATCTTCAATGAAGTTAAGCACAAAATAGTTATACAGATTGCAAAGAAATTATGTACTTATGAAGAACGGTAGTCAATATTATGCTGTTTAGGGGCTGTCCATTAATTACATCAGCAATTTTTTTTTACCCCAACCCCCTTTTGTCTACATCTGTCAAGCTTTCAGTGACCCCCCCTATAATTTTGTCAAAAACTTTTGAACCCCCGTCCCAAAATCAGCGACCCATCTGACGGGTCCCCTAAAATGTTTAGAAAGTTATTATTTTTTTGTGGTGATGTGAACTTTTTTCCCTTTTTTGGCCATAAAGTGTCAAAATGTGGTGCCGATTTTTGTTTAGGGAAAGCACTCTATCAACAAAGCCGCCGGCCGAATATCAACAGCGCACGCAAGAGTACGAAGCAGCGGCCAAAAGAACCGGTCAGGAAGTCCTATTCCCTTATGTTGTAGTGTAATTATGTAATGTAATTTGGCATTTGTATAGCACCTCTTATATTTCTACTCAGAGGTTCTTCCCTCATTGTTCTATGAAAACTTTTGGCATTATGCCTTAATTAATAAAATTTAATTCACATTCACAGAGTTAATAATATTAATGACCTTAGTGTAGCAAAACCTAAATATTTGTAGTAAATTAGTAATTAATAGTTTTTATGCAGGGCAGACCCTACTGAATCACTCTAAACCTTGTTGTTGTTGTTGTTGTTGCTATTATTATTATTATTATTATTATTATTATTATTATTATTATTATTATTATTATTATTATTATTATAACTTGCAGTGTTTATGTGTGTTTACTTTGGCAGCCAATGCAGTTGGTATGGTTGGTTTATTTGACCCCATTGCTCCTCTGGTCAGCTGCGAAAGAACCTCCAGCAGGGCGGGTCGGGATCAAGCCAGCACATCATGGAAGGAGTTGTAAGTTCAACGGAATAAGCAAAATCTAAGAAACGCCTATGGATAATGTCAAAAATAACGTTAAAGAAGGTATTTTCAGTCTGATTAATTAATTATTAACCAAGTAAATGCTTAAGATTTGACGTCTATTCCGCAGGAACTGCTGAATCACTGTTTTGACGATATCGAGCAGTTCATGAACCAGCTGCAGAAGGTGGCGACTGCCTACAAGGAGCTGGAAGACAGAAGACAGGGACGCAGCAAAAAAGATCAGTACATCGGAGGTAAAATCAATTGCCTCTGTTCCTCCAATATGTATTGTGATTATAGAAAGATTCCATTAGAGACCAAGTACAGTAAACTTAGATCGTTGATCGACATTTTTTTGCTTATTAATTTAATTTATAATTATTTATAGTATTGTCTAAATTATAATTAACGTGGCTACAATAATATCTGGCATATCCTGATGTCTTGGGTATGATTTGGATCTTTCTTGTGTGTTTGTGATTTGGTGTGCCATCGACTGGTGCGCCTATGCACTAAATTGTGGCGCTATAGAAGTTGATGGTTAGATATTAACATGGGGTGACTATATTATCTATATTGTCTACAAAACGTATGGATTTTGAAATCAAAAATCAGATAACCTTAGAAGCTGTTCAGAATCTATTTCTTTTCTATGTGAATTTATAAAGATGAAATTTTCTGTGGTATTTGTGTGTTAATTTAGTATCTGTACACTGATATTCTATATTAATGGGGACATTATGGTGGTTGACCTGGTCTTAAAACATACCTGTTTGACGACTTGGCTTATCCCTCTTAGATTTCTCCCCCGCTGTTTTGACCGATCTTTCCGTCTTGACCTGGCTCCAGGGCGCGATTTGCGGGGGGGAAGGGGGAATCTCCCCCCACTGCCCAACTGAATCCCCCCTACTGCTACATCCCCCACCACTACATCCCCCCACTGCTACAGTTTCCAACAACTACATTCCCCCCAAGCTCGACATATCCCCCCCCCCACTGCTCCAGGTCACAAATCGCACCATGCCTGGCTCTAATTCAATTTGGATTTGGTGCACCATCGGCCGATGATCGGGACATCATGATAGTTGCGCCATAGAAGGTTATTGATTGATTTGATTGATTAATTGATTGATCTATTGATTGATTGTTATGGAGTCAATGGCTTTTTATTGCAGACGGAATGCTTACTCTACGAGTTCGAAACCCATCGCAACAGGCATTTACAGATATTTTTCAGAAGTTCAAACTGTCGTTTAACCTTTTGGTAGGATTTTCCTTTGTTCTTCTGTCATTTAATTTTTAGTATTTTTAATTGATTTTTCACGTGATAAGCGATGAAACTTTAGTCTTAAAATAGCAGTTTGTCATTGTCATTTGTTTAGGACACTCAGTTGGTGCAGTGGCGGCTTCAGGATTTGGCAAGTGGGGAGGGGTCGTTAGGGTGGCAACTTTTAAGCATGAGGGGTCAATTAGCTATTTTGCACAGACCTGGAGTAGTTAAGTTGCTTAAAATAAGTGCACTAATGTATGGGGCCACTGGGGGGAGGGGAAGGGAGGGGCAGGCGGCATTCAATAGGGGACACAGGCCCCCAGGATCCGCCTCTGAATTGGTGATGTTGGCTGATTAGGTTTAATGATTAAATTGTCCATGTTGTGACTACCAAAGATAAACTGCAGAGCCTTTAAGTTGCCTTTAGCTCTAGCCACTTTGTAGAATTAACAGTAGACAGTGAAATTAAACACAGCTATTTCTAACCTTACTGGTATTTTTACCACACATCTTCTGCGCGTCAACACACAAGCACGGGCGTATTTAGAAAGGCTCAAAGGGGTACGCTAAAACTGAAGAAGTTCGAAAAATAAACGTGGTTACAAGCAAAAAAAGGTCATCGCCCTTCTAAAACGTGGTGACGAGCAAAAAAAGACCAAAGGGGTACGCTATGGCTCAGTAGCGTACCCAGTGGCGGCTCCACCGGGGGGGGGGGGCAGTGGGTGCCCGTGCCCCCTATTGAGTGCCTGCCCCCCCCACAGTGCCCCCCATGTTGGGACCCTATACTTAATGCTACATACATTAAACAACAAAGGGTTGGCCCCCATGATTAGAAGTTGCCACCCCAACGCGCCCCACTTGCCAAATCCTAGAGCCACCACTGAACGTACCACCTAAATACGCCACTGAACACAAGACCGTCTGTCGTCGGGAAACGTTCGCTTATTATTTTAGGCAAAACTGAAGCAGTACATTCACGACCCAAACGCTCCCGAGCTCATCCATTTTCTCTTCAACCCTCTTGGACTCATCGTGGAAGCGAGCAGTGACCTTCGGCACGGGCCCGGGGGTCTCGCCTCCACCGTCATCTCGCCTCTGTTGACCCCCGAGGCGATGGAGCTGCTGAACAACTGCCTTACGTCTCGGGAAATGGAACTGCACCGGAAACTCGGCGACGCTTGGTCGGTCAGCAGGTCGGTAAATTTGGAGTATTTTTTCCGGCTAATTTTTTTGATATGTTGTCGTTTCGCCGTATTTCGGTTGATTTTGAGGTATTGACAGTTTCTGATGGACTAATGAAAGTTCGCTAATGCCCAGTGCACTGTATTGCCACACTGTGCAGTGCTCATGTACAGCAGCAGCATATAGGCAGGGTTCCGGAATAGGAGGGACACATCAACAATTTCATTTGACAATCAAAAAAGAAAATGTACAATCGTGTCAAGCTCTAGTGCTAACTTTATCAATCAAGAAAGGGATAAGGAGCTACTTCGGCGCTGCTTTTGAAAGCGTTATGGAAGTTAATGAGACTTTACTTACTTACTTAACAGTCAAGTAAACTGGCCTATGCTTATTGTCACTCATAGCCACTGTACCGTACATGAATCTGGTGGCCAGTGGAAAGAAACGGGAAACCAGTGAAAAGTGGATTATTTTAGTTGATTTTGCATCTCTTGATTTTCTTCAATATTTCTGAGAAGATGAATATTGCCAGTTCCTTCCCCTCTCTCTCTCTCTCTCTCTCTCTCTCTCTCTCTCTGTATGTACGCTGTGCTTTTTAAAAGAAAAAACTGGAACGGCTACGTACCACCGTATATTCCACGATTCTACGACGGATGGAACGCACCAATGGATTGGCTGGACGATGAAGCCAGGACGATGGGAAAGAGTGATGCCAGAGCTGCTGAAGTAAGATAGTCGATGCTGAATACATTTTTATATATATATATATATATATGCAGTGAAACCCGCTTAATTGCATAGGTGCCGTGCAAGCCTTGCTTATGCGATTAACTGGGCTATGCGAATAGCCGGGACGTCTGATAATTATTATTGTATGCACTAAACACTGGTTCGGGTTTTTATGTTGTTATGCAATTATGCGGGTTATGCAATTATGCGGGTTATGCAATTATGCGGGTTATGCAATTATGCGGGTTATGCAATTATGCGGGTTATGCAATTATGCGGGTTATGCAATTATGCGGGTTATGCAATTATGCGGGTTATGCAATTATGCGGGTTATGCAATTATGCGGGTTATGCAATTATGCGGGTTATGCAATTAAGCGGTATGTGATTAAGTGGGATCTACTGTATATATATATATATATATAATTTTACCTGGTGGTAAGTAAGTAAAATTTCGTAAATTTATATAGCGCTTTGGAGAGTAGTACAGTAGTAACTGCTTATTCTTATGCACTTAATCTTTCTTGAGATGGCTTTAGGCAAGGTGGGCTGTCGGCCGGGCAAAGGTCGGTGTATCCATGAGACCGCAGATGGCATAGGGATTTCTCTCAAGTGCTAGAGTATTGGTGAGGCTTATGGGGCTTGTTATACAATTTACAAGTTTGTTTGCTTAGTAAGCTTGTCTTCGGTTTTGCGATTGAGCAGTGGCGGCTCTAGGATTTGGCAAGTGGGGGGGGCGTTGGGGTGGCAACTTCTAATGATGGGGGGCCAACCATTTGTTGTTTAATGTATGTAGAATTAAGTATAGAAGCCCAACTGGGGGCACTGGGGGGGCCAGGCACTCAATAGGGGGCACGGGCCCCTGTCCCCCCGGTGGAGCCGCCACTGCGATTGAGCAAGATTATTTTGCTAAAATGATATTTCACGTGATGCTATTAATTATTTGTGTAGGGACACGTTCAATTTCAGAACACCAATGCGTCAACTTCTCTGAGGTAAGATTATTTCGAATAGCGTAAGTTCACTGATTACTGGTTCCTATTGCACTTTCCTCTACTTATTTACACTCCCAGTGAGCACTCTAATAGGCTGCACTACTGATATTTCATGACATTTCATCGATCGTGTATGCTAATTAATGTTTTTGACTGTACTGTACATACAGCTGTACTGTAAAAAAGACAAAGGTTTCGATAGCCATAGACATTGGCGTAGCCACGGGAATGCCTGGGGGTCCCCGGCCCCCTATTCGGGTTCGGGCCGGTCGTGGGGTTGTGCAAAAGCGTCCAGTGTTTTGGTGATTGTGGGGCGGGGGGGAGTATGAGCTTTTGAGAATTGAATGAAAGAAGTCCAAAGCGATGGAGAATGACACAACGACATTTTGAACACCTGAAAACACCAGTGTGCCCCCCTATTCAAGAATCCTGGCTATGCCACTGGGTATAATAAATGCACTGTTTATGCTGTAGACCTCCAGAGGTATATGGGGTGCCCCAGAGGAACTCTTCCAGCCCAGTGGCATCAATACATTCCTCCGTAATTAATGGAAATGACGGAAGAGGAGGAGGAGGAGGAGGAGGAGGAGAGAGCTCTTTCCTGCGAGATCTGTTGTCAAGGAACGCTCAGTATGTAAAACACCGGTTCTTCACAATGACTTACATTTATTTCTTTTCCTCGGTCTTCACAGGAACTAAATCGAGTTCAGTAGACTGTTTTTAAAAAAATTGTAATGATTAATTATCAGAGTGGGAATTGATTTTATTTATATCGTCTTCTCACATCACTCCAACGTTCTTTTGCGGATGGATTTGAAGTGCCATCGATTGATTGATACCCTTGAGTATTAGAAATGGTGCTATAGAAGTGCATAATTATTACTATTTATTGATGAGGTGAGGGGAGATGCGTCGTTTGGGGGTCCTCACTAGCAGGGTGCGATTTGTGACCTGGAGCAGTGGGGGGGGATATGTCGAGCTTGGGGGATGTAGTTGTTGGGAAATGTAGCAGTGGGGGGATGTAGTGGTGGGGATGTAGCAGTAGGGGGGTGCAGTTTGGCAGTGGGGGAGGGAAGATTCCTCCTTCCCCCCTCGCAAATCGCGCCCTGCTCACTAGAGTGCTGCCCGTTTTGTTTTTATTGCTGATTTTTAAACGAAAATCTGTTTTTTTGTTTTGCGTAGAATATACCGAGCATTGCAGAGCAGAAAATCAGACAAGAAACCGGAGATAACCATAGAGAAGGGCGAATTTCTTGAGGTTAGCTACTGTCCCATTGGTTTATCTCTATGCGTTGTTCCTTTTTTGCTTGTTTCAGCGTATTCTTCAATCTTCATGCTTGTGCAAACTCTCGATGTTGATATCAACTGCTACTAATATGACTGCTACTACAAATGCTACTACTGATCTAATCCTGAACTTCTATAGCGCCACTTCGTGATGCACAGAAGCATCGGCCGATGGCACACCAAATCAAAATCATTCAAGATCCTGGTCAAGTCCAGGGTAACTGGCCGGCCAACCAGATGACCATGTCTATGGTTGATAAGCCAGGCCAAAAATGGGGGTTTAATCTTGTTCTAAAAACTGGTAGTGAATTAGCAGTGCACACTAATTTACTACTACTACTACTACTACTACTACTACTACTACTACTACTACTACTACTACTACTACTACTACTACTACTACTACTACTACTACTACTACTACTACTACTACTACTACTACTACTACTACTACTACTACTACTACTACTACTACTACTACTACCACTACTACTACCACTACTACTACTACTACTACTACTACTACTACTACTACTACTACTACTACTACTACTACTACTACTACTACTACTACTACTACTACTAATCTACTACTACTAATCTACTACTACTACCACCTTCTACCACTTGCTACCACTACCACCTGCTACTACTAGTACTACTACTGATGATGATGATGATGATGATGATGATGACGACGACGACGACGACGACGATGATGATGATGATGATGATGATGATGATGTGATGATGATAATTCACCTTTATTATGCTTAAGATTCTGAAGTGATGGTATTTCAAATCAATCTGCAAAATTGAGATATGTTTCTTCAGAGATGTCAGTTAGTGGGAAACAGTGAGTACAGTCTCTGTCTGAAGGAAAGTCCAGGCTCAATTAACCCCTTAACTGGGCAGGCAACTATTTGTAACTCAATGCAAAATGGACGGGCGTTACTCGGGCACCCAGTTAATGGGTTAACAGGGCTTTTAATCGTCTTAACCGCAGTTATTTGCATTGCTGTGTAATTGCGTCGTACTAACTTTCCAGGTCCTCGACAGCAGTCGACAGTGGTGGAAGGTACGGAACTGGAGAGGGGAGACTGGATTTGCACCAAACACCCTTCTGCAGCCGTACTCGAGTTCGTAATATAGGCATCCCGTTTGTTTTAACAGTTGAAAAGTCTGTCTATATAAGTAGGTTGTAACCGATGTAAACCAGGTATTCTGTAATAACATTCCGTAAAATGCTCCCGTAATGAATCTCATTCCACTTATAGTAACTGCTTTTTAAAAGCACGCGACAGATTGATTTTTTTGATTTTGATTGTTTGTCTGCTATTGTTTTCTCGAATAATAATAATAATAATAATAATAATAATAATAATAATAATAATAATAATAATAATAATAATAGTAATAATAATAATTAGTAGTAGTAGTAGTAATAATAATAATAATAATAATAGTAATATTAGTAGTAGTAGTAGTAGTAGTAGTAGTAGTAGTAGTAGTAGTAGTAGTAGTAGTAGTAATAATAATGGTAATAATAATATTAGTAATAATAATAATAATAATAATAATAGTAGTAGTAGTAATAGTAATAATAATAATAGGGTTTAGAGTGGTTCAGTAGGATCTGCCCTGTGTGAAAACCACACAAAATGTTAACAGTACTGTTGTTGAACCTAACAACAATGTTACTGCTGATGGCAAATATTCTGACTGATTTTCCACAGATCTTATTTTAGCATTTCCTTTTATCAGACAGCATTTATTTTCAAGATCGACTTTGGTCGTCATAGCAACCCATAGCATTTGCGTTGATATTGCAGTAGCAGTGATTTCGTTTTTGTGATAACTTCTTATTGTTTATGTAGGCCTATGGAATATTCACTGATATTTCGAATTATAAATTTCAGTTGCTCGAGTTTCATGATTTAATAAAATATACCGATAAATGACAGATGGTATTAATTGAAATTTGTCAGCCATTTTTTGATTTTAGCGGACAGAGTAATGTTGCTTAAATTTTCATATTACGACCATAAAAAATAATAATTTGGCTTTTATAGAGTTGTCTAGAACAGTGTTTTGATGTGTGTTGACGTGTGCTTTTAAGTAAGTAAGTAAGTAAAAAAGTAAAATCTCGTTAACTTCTATAGCGCTTTCAAAAGAAGAAACCGAAGTAGCTCCTTATTCGTATGCCCTTATAAGTTGATAAGTGTTTATTCTAGGCCTTTTTTGGGGATTCCCCCCGCAAAGTTTTAAAATTCACCCAAATTTTTTTATATGTTGGCTGAGGGGATGGAAATTTCCTCCTCCAAAAGTGTGGAGACTCAGACCTTGTCCCCTCAAACATTTCAAAATCCCCACCCCCCCCCAATGTCAAGGTGGCTAGAATAAACACTATGTTGATCATGAAAGCTATCTGAAGTATTGATATAGAATTTATTTGTCTGTACATTATTATTACTATTGTTACATGGGAGATTGAATTTGTAAATTGTGTGTCGGCTTGTTTGTGTTACTCATTTAATTACTTATTTTATTTATGCCCTTTATGGCGATGCCTCCAGTGGCGGCTCCAGGATTTGGCAAGTGGGGGGCCGTTGGGGTGGCAACTTCTAATCATGAGGGGGCCAACCATTTGTTGTTTAATGTATGTAGCATTAAGTATAGGGTCCCAACAGGTGGGGGGTCACTGGGGGCCAGTTTGCAGTCCATGAAAATTTTTCGGACCACCCAAAAATTCATGTCGATAATTCACCCAAATTTCTATTTAGAACCCTCACACGCTTTGCAGTGATGTCATTGGGCTAGAAAAATCCGTCACTTTCCACCTTATTAATGTCTCTAGGCATATATGGGCCAATATAATAATGGAGGCTTTTCGCCTACATTTGTATAGATTTTTAAACCCTTTAAGCAATCAGACACCAGGGCCTGATAGATATCCAAAATTCGGGTCCAGGTTCCTTGTAGGCATCGACTGGGCTTCAATCGGTGCAAATATGAAGGCCCTACAACACCACAAATTTTCGCCCAAATTTCGAAAAAAAACCATGGACCATGAAAAGTCCATGAAAATTTTTCGGACCACCCAAAAATTCATGTCGATATTTCACCCAAATTTCTATATAGAACCTTCACACGCTTTGCAGTGATGTCATGGGGCTAGAAAAATCCGTCACTTTCCACCTTATTAATGTGTCTAGGCCTATAAATTGGCAATATAATAATGGAGGCTTTTCGCCTACATTTGTATAGATTTTTAAACCCTTTAAGCAATCAGACACTAGGGCCTGATAGATATCCGAAATTCGGGGCCAGGTTCCTTGTAGGCATCGACTGGGCTTCAATCAGTGCAAATATGAAAGCCCTACGACACCACAAATTTTCGCCCAAATTTCGAAAAAAAACCATGGACTATAGTCCATGAAAATTTTTCGGACCACCCAAAATTTCATGTCGATATTTCACCCAAATTTCTATATAGAACCCTCACACGCTTTGCAGTGATGTCATGGGGCTAGAAAAATCCGTCACTTTCCACCTTATTAATGTGTCTAGGCCTATAAATTGGCAATATAATAATGGAGGCTTTTCGCCTACATTTGTATAGATTTTTAAACCCTTTAAGCAATCAGATACCAGGGCCTGATAGATATCCAAAATTCGGGTCCAGGTTCCTTGTAGGCATCGACTGGGCTTCAATCGGTGCAAATATGAAGGCCCTACGACACCACAAATTTTCGCCCAAATTTCGAAAAAAAACCATGGACCATAGTCCATGAAAATTTTTCGGACCACCCAAAAATTCATGTCGATATTTCACCCAAATTTCTATATAGAACCTTCACACGCTTTGCAGTGATGTCATGGGGCTAGAAAAATCCGTCACTTTCCACCTTATTAATATGTCTAGGCCTATTAAATTGGCAATATAATAATGGAGGCTTTTCGCCTACATTTGTATAGATTTTTAAACCCTTTAAGCAATCAGACACCAGGGCCTGATAGATATCCAAAATTCGGGTTCAGGTTCCTTGTAGGCATCGACTGGGCTTCAATCAGTGCAAATATGAAAGCCCTACGACACCACAAATTTTCGCCCAAATTTCGAAAAAAAACCATGGACCAGGTTTCCATGAAAATTTTTCGGACCACCCAAAAATTCATGTCGATATTTCACCCAAATTTCTATATAGAACCCTCACACGCTTTGCAGTGATGTCATGGGGCTAGAAAAATCCGTCACTTTCCACCTTATTAATGTGTCTAGGCCTATATGGGCCAATATAATAATGGAAGCTTTTCGCCTACATAGTATAGATTTTTAAACCCTTTAAGCAATCAGAAACCAGGGCCTGATAGATATCCAAAATTCGGGGCCAGGTTTCTTGTAGGCATCGACTGGGCTAGTCACTATCCAAAATGTGTTCAGGGTCCAGGTTCCTTGTAGGCATCGACTGGCAGATTTAAATCAATCAGTGCAAATATGAAAGCCCTACGACACCACAAATTTTCGCCCAAATTTCGAAAAAAAACCATGGACTATAGTCCATGAAAATTTTTCGGACCACCCAAAAATTCATGTCGATATTTCACCCAAATTTCTATATAGAACCCTCACACGCTTTGCAGTGATGTCATGGGGCTAGAAAAATCCGTCACTTTCCACCTTATTAATGTGTCTAGGCCTATATGGGCCAATATAATAATGGAAGCTTTTCGCCTACATAGTATAGATTTTTAAATTCTTTTAGCAATCAGACACCAGGGCCTGATAGATATCCAAAATTCGGGTCCAGGTTCCTTGTAGGCATCGACTGGGCTTCAATCAGTGCAAATATGAAAGCCCTACGACACCACAAATTTTCGCCCAAATTTCGAAAAAACCATGGACTATAGTCCATGAAAAATTTTCGGACCACCCAAAAATTCATGTCGATATTTCACCCAAATTTCTATATAGAACCCTCACACGCTTTGCAGTGATGTCATTGGGGCTAGAAAAATCCGTCACTTTCCACCTTATCAATGTGTCTAGGCCTATAAATTGGCAATATAATAATGGAGGCTTTTCGCCTACATTTCTATAGATTTTTAAACCCTTTAAGCAATCAGACACTAGGGCCTGATAGCTATCCAAAATTCGGGTCCAGGTTCCTTGTAGGCATCGACTGGGCTTCAATCAGTGCAAATATGAAGGCCCTACAACACCACAAATTTTCGCCCAAATTTCGAAAAAAACCATGGACTATAGTCCATGAAAATTTTTCGGACCACCCAAAAATTCATGTCGATATTTCACCCAAATTTCTATATAGAACCCTCACACGCTTTGCAGTGATGTCATTGGGGCTAGAAAAATCCGTCACTTTCCACCTTATTAATGTGTCTAGGCCTATATGGGCCAATATAATAATGGAAGCTTTTCGCCTACATAGTATAGATTTTTAAATTCTTTTAGCAATCAGACACCAGGGCCTGATAGATATCCAAAATTCGGGGCCAGGTTCCTTGTAGGCATCGACTGGGCTTCAATCAGTGCAAATATGAAAGCCCTACGACACCACAAATTTTCGCCCAATTTTCGAAAAAAAACCATGGACTATAGTCCATGAAAATTTTTCGGACCACCCAAAAATTCATGTCGATATTTCACCCAAATTTCTATATAGAACCTTCACACGCTTTGCAGTGATGTCATGGGGCTAGAAAAATCCGTCACTTTCCACCTTATTAATATGTCTAGGCCTATTAAATTGGCAATATAATAATGGAGGCTTTTCGCCTACATTTGTATAGATTTTTAAACCCTTTAAGCAATCAGAAACCAGGGCCTGATAGATATCCAAAATTCGGGGCCAGGTTCCTTGTAGGCATCGACTGGGCTTCAATCAGTGCAAATATGAAAGCCCTACGACACCACAAATTTTCGCCCAAATTTCGAAAAAAAACCATGGACTATAGTCCATGAAAATTTTTCGGACCACCCAAAAATTCATGTCGATATTTCACCCAAATTTCTATATAGAACCCTCACACGCTTTGCAGTGATGTCATTGGGGCTAGAAAAATCCGTCACTTTCCACCTTATTAATGTGTCTAGGCCTATATGGGCCAATATAATAATGGAAGCTTTTCGCCTACATTTAGTATAGATTTTTAAATTCTTTTAGCAATCAGACACCAGGGCCTGATAGATATCCAAAATTCGGGGCTGGTTCCTTGTAGGCATCGACTGGGCTTCAATCAGTGCAAATATGAAAGCCCTACGACACCACAAATTTTCGCCCAAATTTTCGAAAAAAACCATGGACTATAGTCCATGAAAATTTTTCGGACCTCCCAAAAATTCATGTCGATATTTCACCCAAATTTCTATATAGAACCTTCACACGCTTTGCAGTGATGTCATGGGGCTAGAAAAATCCGTCACTTTCCACCTTATTAATATGTCTAGGCCTATTAAATTGGCAATATAATAATGGAGGCTTTTCGCCTACATTTGTATAGATTTTTAAACCCTTTAAGCAATCAGAAACCAGGGCCTGATAGATATCCAAAATTCGGGTCCAGGTTCCTTGTAGGCATCGACTGGGCTTCAATCAGTGCAAATATGAAAGCCCTACAACACCACAAATTTTCGCCCAAATTTCGAAAAAAAACCATGGACTATAGTCCATGAAAATTTTTCGGACCACCCAAAAATTCATGTCGATATTTCACCCAAATTTCTATATAGAACCCTCACACGCTTTGCAGTGATGTCATTGGGGCTAGAAAAATCCGTCACTTTCCACCTTATTAATGTGTCTAGGCCTATATGGGCCAATATAATAATGGAAGCTTTTCGCCTACATAGTATAGATTTTTAAACCCTTTAAGCAATCAGAAACCAGGGCCTGATAGATATCCAAAATTCGGGGCCAGGTTCCTTGTAGGCATCGACTGGGCTTCAATCAGTGCAAATATGAAAGCCCTACGACACCACAAATTTTCGCCCAAATTTCGAAAAAAAACCATGGACTATAGTCCATGAAAATTTTTCGGACCACCCAAAAATTCATGTCGATATTTCACCCAAATTTCTATATAGAACCCTCACACGCTTTGCAGTGATGTCATGGGGCTAGAAAAATCCGTCACTTTCCACCTTATTAATGTGTCTAGGCCTATATGGGCCAATATAATAATGGAAGCTTTTCGCCTACATAGTATAGATTTTTAAATTCTTTTAGCAATCAGACACCAGGGCCTGATAGATATCCAAAATTCGGGTCCAGGTTCCTTGTAGGCATCGACTGGGCTTCAATCAGTGCAAATATGAAAGCCCTACAACACCACAAATTTTCGCCCAATTTTCGAAAAAAAACCATGGACTATAGTCCATGAAAATTTTTCGGACCACCCAAAAATTCATGTCGATATTTCACCCAAATTTCTATATAGAACCCTCACACGCTTTGCAGTGATGTCATGGGGCTAGAAAAATCCGTCACTTTCCACCTTATCAATGTGTCTAGGCCTATAAATTGGCAATATAATAATGGAGGCTTTTCGCCTACATTTGTATAGATTTTTAAACCCTTTAAGCAATCAGAAACCAGGGCCTGATAGATATCCAAAATTCGGGTCCAGGTTCCTTGTAGGCATCGACTGGGCTTCAATCAGTGCAAATATGAAAGCCCTACGACACCACAAATTTTCGCCCAAATTTCGAAAAAAAACCATGGACTATAGTCCATGAAAATTTTCGGACCACCCAAAAATTCATGTCGATATTTCACCCAAATTTCTATATAGAACCCTCACACGCTTTGCAGTGATGTCATGGGGCTAGAAAAATCCGTCACTTTCCACCTTATTAATGTGTCTAGGCCTATATGGGCCAATATAATAATGGAAGCTTTTCGCCTACATAGTATAGATTTTTAAATTCTTTTAGCAATCAGACACCAGGGCCTGATAGATATCCAAAATTCGGGTTCAGGTTCCTTGTAGGCATCGACTGGGCTTCAATCAGTGCAAATATGAAAGCCCTACGACACCACAAATTTTCGCCCAAATTTCGAAAAAAAACCATGGACTATAGTCCATGAAAATTTTTCGGACCACCCAAAAATTCATGTCGATATTTCACCCAAATTTCTATATAGAACCCTCACACGCTTTGCAGTGATGTCATTGGGGCTAGAAAAATCCGTCACTTTCCACCTTATTAATGTGTCTAGGCCTATATGGGCCAATATAATAATGGAAGCTTTTCGCCTACATAGTATAGATTTTTAAATTCTTTTAGCAATCAGACACCAGGGCCTGACAGATATCCAAAATTCGGGTCCAGGTTCCTTGTAGGCATCGACTGGGCTTCAATCAGTGCAAATATGAAAGCCCTACGACACCACAAATTTTCGCCCAAATTTCGAAAAAAAACCATGGACTATAGTCCATGAAAATTTTTCGGACCACCCAAAAATTCATGTCGATATTTCACCCAAATTTCTATATAGAACCCTCACACGCTTTGCAGTGATGTCATGGGGCTAGAAAAATCCGTCACTTTCCACCTTATCAATGTGTCTAGGCCTATAAATTGGCAATATAATAATGGAGGCTTTTCGCCTACATTTGTATAGATTTTTAAACCCTTTAAGCAATCAGAAACCAGGGCCTGATAGATATCCAAAATTCGGGGCCAGGTTCCTTGTAGGCATCGACTGGGCTTCAATCAGTGCAAATATGAAAGCCCTACGACACCACAAATTTTCGCCCAAATTTCGGAAAAAAACCATGGACTAGTCCATGAAAATTTTTTGGGTGACCCAAAAATTCATGTCGATAATTCACCCAAATTTCTATATAGAACCCTTACACGCTTTGCAGTGATGTCATTGGGCTAGAAAAATCCGTCACTTTCCACCTTATTAATATGTGTCTATATTGGCAATACAGCCTAATAGACCTAATGGTGGCTATAGGCAGTGGCGACGCCAGACTTTTGAAAGTGGTTGGAAGGTTATGGTGAGCACCCTAATCCTATCCCTAACTCTTTTACTTTTACAGCATTAGATTTCGTTAGAATTGCTATTCGACACGCAACGAGTGCATTACGTAACTTTTAAACAATATTTTTATCTATCCGACAAAATTTCTTGCAAATAGTAACATAGACGCCACGGCGGGTGCCAGTCCTTCTGACGCACAACTTATCTATAGATATATAGAACTTGTTATATAGATACATATGGAGAACGCTTGATACTTAGACTTGTAGAGCCGACCATCCCCTTAATACCCTCTCACTAAAAATTTCTCTGCAATTTTGCACGAACCTCACGGGTGGCCCTGATGGTAAGTGGGGGTGTTCAAACTCCCCCAACCCTTACCCCGTGTCCGCGCCACTAATTACGGACATGAATTTTTTTTGACAAAATTCGCAAAAATGAACGATTGGTTAATCCAGGAGTTTTTCCGATCGTAAAATTTTTGTGTCCAGCGATTCTCTTGAAACTCGTACCACTTTAGGCCCATTCGATGTCTTCTAAGAATCCGCAATTGAATCTTTGTTATATCTCGAGCCCTTCGATTTAGGCCTATTGCTAATTTTTTTCTAGTCTTTGTCATCCATAGCAAGAGAACGCAAGAAATCGTTTGAGTAGAAAAAACAAGTCGTTTATATCGAAGTTTAAACGCCGATTCGCCCAGGACTATGTTAACCCCTTAACTGGGAATACCGGATATATCCGTCCATTTTACATTGAGTTACAGTTAAATACACGGTTAAGGGGTTAATAAATACAGAAGATACACCGAAATATACCGAGACTCGCTTATTTCGAAATCACAGTTATATCGAGACCGTTTTTCAATCCCTTCTGTTAACCCCTTAACTGGGGACCCCGGATATATCCGTCCATTTTACATTGAGTTACAGTTAAATACACGGTTAAAGGGTTAATAAATACAAAAGATACACCTAAATGTACTGAGACTCGCTTATTTCGAAATCACAGTTATATCGAGACCGTTTTTCAGTCCCTTCTGTTAACTAAATATGTAATTCAAAGGTGACATTCGTCTTGAAAACTGTCTTTCCAGTTCATTGTTTCTCACAAACCGCGAGTCTCTCCTTCGATGAATGTCCCCCATCTGCACATGGTGACACGAACCCTGGTGAAAGGGTCGGTACAGTCGAACCCAATTATTATGTGCATGATGGTGATTCGACGACGGCAGTCGTTTGCGAAGAAAGTTCTGATAATCGCTCTCTTCCTGCAACGCATGGCCTTGTATGTGGTGATTACCGTGATTATGCATGAAATCCTCGCGGTTTTCATGGTCGGGCGGTACAATTGACGGTACAAGTCTCGGAAATAAGTTGTGCATGTATTTTGAGGACGCAAGGTCGATGTATGGTCTAAATGTTTCTTTGCGAAGTGGGGGCATTCGACCGGTCACTGCGGTGTCCAATCCGGTGCGACGATGATCCGGTGCCAGGTCCTCGTAGTCTGGTTCCAGGTCGTCGTCTACGTCGTAGTCTGGTTCCGGCTCGGCCAGCGCCATTTTGGTGAGTATGATCGCCTCCTGTGCGGTCATCTCTTCCTGCTCTTTCGATATGCGATGGCGCCTCCGCTTTGCAAACGGGGAGTCGATTTCCGTTATCGTCATCACTTCGATGAAGGTCCCCCACCTGCCGATTATTTTAAAAAAACTTGCTCAACACAATGCACAACACCTGCGCTGGCGTATCCGAGAAAGGCCACTCACCCCCCCCCCCAGATTCGGACTTGGACCAGTCGTCGGATTAGCGCAAAAAGCGTCTAGAATTTTTTGCGTGGGTCGGGGGGGGGGGGTGACTGTCTTTAAAATATGCACCAGAGCTCACCCATCTAATTCTATTACTGGAAATTTTCTGGGTCTGGGCGCCCTTAGTACAGTCTCAAATTTAAAGAGGCAGAGGTCTGGGGCCTGGGGCCTCAGAGTAGGCAAACATTAGTTGGGTGGAGTCTCTTGTAGAAGCGCTAGGAAAATTTTATCTAACGAGGGGTGGGGCGATTGCCGAATAGAACCCGCTATGATAACCAGTGACCCTGGAAAGATATCATCAGTTGGGGTATTAATGTCAATATGTTGTCATTTAGTCTGAAAATAGGAACCAAATGTCAAGAAGATTTGAATCAAATATTACCCAAAACTTTTTCGACCGGGGCTTTCATGGAGCTGACCACACTCCCTTAACCGCCCCCCTCGCCCCGAGTCGGGGCTGGAAACATCGGGCTGTGATGCCTTGGTGTGCCCCTCCTTTTCTGGAATCTTGGCTTCGTCACTGATTGTCAGTGCTCGAGGCGAATGGCATGTGACTTGACATGGCATGTAATAGCCAGGGGCGTAGCCAGGAATTTGAATTGGGGGTAGGCTATAATGTGATTGGGGGGTAATAAATCTTTAACAAATCTTTAAAATCACATCAAAAACTTTAAGGTAGCCTGATTTAATTTTTTTGGGGGTAGGGAGGTTTTATACTGATACCCCCCATCGCTACGCCCCTGGTAATAGCTTGACCATCATTATCTAAGAAGAATCAAATGCATTATGTCAGTATTTTCAATCCTTTAAATTTCAAATCAATGTATGATTAGGGATATATACTATCCAAATTCAGTGGCCTCGCCAGGAATTTTTGGTTGGGGGGGGGCAAAAGAGGGCTGGCGTGTCAGATTCTTTATCCACCCCCACCCCTCCACAAAAAACTTTCTCACCGGATTTGCACAAATCTGGTAGGTGGTCTGGGGCAGGTTGGGGGGGGAGGCAGTTGCCCCCATTTTCCCCCGTGGCAACGCTAATGTCCAAATTACCTGTGCAACAGCATCCCGAAGACCTGAAGGCCAAGAACGAAGACGTAGAAGACGATGTATACGAAGCTGTTCGGCTGATACCGTATCCACGTACCGTCGCCATTCTGGTACAGGTTGATCAAGTTGACGCGAGTCTGGAGCATAAAGTTGAGAAGAATCCAGATGACGTTAACCATCCAGAAGCCAAACGAAATGCTGTTTCGTAACGACGTCAGGTCCTTCTCCGCCTTCTCTTTCTGCCTCCTGTCGCTTTTCAGCGGCTTCAGGTACCTCTTGATCAAGTTATTCCAGAAAACAGTCTCCTTCTCGCTGATCTTCATCACCACACCATCGCCCAGCACTGGATCGTATATCCACTGGAGATGGTCTGGATCATCGGCAGGTGATAATCTTTCTGGATGTTCTACTGGTTTTGCTGCTGCTGCTGCTGCTGCCGCTGGCGGTGGTTCTTGCTATGATCGATTTTTTCTTTTCCAGGCGTTCCGAGAACGGTGTGATCTTGTCGAGCAATTCACTGTCGATTCCAGATCTGATGTCGCGTCGGTCGAATTCCCGGCCGAAGTACGATTCAGCCTTTTCAGCTGGCTGTGTATCCGCCCAAGCATCTTTACGACCCTCTCGTTCGAATTCCTGCCTTGGTCGGTGACGTGGAACATATCGGCGACCAATTTCTTGACGTCAAACGGCGAATTTTCGATGTTTCTTCTGACGCGTCCAAAGAAACCCCTCTTGCCCTTTTCACCTTTCGACGACTTCTTTGCATCGTCACCCGGACGCTTCTGCGATGCGTTGTTCTGCGGCACCTCTCGCGTTCCCCACGAGATGATGTGCATGTTGCTGAGGCTGTAAATCATCAGCAGGATGTAGCTCGTCGGAATGCAGATGAAGAAGAGCGCGCCGTGGAGCAGACAGAAGAACTCGTAGGGATGAAGAAACCCGGCGAGAACGAACGAAGCGACAACCGACGCCACGAAGAACAGACCCGGATTGAGAATGCTGCTCGTGCTCAGGCTCATGACGAGGCCGACCAAGACTATGGTCATGACGGCGGCGTAGATCATGCTGAACACCCCGGCCGTCACGAGCTGCGTTTTCTCGTCGCACACGAAACAGACCGCCAGGTACGCACCGGGGATCAGCAGCGACAGCAAGTACGCCGCCCACAGGTACTCGTCGAGCCCGAGGACCGTCTGGAAGGCGGCGGCGATGGTGATGATGATGGTCGCCGGTCCGAGGACCGTCGAAAGCATGAGGATCGCCTGGTAGGTCATGTACAGTCGACTGATGTTGTCGTTGATGAGGACGGTGTTGTTGAAGTCGGACAGGAGGTCCCAGATGTTGGCGAGGGTCGACGGTATCCAGCGACGCCGCTGCCGGAAGAACTCGTCGAAGGTCTCGGGGCAGTGGGTCAGGGCGTCGGCGGCGGCCGAATAGTCGACGCGGTAGCCCTGCTGCAGCAACAGGGTGCACAGCCATCGGTCTTCGCCTGATGATGATAACAACAATTGCAAGAAATAAAGACACTGAGACAGTGTTTAATCTAGACTCCTGGACTCCGGGGGGAACTGAAAAATCCGGGGGGGGAACTGACAAAGCCGGGGGAGAATTCTGCTAGGGGCCGCTGTTAGTCCATGTAGTATTCCAAAGTTTCCGGGAGAATTTGAAATTTTCGGGGGGGGGGAAGGGCAATTTCCCCCCTGGAAACGGCCTAGATTAAACACTGCACTGAGGGCGTGCAACATTCTATGAAGTACAATGTCTGACTTGGAAATGAACTTCTACAAAAACTCTGAATAAAGCAGAGAAAGATTTTCATAGCCTATCTATTCAACTTCAGACCGTAAGAACGGGTCAACCGAGAGGAGGGTCAATTGACCCAGGTCGTGGTGGGTCAATTATCAAGTTTGGATATTAAAATAACAAACAAATTTAATACCAGTACATTACTTTAATGTTCTATGAGGTACACAGTGTCTGGTAACCTTCAAACTCGATTTACATGCAATAATAATATTAAAGTTTTCAGGGGCCCACATCACGAGTTTTTTTTTTTGCTTGTCAGGTTTTTACTTGATTTTTTTCAGGCAATTTTTTTTTGTTCCGGGGCCCGAACCTAGGTCATCACATTATTAACAGACAACATTTCAAACCTAGGTCGTACTGCAGGTGGTGCATCGCCTCGGTCGATCGAGTCGCGTACTTCTTCATCACATTATCATCCAGAAGCGCCGATCCGCGAAAAAGACTGAAGCAGCCGGGGCTGCAAAGAACGCAGCCGAGGACATGCTCCGTGGCCTTCTGGAACCAGTGTCCGATGGCGTACTCGAACGTCTGGAACCAGACTAACGGACCGGACCCGGTCGGATGGATTCGTCCGCACGCCGCTCCGGTCTTCTCGTCTTTTTCATCCGGTCGACAAGAATGCGAACGGCGTCGGGCTTGAAGTCTACGTCTCCATCCAGGGCCAGGATGAACGTGTTCTCGGCCTGTTGTTCAAAACGAATCGAAAGTATGGGGCTCTTCGTTATAGCGTATTTAGCGGGGCTGTGCCGCCAAATTTGTACCATGTAAACGACAGGGCGTAGCCAGGAATTTGATTTGGGAGGACATAAATATTTTGGGTGGGTATAAATCTGAACTATAACCCACATAAACCATATAAACCACATATAACCACATGTAAATCACATAAAAAACCTTAAGGTAGACTGATTTTTTTTGTGGGGGTATATATACTGATATACCCCCCCCCCCGTCGCTACGCCCCTGGTAAAGGAATTATTACGACGTGCTTTGTTTCGTGACGTACATTTGCAACAGATAAAACGTGTTGTGAACAACCTGAACATAGGAGTGTTGGAGATTCTTTCGGTTACATTTCTACCGATTTCTATCAAGACCGGTCAAAATCTGACAAAGTTATAGCGAAAATAAAAAGGGTTTGGAATTTAGTGGACCACAGTGTATATACAGGATGGCGCAAAAAACCGGATTAGTCACATTTAGGTTTGCATTTAAATTAATATTGTCCGGGTTTTTTTGCGCCACCCTGTACTGTACAGTAGCTATATAGGAGCCAGATTCTTGAACCTTGATCAGCAGGTTGTCGTCGATGACCTCAAAGAGCATGCTCTTTCCGTAATGTCCGTGTTTCTGGCGGGCGGCCTTTGCCCGCTCCAGCCACGACGGACCTTTCCTCTTCCTCTGCAACGTCATTGATCCTGTCCCGGTCTTCGAATTTCTCTGGAAGATCTCCCTCATGTAGTCGGCCGCTTCGCCGAAGATTCGGAACCCGATGAGATAATACATGTACATGACCTGAAAATAATTTAACATCGGTTATAACCATCGGCGGATTTTATTAAAGGCTAGGGTAGGCTTAAGCCTACCCACTAACCCACCTCAGTGCGTACGTACTACAGGATGGCACAAAATAAAAACCGACTATATTAAATGCAAACCCAAATGTGACTAGTCGAGTCTTTTTTGTGCCACCCTGTATATGGATGGGCCCTAATGACATTTTTATCGAATAACATAAATGTCTGGGGTTCACTGTCGACCCACTGAAGAAAAGCAAACGTAAAACCTGACCTGTGACCATCTCTTCTTGTGCCTGATTTTCATCCTGTCCTTCAGGTGTACGATCAGATTGTTTCCACCTGGAAGAATCCACACCAGCTGCCCGCCGTACGGCGTATGGACCCTTATCGGTGGCTGCATGCGTCGTTCGTTGTTCAAAACGCAACTGCCAAGCAACGTACAGTAGAACCTCGTTATAATAATCATCTTTATTCGTGACAAGCACAGCATAAAAAAGTAGTCCGCAACCAGTAGTACACAACCAAGGAAAACACAAATCAACTGAACAAAACTAACTAATAAAAAATAATAAAATAAACCTAATAATAAACAAATAACGTACTTAGCAGGTCTGTAAAATTTAGCTTGTTACACCTGAAGTACATGAATATCCGATGCCATCCGACACGGTAGGGCATCACACCAGTGGCGGCTCCACCGGGGGAGCCCGTGCCCCCCTATTGAGTGCCTGGCCCCCAGTGGCCCCCTGTTGGGACCCTATACTTAATGCTACATGCATTGAACAACAAATGGTTGGCCCCCATGATTAGAAGTTGCCATCCCAACGGCCCCCCCACTTGCCAAATCCTAGAGCCGCCACTGCTATGGAATGACCTGGTCTTATATTTCTACTTGAAAGGCTTTAGAGCCGCTTGGTACGAAAACGAGACTAAACCGATTACGCGTAAACCGATTACGCGTAAACTGATTACGGTACGCGGCGATCCTGGCGTCTGTATTTACCTAGCAGCCTCGTCAATGGCTCCAATCAGTTGCGTCATGAAGGAATTGCAGGTCCATTCGCTGTTTTCATTGATGGACATGCAGTCGTCAAAGAAAACATGGGCTGTGGACGCAACGACAAAAGATAAAACACTCAACTTATCTCAAATAATAGCATTACATGCACCCCTTTTGCACAGCATTCATTCCTGGCTCTAATTCAATTTGGATTCGGTGCGCCATCGGCCGATGGCCCTGGGCATTACGATAGTGGCGCCATAGAAGTTTATTGACCGATTGATTGATAGTTCTCAAAGGTATCAATCAATGGCAGGGGCGTAGCGACGGGGGGGGTATATCGGTATATAATATGCCCACCCAAAAACAGTCTACCTTAAAGTTTTTAATGTGTTTTTTTAAGATTTTTAAAGTTTTTAAAGATTTATACCCCCAGATCACATTATACCCCCGCCACCCAAATCAAATTCCTGGCTACGCCCATGATCTATCGTACTCCAAATATATGTAATGTAATGTAACCAAATATTTGTATAGCGCCTCTTCTGAAAAATCACTCAGAAGCGCTCCCACAGCAAATTAATGTATATTGACAAAGAGATAAGTTTAAGTCGTTTCAAAAAGAGGACCATATATAATTAGGAGTTGCTATAAGCCACGCATACTGGCGTCAAGAGCATTCCAAAGGATCGGGCCAACCAGTGGCGGGGCCACGGGGGTGTTTGGGGGGGGGGTTGAACCCCACCACTTGCCATCGGGCCACCCGTGAGATTCGTGCAAAATTGCAGAGAAATTTTTGGTGAGGGGGGGTAGGGGTATGATTGAGGATCGGTTCTACTAGTCTAAGTATCTAGCGTTCTCAACTGTATATATCTACAGGATGGCGTTGCGGGCTTAACGGGTGGCCCGATGGCAATTAAGTTGCCTGCTGTCTACTTTTTGTCGCCTTTGCCACTTGTGAGTTGTGACACTGAATAGATTTACAGCGATTTAAAACAAGATTTCAAGATTTGATTGAGCAGTAGCATCTGCCACGTCACTCTTACTCTTAGTAGCATTGACACTAGTAGGCCTATGAGCCAAAGACAAGTAATTTTCGACTTAACACGCACAAATTGGAGCAGAATAATTTGAAATTGACTTGAGCATAAGAAATTACAGACATGGAACCTATTGATACCAGACCTGTGATTTTGTGTCCAAAATGCTCTAAAACACACGTAGAAGCATCTACGATTTCAAAAAATTTTCCGGGGGAGAAACAACATTATCAATTTGGGGGTTATTTCAGGGTTATTCCTAACCTAACCCTAGGGTTAACCCTAACCCCCACACTCTCAAACGTCTGGCGCCGCCCTGGGGCCAACTGATTCAAAACCTCGCTTCAGGAACAAGGAGGTTCGTGCTTGGGGCACTAAAAAATATAAAAACCCTAAAAGCTAAAAACTTAAAAACCTAAAAACCCTAAAAACCCTAAAAACCTTTAAAACGTAGAAACCCTAAACACCTAAAACCCCCCAAAACCAAAAAACCCTAAAAACCCTAAAAACCAAAAAACCCTAAAAACACTAAAACCCTAAAAACCGTAAATCCCTAAAAACTGTAAACCCTAGAAACCCTAAAAACCAAGATAAACCTTAAAAACCCTAAAAACCCTAAAAACGTAAAAACCCTAAAAACCAAAAAACCCTAAAAACGTAAAAACCATAAAAACCTAAAAACCCTAAAAACCAAAAAACCCTAAAAAACCTAAAAACCCCTAAAAACCCTAAAATCAAAAACCTAAAAACCCTAAAATCAAAAAACAAAAACCCTAAAAACCTAAAACCTAAAAACCCTACAAAATAAAAAAAAACCTAAAAACACTAAAAACACTAAAACCCTAAAAACCGTAAAAACCTTAAAACCTTTAAAAAACCTAAAAACGTAAAAACCCTAAAAACCCTAAAAGCCAAAAAACCCTAAAAACCCTAAAAACGTAAAAAACCCTAAAAACCAAAAACCCTAAAACCCTAGAGCCCAAAAAACTCTAAAACCCTAAAACTTTAAAATTTGTAAAACCCTAAAAACTGTCGGGTAATACCCTAGAAATTAAAAACCAAAAACCCTAAACACCTAAAAGCCCTAAAAAACAAAAACCCTAAAAACACTAAAACCCTAAAAACCGTAAAAACCGTAAACACGTAAAAACCCTAGAAACCCTAAAAACCAAGAAAAACCCTAAAAACTCTAAAAACGTAAAAACCCTAAAAACCTAAAAACCCCAGACACCTAAAACCCCTAAAAACCTCTGCAAAATATCCTGACCATTGCACAGGTAGTCCTGTTCCAGTGACTTCACCAAAGTGCATGATGAATGGCCATCGATGAAAAAATATATGACAATTCATTATCACAACTGAGAATCAAGCCTTCAGTACCCATGGCAATTCGGATACAGCGTTAACCAACCAATTTACCATTACCATTTACAGCAACATAATATGGTAATTAGTGTTGTACCTACCTTTCGTAATAATCAGGGTCTTTTACTTTGAACACCCTCTGAGCAATCCGTCTTGCGCACTGATCGGCATCCATTCTGCAAAGGATTTACATTACAAAGGAATTACATTACACTCGGTTGAGATCACAATACACCAAACCCAGTTACATTTATGAATTTACCTAAAATGAAAACAAAAAATCACAAAGCATCTGACCAAGGATTTAACCATCAAGCGACTGCTATAGATCTGATGTCCACTGCATTATTACAAAGGCGCTATAGAAGCTCTTAAATTCGATATTTGTTTGATCATAATGGCCTGAACCCCATTTTGAAGTGCATCAGATGATTTTACACAATATAATTAATTTGTAAGAAATCCTTTAGTTGTACACTGGAGCGACCATCGACCCATATCAAGAACATTACTAAAATGGCGCTATAGAAGTTCGACGACGACGACGACGATGATGATGATGACGCTGTTAAAATCTATTACAAATCTTCTAATATTTCTACAGCACGCATATGCCAAAACATTTTACAGCACAAAGTTAAAATTCAAAAGTAACAAATCACCCATAAATTCTATATTAAATACCGTTTCCTCGAAGAACATTTCAACCAGATCTAAACTGCACTTTTATTATTATTATTATTATTATTATTATTATAAAGTCAAGAGCACTTTAAATCGAATATTAACACAAATATGAAGCATCTGATAGGAACCTGAGTTCATTGAAGTTCAAACAAAATATAGAAAAATCTCTTGCCTGAAAATTGACTTCAGGAGCTGAATCATTTCATTCTTCGTTTCGTGCCACATCGTCGCACACGCATAGACGATCGGCACCCGACCCTTCCTCTCCGGTTCCGTGACCTTGACCCCGGCCTCCAGATCGACGTTGTCGTTGGACGAGGTGGTTTCGAAGCGTCCTTTCGACGTCGCCTGCATCTCGTTGTCACTCCGGCGACGGTTGACCATCATCGACTGGGCGAAAAGAATGCCGGAGAACATGTGGGCAACAAACAACCTGCAAAGAGAAATCCGAAGAATATTCGGTAAAGCGATTACCGTATTTTCATGCTTATAACACGCCCGCTCATAGGACGCGCGGAAAATAGAAATTTACAATAAAAAAGTATTTGCATAGTGCATGAATAGAGAGACGGAGAGAGAGACAGAGATTTGCTTTAAATTGGAAAGGTTTCCCTGCCACTGTTGGCCGTACTAAATTCCTAATGCTTTAATAGGCCTACATCAATTTATTTATTTATTTATTTGTTGACAATTTATATAGCGCAGTAGACAAGGCTAAGGCCAAGTCTTTTTGATCTGATAGCTTTCTTAACGAAACTATTTCTACGTCATGAAAGTTGACATGAACAAGATTTTTGTCTCACTTCTGAGTCTTTGCAATTCTCTCGGCGGACGGAAACCAGACGTGTCGATTGATCCAGAGGAAAACCAGCCACCAGACAGACGCACACACAAATTGGTATCCGTGGTTACCGATCGGCATGCGACAGTAGTCGATAAACACACGATGGTCGTCGATGACGACGGTCGGCAGGTAACCGTAGCACTGGAGCAGCAGTATTCCGACAAGCGTTGGCATCGACAGGTACATCGGAATACAGAAGCTCACCTTTTGCATCAGCAGCTTACAGGCCAAACAGCTCATACAGTAACAGACAAGACCACAGAATACGCAGACGACGCAGGGAATGGTGCCGACGACCTGATATCCAACCGGTTTTCTCGCACCCGACTCGACGGAAAGGTCGAGCTTGTTCAGGAAGGACGGATCCGACCGATCCTGGAGATACTCGAGAAGATACCAGGACCCAATCATCGCCGCGATCGCGACGCCGCTTGCGATCAGGTTCAGTTTGACGCGGACGACGTGAACGACCTTCTTCGCCTGGAAGAGCCTCAGACAAGACCGGTCTCTGCCGACGAAATTCTCCCACCACTTGAGCGAAATCAGGAACAACGACAATGGAATCTGCCAGTAGAGGTCGCAATAAGGTTCCATGCAACGGTACGCGAGTTCTTGAACGTCTGAAGAATTTCTCAATATCGAGGAACCGACCGACATATCCGCAGGAAAATACGGTATCGTTTTGTTGAAATAGTCAAATGGAAGTATTGAAAGAATGTCTGCGGGACAGTAGATGACGACTGGGGCAAGAACAGCAACGATCTCAAGCAGAAATGCCAGAATGTCTAGACAAAAGACCAACAAAGAACACGCCGTCTTTCTTAACGATCGACAACTCTTCTGCGAGAAGAAAACTGCAAGGAATGACGGTACGAGACAGATCGATTGCATGATCCCAATGCAGGCAACCGGACCAAACGGAGTACGCGAGACAAACGGAAGAACTCGCATTACGAGCAGGACACACCCGAAGCCATGCGCCGCTTCCATGACCAGCATCTAGAAATATTATAAATTTTAAAATTTAAAAATTAACTGAACTATCAGGCTGATTGTTTCATCTTTGCATGTTATACTAGTTAAAAATACAAACAAGAACTAAAATTATCTTAAATTTCACCAACTAAAACTGAAACTATTTCCAAAATGAAAACTAAACAAAAACTGAAATAGCAGTCACAGAACAGAATAGAAATAAAAACTAAAATCATTTGCAAAACTAAAAGATCACTGCATCTTTGCTTCAGCTTGCTTTAGCTATAGAATAACTGAAATATTTTACAAGAGTATCTGTAATTATTGCATGTGATTTAATTATTTCAACTATGTAAACTTCCCCCCACAGAGCTATCTCACAACCCAGGACGAACTAAAACTACAACAAAAACTGTAATTACATTGAAATAGGTGCTGGGATCAAAACAAAATATAATAATAATAACACAATTGAAGCAGCAACAGATAAACTTGTAAAATTCTCTAAACCAGTCTTATAAAGTAAGTAAGTAAGTAGGTAATATAATAAAATAAAAAGTTTGGTTATTCACATTCGGAAAATTACTCGATAGCCAGATGCTGAAAATATAACATACGGGAATCAGAACACTTAGTGATGGCCACGAAATCCGACTGAAAATTGTCTTGAAGAGCGAAACGATGAAAGTGAGTACATATGGGATGATCATGATGACCAGCAGCTGGAACTTAGCTGTAGTTTTCACTTCCTACAATCAATCAATCAATCAGTCAATCAGTCAGTCAGTCAATCAACCAATCAAAACAAGCATAAAATCCGACACACTGCCTTTCACACAACACACACTAACAAATATACTTTTCTGGGCTCAAACTGGATGGAGTTGCCAATGGATTTAAGCATTTTCACTATTTAATACATTTAATTTGAAAAAATATCTATGCACTGTAAGTACAGACATCTAACTCATAAAGTAGTTACTGATCGGTATATACATATACATATACATATATATATACATATATATATATATACATATACATACATACATACACACATAAATATACATATATACATACACACATGTATATATATATGTGTGTATATATATATATATATATATATATATATATATATATATATATATATATATACATATATACATAAGTGTAGTAGAAGTCTATAAAACATCCAACAGCAGTGTTTAATCTAGACTCTGGACTCCGGGATAAACTGACAAAGCCGGGGGAGGGGGAAGTCAGCTAGGGGGCTTCTGTTATTTGATGTAGTATGCCAAAATTTCCGGGGGAATTTTAAATTTCCGGGGGGTGGGGAAAGGCCAACCCCCGGAAACGGCCTAGATTAAACCCTGTCCAACAGAAGCACTATTTGCGCATCAGTACGGTAACCATAAGTCTACTCAAATGTATGATTTCAACTGGAACTTTCCAAGCACCGATGCTTACAGCGTTTCCGACTTGAGAAACGATTGCCAGAAGACATCCGGTCCCAACGGTTGCCGCAGCCCAGATGACGACAAATATGAAGATGTACGTAAAAACTTTCAGCACTTTCACGAGATCCTCAAACTGTTCCGTCGGACTGATGCGCTCGCGCGGAATAAGCTTGGCCAGATCCCACGACCTGCGTCGGAGAAAGTTTGCACGCGTTCTTAAAAGTCTTAAATTGCTCAAATTGTCCGATTTTGTAATGCGACACAATGAAACATTTATGTAGCGCCTCTTTTAAAGGCATTTCAAAGTTGCTGGTAGAAAATACTATCATTATAGTTTATGACTTGGTTGGAAGATTATGCAAAATACCACGGTACAGGATTTATAAACTTTATGTATTTGTTTAAAACACTGTTAGTCATCAGTATTTTTTCACTCCACAAAACTTTAAATACCATCTTAGAAGCTGAATAAGATGTCTAGTAATTCTGAAGAATTACAGAATTTTCTATGAATTAGCTTTTATTTCAGCTTTTGACTATACTAGATAATGACGTCATGAGATCAAGATAAAACAGATTGGAACTCACAATCTTTCATTGTCATTCAACTCTTCTTCTTCTACCTCTTCTTCTTCCACCTCCTCCTCCTGCTCATCCTCCTCCTTTTCTTTTTCCTCTTCTTTGTACTCCTTGTTGTTCTTGGATTCACAAAGTGGAGCAGCTGAACCGATAGAGAATAACTGAGAGGGAGAGGACAATGGAGACAGTTCAGTCTTGTTACAATAAAGGTCCTGAAAACAATACAAACAACAAAACAGTTCTGAGATCGGTCCTCACTCCCGGTGTAAAATAAAGAACCAGCAACAAGTTGCTACATTGGGCAACGACAACAAGCAACAGTTGACATTAATAACACAAATTGCACAGCGGCAGCACAATTAATTGACCGATGGAACTCTAGACACAGCAAAAAGTGCCCAGTAAAGAGAGTCACCTAACAGACAGAAGTGAGTTTCAGAATTTTAGACCATTGCCAGAGAAGAGGGTTCCTTGAAGACATGAAAATCAGTTATTTGGCACAACGTTCGAAACACAACGTGATAATTATGTTCAATGCAAACTCCATGGCTATTTATAGCACTGGATATCTAATTTGACACTAGATGGCGTCCAACATTGAATAAAACCACAATTAAACACTGTAAATGGCAAAACCAAAACCGAGTTCCAATGTTCTATGATCAATGGTTGTAATATACATGGTAATAGTAAGCGCATGAGTCTGTCATGCCTGCTTATGGATGTCCTTGTGGCTGGCCAATCCTTGAGTCAACAGTAGCGTAGAGTGTCGTCCAGCGGAACTTTAACGATCGATGAAGTTAAGGTTTTGTTCGGCGATGAACAAGAATCTACTGAATTCCTCAGCCGGTCTACTCTTTTTCTCGCCAGAAAACCACGACAGAATCGCTGGAGCAGAACCACGGCGCGCTTTCTCTGTAACGTCTCCTGTGCGTTTTCCTTGAGAAAAACCTAGATATTCGCCAACACCGGAAAACAAAAAAGTACCAAAAGAATCAAGCAAAGCAAATTCTGTATGAAAAGTAGTGTATCTTTTAACCCCTTAACTGGGGATTCCAGATATATCCGTCCATTTTACATTGAGTTACAGTTAAATACACAGTTAAGGGGTTAAAGATGACATCATGAACTGATAAGAGTCACTCTACTGCCCTTCATGCTGTGCTATGTTCTTTTAACCCCTTAACTGGGTGCCCCGAGTAACGCTCGTCCATTTTACATTGAGTTACAAATAGTAATTGCCCAGTTAAGGGGTTAACATATAAGCTAAGCTTCCTTTTTTAATCATGAATTTTGAATGAAAGGATTTTTTCAAATGCATCACTAGACGCCACTATACCAATGCTCAAAGTCGATCATATTCACTATGGTCCAATCTTTCAATATCTGAATAAAAAATGTACAATGTGTAGGTATCAGGAACCAAAATCAATGAAAAAAGTCAAAGATCGCATCTGATAACTTACCAGCGTTCTTCCAAATGCAAAATCTTGTGAATTGATGGTATTTTCTTGGAGAATTTTCAACACGTCTTCTTTTGTGTTTCGTTGGCTCGATTTCTTAGATAATGTGTCGTTGTATCTAACAAAAGAAACATCACGACACGGTGTGAAATGCTAAGCAGAATAATCAGTAAATAGCAAATGAATTTGTAACAAGTTATCTCGTTTTTATCAAAAGAACAACTCATCAGCAAACCAACGTCAGACAATCAACAAATTACCAAGAATAGAAAGTGGATCTAGACAATTCACAAACTTCAAATTATGTCCAGCTTCTTTCAATTGAATTATCAAATCCCAAAATATCTGATATCAAACTCTCACAAAACCCATAGACAGGCAAAAACATGTCGAAATCTCTTAACAGATAAATCTATGCAAGAGATAGATACGTCAAAGTTTTCTTACTTACTTCAAAACAAACTGGTCGAATTTCTGCCACGCTGAAAATCCCTTTTGTCTTAACTTCAAAATCTGGAAGATTCCACCGCAGTGCAGTTGTCCGCAGACCAAGAAGTCGTCGAACTTGTCGGACTCTTTCAGCGAATTCGGTTTAATGCAGCTGTGTGGAAAGAACAGCACAAGATTAAGATGAAATTCAAGTTTAAAATTTGCACGCCTGTTCCTGAGCAAACTTCAGATGTCAAATACAGGTCCAGACTGCAAAGGTGCCTAGCTATTAGTCTAAGACAGATACTATTGATGACTAATTTAAAGAAAACAGACTTCAAGGCAGAATACTGGGAGCATCTTGCTTAGATTACATTGCTATGTGGAATGGTCCTTCTGGCAGTGGCGACTACAAAGATTTGGCAAATGGGGGGGGTGTTGAGGTGACAACTTCTAATCATGGGGCCAACTATTTTTCATAAAGTCTAGTTGCTTAGAATGAGTTCACTAACGTAGGGGGACCACTGAGGGTGGGCAGGTTTTCAATAGGGGCACAGCCCCCCTCCCCGGGCCCCGGGTTCTCCCTTGCATAGATGCCTCTGCCTTCAGGATCCAACATTCTATGCACAGTTCAGAACAGAACAAAATGGATGCCACTAATTCATTTGAATATATGAATGAATGAATGAATGGATGAATGAATGAATGAATGAATGAATGAATGAATGAATGAACAGCCAACCAACACATAGCGATGATGGCAGATAATACAGACTTAATGGGGAGAAGACAAACAATTATGAAAATCATAGAATTGTGATGGACCCGATCAGAATACCGTATGAAATGTTGTTGGCCGGCTGTTATCTTTTCCAGTAGTTCCTTGAGGGAATTCTGAAAATCAAAAGATGAATTATTACTGAGATCGGTAGTTAAGAATTATCTAGCTCCAGAGTCAGTAATCTGTCAGTTCATTTCTTCATTTATTTCAAAATTCAGCTAAAAATTCATCAAAAATATAATTAAAAACCGTACTGAAATTACGCGTAAAATGACTTAAATCACTCACTCTAAAATACTGCGTCAAAGTAGCGCTTTTAGAGCCATGGTTAGATGGAACCCTGAATCAACAACAGTGTCCCAATACAAAATTAACGCTTTAAGTACCACCAAAAATATACGATTTTAAGATTAATATAATTGTAATAATTTAAAAATTAAATATCAAAAGGCAAAAATATTACACCTTGCCACAGTACAATTACATCAAGACAACGTAAAGTAATCTCAGGCAAATAAAAGGAAACAAAACGGTATATATATATATATATATATATATATATATATATATATATATATATATATATATATATAATATTACAACTAAATTTAACTTTATTAATATATTTAAATGATGTTTATATACTGAAGAAATGAATCTGTTTATAATCAAGATCATACTTTGAGTTCGGCTGAGTAGCGGCCAAGTGGGAACTTGATCGAATTCTAAAATCTCTGTAGAAATGAAGACACGTCAATAATTCAGTCAACATAGAATAAAATTGGCAGCAAACTTCTTGTTTAAAATCGCAATAAAATCGTGCAAATAAATACACCAAAAAAATTCATTATTTTAATCATTGCAATTATCTCGAAGAATTATGCCAAATGCCATCTGGAAAAAATTGATTCGAATGACCCTGGAAAAGTGACCCTCCAATGACCCTGGAAAAATTTCACATCACACGAAGAGGACCTCTCACCTTTTAAGCTGACCCAGAGCATTGATTTCCGCCTCAAACAGATCCCGGATGAACTCCAGTTGGCTCTCCTGGAAACACTTCCTCAGGTCGTCCGAAAGTCTATCGACGTTCTTCTCGATAAAACAATCGGCCGAATACGTGAACCTACAATGGCAAAACAAGTCACACAACTGATCTATACATACATACATACATACTGTACATACATACCTGTATACACGTATACAAACATACATGTACTCTGACTCTCTCTGGAACTTTTCCTAAGTAATCTTAAGACTCACCTATTCACCATCTGTATACTGTACGTAGTATTGTAAAGCACTCTTGTCTTTGACCATTTTGCCATGCTTATTGTGCTATATAAATTGTCCAGCTAATAATAATAATAATAATAATAATAATAATAATAATAATAATAATAATAATAATAATGCATACATACATTCGTGTATACATGTATTCATACTTGTATACATGTATTCATACTTGTATACATATATACATGTATACATCAAAACTTCAAACCCATGATTTGTATGCACCTGCAGATTGGTATAACTAACAAGTCAAAGTCTTTTGAGCAGGAAGATGTCATCACAGAGTGGTACTAAATGTCACAGAGCGGGGTACTAGATGTACTAGAGCAGTACTGGATGTCATCACAGCGTGGTACTGAAGGGTTTTGCATCGCTCACCTTTCCAGCATAGTGTACCACTGTGAATTTCAGCGGGTTCGCTTGTCCGTGGCTCGAGAAGCAGCTGCAGTCGGACAAATGGTTCGACCATTTTCCAACCAGAGTCTCGTTCTTTCCCACGGGCAAGCGCGATTCCTCGTCCAGCAGCTGCAACATCCCTGTCGGACTCTAAAAGATTTACCATTACAACTATTACGATGCATCAAAATGAAATTTGGAGATATATTATATATGTAGTATACGGGTATATGTAGTATTGTAAAGCGCTCTTGTCTTTGGCAATTTTTGCCATGCTTATTGTGCTATATAAATTGTCTAGCTAATAATAATAATAATAATAATAATAATAATAATAATAATAATAATAACAATAATAATAACAATAATAATAATAATAATAAAAATAACAATAATAATAATAATATAATAATAATAATAATAATAATAATAAAATAATAATAATAAAATAATAATAATAATAATAATAAACTAATAGTAATAATAATAATAATAATAATAATAATAATAATAATAATAATAATAATAATAATAATAATAATAATAATAATAATAATAATAATGTCCATCCATGCAGAGCAAACGATTATAATGCATCTATAACAGTTCAAAGCTTAATATTATTGTTTGTGACATTTTGCAAACTGAAACTACTATGACAAAAAGAGAGAGTCTGGGTATTAGCAAATCACTAGCGGCAGAATTTACCAGCAATTCAATATCGTAATTCATTCTGCTGATAATTATTTTGAAAAGCTTCAAACATCATTAGACTGATCAGCATATTATGTTTACAGTGGTTCTCACACAGGGTAAACCCTCCTGAACCACTTTAAACTTTGCTATTATTATTATTAGTAGTAGTAGTATTATTATTATTAGTAGTAGTAGTAGTAGTAGTAGTAGTTGTTGTTGTTGTTGTAGTTGTAGTTGTAGTAGTATTATTGTTATTATTATTATTATTATTATTATTATTATTATTATTATTTATTATTATTATTATTATTATTATTATTATTATTATTATTATTATTGTTGTTGTTGTTGTTGTTGTTTTAATTTCCAGGTCACACACCAGTGATGATGTATGCTTGAACTGATGAACCAGGACCCAAATCATACCAAAAAATAGGTGATATATTCATTGGCCACTTTTAAACTGGTATTTACACTGCTTAAACAGTACTTATTTAGTACTTATATAACCACGATGACCGTTCTGGCAAATATGACCCTCTCTGACTGATGCACCCACCTCCTGGATATTTCAAATTGATACAAAAACCTAAGAATGAGAAGCTACTGCGGTACTACTTTAGAAAGCGCTATATAAATTCACGAGATTTTTACATTACTTTATTCTATTTAGCATACAGGGTGGTGCAAAAAAACTGGGTCTAGTCACATTAGGGGTTTGGCATTTAATATAGTCCACTTTTCTTTGCGCCACCCTATATAGGTCGAACTAAAAAAACCTTCTACAAGATCTCTCACCCTGAAGATCATCTTGTCAAAGCTCCAGTTCGACTTGTAAAGCTCCAGTTCGCGACGGATCAGAGACCGATTGAAATGGTCCTGGAGTTTCTCATTTGTGATGTTTATGAAGAACTGCTCGAAGCCGTTGTTCGTGACATTCTCGAATCCGGCGAGGTCCAGAATGCTGACAGACAGTGGACTTAAAAGCGGAAAACACAAATATCTCGTACAGTAGAACTTCGTTATAGCATATCTAGCGGGTGTGTAAAGTTCAGTGCGTTATATCCAATACCGTCCGATACGATCGCACACATCACACGGTACCGTACATTGCAGTACGTTATAGCCGAACATATGTTATAACTGAGTCCGTTATAACGAAGTTCTACTGCAGGTTGAATAAAACTATATTCCAGTTCCATCTAACAAACAGTACAGTATCTTAGTTATAAAGCCATAATACAACAAGTTTAAGCAAAAACATGAACATATCCACAAACAGGAACAACAACAATATTGCCAAGGGTCCATCCATATATTACATTCACAATGACGGGGTGGGGAGGGCTGGATTTAGGAAATTTTGCGTAAGCATGGTGTGGAAACGCGGGAGAAGGGGGGCTGAAAATATGCCTTTTTGCATATGTACTATATGGATGAGCCCTAAGCTGCCAGAAAAATGAATAACACAAACAGCTAAATGAAACACGCAGAGATTTAAGCAATTATCATAAGGAAACAAATGTAGATTTTCCAATTTACAATATAACATACAACAGCACAGACCATAATCACTATTACTGCTGTTAAACAATTCTGTTGTTAAAATTGATGACATATAGAGCACAGAGCAATGTACAGGTCTAAATATTTCTTAAATTCACACCGGTTTTGAAAAAACTAGCACCCTAGTGCATTATATCCAATACCATATACCCAATACCATATATCCAACATAATATATCCAATTTTTTTTAAAAAATAGCACCCTAGTGCATTATGTGCAATACCATATATCCAATACCATATATCCTACATAATATATCCAATTTTTAACAAACTAGCACCTTTGAAAATGGCCATACCTGCTTTTGACACCTGGCGCAAGATTCACGTTAATTCTTTGAACGATCCAACTGAAGAGGTTTCCGTAGAGAGTCTTCGCAACAGCGTCTCGTCCGTTCTCTGCTTCCTTCTTGTTCTTCAGATGGAGAACTTCCTCTCCTTATTTAGAATCACCGAAAAGAAGAAGAAGCTAAGAGTAAGTTCATGAATTGCCAACACCAGGGCGCGATTTGGGGAAGGGGGGAATCTTCCCCCCCACTGCCCAACTGCATCCGCCCTACTGCTTCATCCCCCCACCACTACATCCCCCCACTGCTACATTTCCCAACAACTACACCCTCCCACCAAGCTTGACATATCCCCCCCCCACTGCTCCAGGTCACAGATCGCATCCTGGCCAACACAATGCTGGGAGTTGTCCGAACAACTCAAGACATCCACGAATGAGTGAAAGACTAAAAATGAACTGCAGCCATGACACAGGCGTCAAACAGTAGCAGTCCAAACTGCTGCAAAAAATACCACTAGCAAATTTATTCGTATTAAATTCAATGTGATGGATTCATTAGTAATAATAGTGACATTTGTAGTAGTGGTAGCAGTGATAGTAGTAGAAGTAGTAGTAGTAGTAGTAGTAGAGGTAGTAGTAGTAGTAGTAGTAGTAGTAGTAGTAGTAGTAGTAGTGGTGGCAGTAGTAGTAGTAGTAGCAGTAGCAGTAGCAGTAGCAGCAGCAGTAGCAGTAGCAGTAGTAGTAGTAGCAGTAGTAGTAGCAGCAGCAGTACAGCAGTAGTAGTAGAAATAGTAGTAGTACTGTAGCAGTAGTAGTAGTAGCAGTAGTAGAAGAAGTAGTAGTAGTAATAGTAGTAGTTGTTGTTGTTGTTGTTGCAGTAATAGTAGCAGCAGTGATAGTAATGAAATTAATCATGAAACAAGATTATCGGTATATAATATTTTTGTGGTCTATAGAACTTGTCATACAAGAAACCAGCTCTCTTAACCCTCTTCTTATCTCTCGTTCAATATTTTAAAAATTTGACAGAGAACAGATTTCTGAATGGACTTTGTAGGCCTATAGTGTCGTTTCAAATGGCTCACCATTTTTCGGGGCATTTCGAATGCTCTACAATAAAATTGAGGCAGAATATGATGACAATTCTAGTACGGTTTGACTCAGCTAAGATGGGGACACACGAGAATGTGGTTTTAATATGTTTCATCACTCTTCTGAATTTTGCATATCTATAGCCTGCTGTAGCACTAATCCTTGCATTGTCCAATGTCAAACAGGGTATCAATTAATTACCGGTACTGGAGAAAATGACCAAACAACTGACCATTGACATACGATGTTCTTGTAACCAGAGCGCAATTCAACGATTCCAAATTGACCAATGACAGGTAGGACACTGTAAAATCAATTGAGACAGAATGCTCTTTGATGCCAAATATATTTTCCATGAAGATACACTAAGCAATGGCATGAAACTGAACATTTCTCACCTGTATCAAAATACCTGTAAAACACCTAAATTCCAATTGAGTCAGTAGTGTTACGGTATTACCAGTCACCTTTGTATCTCTGCGCCCATGCAGTTACCACTCTGTGCTAACTTCCTGTTCCCATAGGTCCATTATTAATTATGCACCTAGAAAAGATATGATGATGATGATGATGATGATGATGATGATGATGATGATGATGATGATGATGATGATGATGATGGATGATGATGATGATGATGATGGATGATGATCATTATGTCAATAAGCTTATCTGTCAAATTGCTCCATTCTTTACAATAAAGTTTCAGCTTTAAAATGTATCAAATTAAGGCCAGAGATCAGAAATAACATCATCAGGTACCTGACTGCAGCCAACGAATGCTGCCATCTGCAATCCTCACTGCATCGGCTGCTTCCTCGTCTTTGAATTCTATGTTCGTGATCATCAATATCACAGCCAAACAGGTGTATATCATGGTCTTATCCTAGCAGAAAAATACTGAAAATATATTACTGGAGGCTTAATTGCATAAGAATTATAATATCAGAAAAAATTATGCTGAAACATAAGAATGCCGTGAACAAAGCTGAAATTATTTTGAAACTATGGTTTAATACCAAATGCTTTTTTCTCAAAATTGGGTACTCAATAATTTTAACAGCTTAGATTTACCTTAAAAGTAGAGTAGAAAATGCAAGTTTAACGTTAAGATGAATCAATTAATTTAGACGCTGGTGGCCAAATCTCAAAGAGCGTGGCCAAAATGACTAAGATTGATTGGTCATTAACAAATCAATCAATCAATTCAATCAGCCAATCAATAACGCAGCCAATTAAAAATATTTTACTGATCGAGATGTGCAATATACATTTTCTGTCAGTCCAATTTGGCTAAGAATAGCATCCATCTGTACAAAGCACGCCCTATTCCGCTGTCTCTCGAGAAGAAATTGTTGGGTTTCCCCATTCTGGACTCTGTTAAGAATTCTGGCGACAAACAAAGCAATACATAACTAAATCGTTGCCCAGCACATAATGAATTAGTTTGACAAAACCATAGAAATAATTATGTCTCTCAAAATAGAAAATTGCAAAACTAACAGACATCCATGTTGATACCATGATGTTAATTTGAAACTAAACAGTCTGCATGAAAATAACAAAATAAAGAAAAAATTAAAATTGTGGTCCAAGCAAGTACATAAATGTTGTTATTATTAATAACAATGCAAAGATATATAAAACTTTTATACCAATGCCTACCTGTATTTGTCTGCACCTTCAAGTTGATAACATTGTAGCTTATCTTCATCAAGACCATCGATAAGATAGTAGAAGACATGAAAGTTTCTTTCACTGGCTGACTGTCGAGTAACTCGGCTCTTTTCCAGGAGATACTCCAATATATGAGCTGCACCAATTAATTAAATAATGCAATTACAGATGCCTCTAAGATATCTATGATTTTAAATAGACAACAGATCTCTATGGTTCTTAATTTTTATCATATTTAGGAAATGGGTCCATTCACAAAGTACATATGCACTGAGGGGGAGGGAGGGTCGGATTTTGGAGATCTTTCCTATGTACGCTATGTGCAACAGGGAGGATGAGAAAATATGACTTTTTTGCATACGTACTTTATGGATGAACCCAATCTGAAGAGAAGCCACATCGTGAATCTATCATTGATACATTCAGTAAAATTGATTGCAGCAATGTTAACTAAGATATTAACCTATAATTACAACAGAGCATATATATATGTGTATATATATATATATATATATGTGTGTGTGTGTGTATACTTGTAGTATATATATATATATATATATATATATATAATATATATATAATATATATATATATATATATACCGGTACTGTATATATAATAATCTTTATTAAGTAACAAGCAGTATCAAAATAGAACACAAACAAGGAATAACAAATCAACTGAACAAATCAATATATATAATATATATATATATATATATATATATATATATATATAAAACAATCGTGTATATATATATATATACCGTATATGCTTACCTCCCATAATCGTTCCATTTTCACTGATAAAAAGGTTCACCAACTTGGCAAAGCGACTGCTATTATCGTTCAGTACGGTTACTGCATTTCCGAATGCTTGCAGGAGTGGATTGATCTGGAAATCAATGCATTAATTCATCAAATCGTTCGTCACAATCAATATCAACAACAAAATAAATATACTGATTGAAGAAATGCAAGCAGAACCATAATGTCAAGTGCTATTAATATATTTTGTATTTTATATATTTTAGTATAATATATAGTCAAGTGCTATTAATATATTTTGTATTTTATATATTTTAGTATAGTATATAGTCAAGTGCTATTAATATATTTTGTATTTTATAAATTTTAGTATAATATATAGTCAAGTGCTATTAATATATTTTATAATTAAGTAGGCTAATAGAATAAGCAAATAACAACAAGTCTCAAGTAATATGAGCATCAATAGCAGCAGCAGCAGCTCCTTAATAAATCACCTTGTTGACTTTGTCATGCAGGTCATTATCTCCACCTTTTGCCAGGTAAGACAGGTGCTCGATGATATGCCTTGAACTTTCCGTCTTTCCTGAACCAGACTCGCCAGAGACAATGACAACCTGTGGTTGTCCATTCGCGAGCAACGCCCGGTAGGCACTGTCAGCAACCTGGAAGACGTGAGGCTCGTGCAAGTGACGACGGAGAACATTGTTGTAGATTTTGTGCCACTAGAAGAGCATTTCAAACATTAATCAGTATTTACTACTGCACGTGTGCAAGGGAAGCAACAGCATTGTCAGCAGCAGTAGCAGCAAGCCAGTGTTTTATTCAGACCTGTTAGGGGTGGAGATTTTCCCCCAAGACTCAAAATCCCCTCCCCTAAATCACAGCACTAAATTTTTTGGCATTGATCTGTGCCTCTTCCCCTCCAACTAAGTCAACCCCCCCCCACCAAAGACCTGAAGTCTGGATAAACACTAGCAGCAGCAGTAGTATTCGAAGTAAAATCTCATAGATGTATATAGTACTTCGATGTAGTACCGTAGCTGTTTATTTTTCTACACTTAAATAGTAGTAGTAGTAGCAGCAGCAGCAGCAGTGGTAGCAGCAGTAGTAGTACTAGTACAGCGCCCTTGACCTTGGCAGACGCCATGCGTACGATGCTATATAAATTGTCTAGATAATAATAATAGTAGTAGTAGCATACTAGCAGTAGTAGCAGTAGTAGTAGTAGTAGCAGACTAGCAGCAGTAGCAATAGTAGTAGTAGCCGGTGACTGACAGTTCCGGCTTGATCTGGCTCTAAGTCGGGTTTGATTTAGTGCGCCATCGTCTGATACCCTAAGCGATGCCCTGATGGCGGCGCTATAGAAGTCTATTGATTGATAGTACCTATAGTATATTATCGAGCCGTGGTAGGCCTGACATTTAGCTCACAGATTTTGAATAGATCCCGAGTTCTCTGAAGGGATTAACAGCCACAAGTACATCGGCAACGTACGTCTGTAAAAAAGAAATCTAAATTAGTTTAATTGATTAACTGAAATAATAGGGCAACAAGTATTTTAGCTTAAAATCAAAACATTGTCTGGACCATAATTATCATCCTCTTATAAAAGACAGACCAGACGATTGAAAAGATGGTTCGTACTCGTTCAAACTGCGTGTAAAGTAACTTTCAACATTATCGAGAGCTGCGAGAATGTTTTCTGAACGCAAACTTTTCGCAATTTTGGAGAAAACAGATAAATCTTCGCATCACGCCGCGATTGTTTACATCTCCGTGACCTACTTTCATAAATTAAAAGTCTTTTAAATGCCAGCTGCAATTCCCGGATATTTTTTGTCTTATCTAACTCAGGATTGGTTGGTAATCGTCTGACCCACTATATCTGGTCCACAGACTTGAGAAAAATAGAGTTCTGCGTATTTAAGACCTTTGAAAATCATGTAACGCCAAATTGAATAGCGTCTTAAATATCTACTGTAATTCGATAATATATTAATTTTTGCGTCTTATTTTACTTAGAATTGATTGTTAATCATCCGACCAACTAATATCTAGTCCACGGACATTACAAAAATAGAGTTCTGCGTATTTAAGACCTTTGAAAATCATGTTAACGTCAAAGGCGGGTTTGGCTGGACTCGAGTACAGCGGCAGGGCGGGTATGAGCGGGCAAGGCATTAAAGGGTTAAAGTGTCATTTTATAACCAACATTATAATGTTTTAAAGAAATGTATATCGGTATGGGCTCCTCTGCAATCCACACAAAGGCCTAGGCCGATAAAAATACGATTAATATTTTATCAACTATTCCAATTGCGCCTGACACTACGCTTGCAGGGTCGAGACAGATTACAAAATTTTGCGACTGATATATTCGGCAAAACTTCAAAAAAATTATTCTTATTTCACAAACAACATTTTGCCCTGAACTCTAGGTCGATCATGAGAAAATTGGTGTGCTTTCTAAATGCTTTAAATGCTTTTGGCGGGCGCGGGGCTACTTGTATAATTTTTAAAACGCTTAATAAAGGTCGGTTTTATGTAAAATTAACAATATTATTTTTCCAAAAAAGTCCATATTTGTTTATTATTTTTATCTCATTATTATTATTATTATTATTATTATTATTATTTATTATTAGTTTTAGTCGTTTACTCGAACTGAATCAGAGCTTTTGTTTGTCGTTTGTTCAAAACTTGGAAGGTTCTTTTCAACTAACGTTCCCCAGATGGCCTAATGCATTTCAAAAAATTATATTATGCTCAGATTAGGATCGCGGCTTAATTGTGCGATTAACAGGGTCTGGATGATTGACAGCTACTGGATGATGGACGCCACTGTGTGATTGACAGCTACTGGATGATTGACAGCCACTGTCTGTTCAACAGTTACCCTGCATGGGCGGTTTGCTCCAATGTAGCTACGCCACTTATTGCATTGCATGCACTTCCAAACTCTACACAACTCCTCAATTAAATGACGAATTTTGAATCACAAAGCAGCAGCATTATTAGCCCATTATTATTAGCAGCAGTGGTGCAGCAGCAGCAGCAGCAGCAGCAGCAGCAGCAGCAGCAGTAGCAGCAGCAGCAGCAGCAGCAGCAGCAGCAGCAGCAGCAGCAGCAGCAGCAGCAGTGGTAGTAGCAGCAGTAGCAGTAGTAGCAGTAGTAGTAGCAGTAGTAGTAGTAGCAGCAGCAGCAGTAGTAGCAGTAGTAGTAGTAGTAGTAGTAGCAGTAGTAGCAGTAGTATGCTATACTACATGCACCTTCAAATTCTAAGCAACTCCGAAATTGCATGGCGAATTTTAGGCCATACTTGATAATATTTAACTGTAACTCAATGTAAAATGGACGGATATATCAGGATAGTTGTAATGAACAGTTGAGATGTCATCGTTAACAACTTACGTAGATTTCTCCTCTGGCGAATTTCTCTTTGATGACCGTTACGATGACGTCTTCGGACAGTTCTTCCATCAGCGACAGATCATCGCACCGTCCGGACATCTGTGATCGAAAGTAGGCATCGTCTTGTCCTCCTGGACTCTTTTCTTCAGAGAACCGAGGACATGGCTGGCCTCCGGTGGCCTCGCATCCTGTACGACCGTTAATTGAGAAGGCCAACGTTGCCATAGTTTCCAGCGAAATGCGAAGAGGAAAAACTCGCACTTTTATTGAATACCAGGATGGTAATTGTGCTTTGATTAGAAGTAAAACTTCGTTATAACGTACTTAGGGGGCCTATAAGATTTAGTAGGCCTACAGTATGTTGCATCCTAGGTACTTATATGAAGTTATATCCAATATCATCCAATGCGGTTGTGCATCATATGGAACCCTACATTGCGGAACTTTATACCGGAGTATGCGTAATATTCGAGTCCAAAAATTTCCTGAGGTTTAAAGAGTTAATTAATGAAATTCTATACAGTTTACGATCGTAACCTTATCTATGTTCACAGTTCCTTAAAAACCTAATTGATAAAGCATTATTTCTGGACGTAATTCTATCCTCCCAGTCCCTGTATTTATTGTTCCGCCAAAATTACTTCAGTACATGGCCATCGATCTAGGCCTAAATACTTCTTCTTACGCAGTCAAACTGTAAGAGATAGGCACTGGGTTTCTGGTGAACAGAATAGATTTCGAACTCGCTGTATACCATGCATTATTACAATGCGCCATTTTGTCAATCTATTTTGACCGCAAAAACGTGTTATTCATTAAAACAGTTCGTGAGTCAGTCGATCGAGCATTGGCTCGTGCGCTGTGGATCAACGTTGGTCGTAACTTACATCAAGAAGGAAGAAAGGTTTGGTTATTTAGGTGGAACTGGCTAGCTGAGTAACCCAAGTCCAAGTTCATACGATGTGAGTAATAACAGAGTAATTATATATAGAAGGAAACGTGTCCAACTATCAATGCTACTACACGTGAGTGCGCACTTATAAATTATAGGTCTAGGCTACACCACGCAAGCACATGCAATGTCATTTATAGATATAGCCTACTAGCATAGACTGTTCACTGAAGTCTGAAGGATATAGTGAAGATGTGATCGCTAAGCATAAAAGGCAACAGGAACACAATGATTCTCACACGGGATAGATCCGGGCCTTTTATAAATAACAATAATAATAATAATAATAATAATAATAATTATTATTATTATTATTATTATTATTATTACTTCAACTACTAAAGCTATTAGGGCCTACTACTACTAGATCCCTACTACTACTACAACTACTACTAATACTACAACTACTATTACTCCCTACTACTACTACTAAAGCTATTACTACTAATACTACAACTACTATTACTACTACTACTACTACTACTACTACTACTACTACTACTACTACTACTATTATTATTATTATTATTATTATTGAAATATTTGAAGTTAGTTATTCTTTAAAATCGCTCTTTGTTTCCGGCGACAAAGCGGAAGTATTTTTTTATTATTATTATTATTACTACTTTGACATGAAAGGAATTACAATAGTAGAAGGAAGACGATTGACAGAAGATAGAACTTCTTGGAAGCATTTTGTGTCTAGCTTTTGCCGCTGATGAGCTGGCAGAAAGCAAAGATGATGATTATTATTATTATTATTACTATTACTACTACTACTACTACTACTACTACTACTACTACTACTACTACTGCTGCTGCTGCTGCTGCTACTACTACTACTGCTGCTGCTGCTGCTGCTGCTGCTGCTGCTGCTGCTGCTGCTGCTGCTACTACTACTACTACTACTACTACTACTACTACTACTACTACTACTGCAGTAATGCCTCCTAGTTTAAATCACGGTAGGCCTTTGGTTTATGGTTACACTGCTAGCCTACCACTATAATGTAAGAGCGGAACAGTTCAGTAGCTTCTAAATTTTCGATTTTCAGGTAAAAGTTTCAGTCGAACCCCGAAATTGCTGCTTTCCCCACCGGAAGGGCGGTCCAGTACCACATGCATGGGGGGGTTGGTCGCAGGTTGTCTATCCACCAGAATTTGTTGTCGAGTCGAGTCTTAATTAGAAATTCAAATTTCTCGCCTTGCGTCAGACCCTCGGTCGCTTTTTGAATCATCGTAGGCTATATCGTGTCGAGCACTAGATGGCGTAGCCTATACCGTACAATACTGAACGAGACCTAACCTTTTTCTTAGAAAGCCTCAAAAGAGATATTTCATCTTCGACCGAAAGGCCCGATCAGCCATGCCTCAAAGCCTTCCTTCCTTCCTAAGTTCCTAAGTTCCTAGTTCTGCGTCGATGAGGATCCACGCGAATATCAAGCATGACCCGCGTGGCTCAAACGGGATTTACATGAATCAAAACGCCGCCAGAAAACATGACCACGCCAACGGTGACTGGTATCCTCAACTCATTGAACCCGTGGTAACAGTGGCTGTTGTGTGGCCGCTTAGTTCCTCTAATAATCTTCCTTCTCGAGTGGGAAATTTATCATCGTGGCCAGGGATATTTTTACACCCCTAACACCACCCCCCCCCCAATTTGAGACCGACACCCCCTCCCCGCAACCTGAGACCTGACCTTTTTCTTGCTTGTCAAGTTATTTTAGGAAGGGACAAGGGTCAATCTGTTGAGCCGGGGATGACCTTTTCTTTTATTTTGTTGTTGCTTGTCAGACATTTTCAGCAGGGACCGACCCCCAGAGAATATACCGACAAACACACCCTCCCCACCCCCAAATGATAATCCTAGAAATAACCCTTATCGTGACACACCGAAAGAAAGGTTTCAGACAATAATAATTATTAATTATTCACTGTCGCCTGTTTTTGTCTCACTCAGGGTTTAATCTAGGCCTTTTCCCCGCCCCCACGCCTTGTCAGTCCCCAGTGGCGGCTCTAGGATTTGGCAAGTGGGGGGCCGTTGGGGTGGCAACTTCTTATCATAGGGGGCCAACCATTTGTTGTTTAATGTATGTAGCATTAAGTATAGGGTCCCAACTGGGGGCACTGGGGGGGGCAAACACTCAATAGGGGCACGGGCCCCCCTGCCCCCCCCGGTGGAGCCGCCACTGTCAGTCCCCCCACCGGAGTCCGGAGTCTAGATTAAACACTGGTCTCACTGCGGTATCATTTTCAATTGCAACCCGGAATACGGAAATAATAATAATAATAAAAATAATAATAATAATAATAATAACCCGTACAACGAAACCGAGGCTGAGAAGCACAATGGCAGACGACGACGAACGGCAGCGGCGTACAGGTGGTCGAAGGCAGACGGCGACCTTGTCATTCATCCACACACCAAACGACAACGACGAATATAGCCTACGACATCTTCATCTCGATAATTTACGATACGTTGACCTTTGAGAAGATATTGAAGATCAGCTGCACACAGTGGCGGTTCCAGGATTTCTTGCTGTGGGAGGTTAAATGAATTCATAGGAAGTTGGTTGGGGGCGGGGGTGAAAAGAGGACAAAAAATTTTAAAAAATGCCGAAAAAGGCTGATAAAAAGGGAACATTTCCCATAATTTTACTCCACTTTTAGAGCGAAAAATAGGTTGACATGCAAAGAGAAAAGGTCATCCGTAGTCAGTTTTAGGCCTACAAGACTTTTACCCAAATATATCGGTTTCACAAGCGAATAAAGGTCCGGAAGTCCGGTGGGGGGATGCATCCCCACTCATCCCCCGCGTGGAACCGCCACTGCAGCTGCGGATCTAGTCTGTCTGTCTGTGTCTGTCTGTGTCTGTCTGTGTCTGTCTGTGTCTGTCTGTGTCTGTCTGTGTCTGTGTCACTATCTTCATCACAATCTTAAATGTGCACCTAGATTCGCAGCGAAAGCAGGAAATAGTATCCTATATCTGCTGGGCAATTCTCAATCGTTAACTCCCGTGCGAATTTTCATGAATGAGAGAGAGAGACCGGATTTCGATGGAATGGTCTTCGATTTCCCCAGAGGACGACTTCTTCACCATTCAAATCGTCGAAGAAGCAGATACACAGATAGAACCCCTTCTTTCAAAGACACTGACGCCCTTTTGTTCGTCACGAGAATAAGGGGAAAATGCGATCCGTTCTCTGATTAAACTTAATCAGAGACGCCATTTTCCTAACTGAACATATTCGAGCCAAATTTGAATGCATTTGATTAAAACAGCAACGGTTCTTAACCTCTTTATGATCACGTGTCCCATGAAATAAGTACAAGAGAATGAGTTACCACCCATGCAGCATACCAGCCTATATTAGGCCTATCCCAGGAAAGAATTTTATGCGGGGTTGGTACAAGGAAGAAGGGTTTAACTCAATTAATGCAGTACAAAATATACGCTCCTTCGAGGTAGAAAGTCAACAAGAAAAATGTCATAACGGAGCTCTGCATTTGGGCACACTATAAGGCCTCCAGTTGGCGATCATCCGGCCCTCTGTCCCCCGCCCACCCCAATTTGGCCCCAAACAATCTCAACGGTTTTGCTCAAATCCTACGACCGATACCAATGAAGAGTCCGAATAGATTGATTCAATAGAAGACGCAATTTTACGTTATGCTTTTTCTGTTGAAACAGACTATCTGCCGTCGACTCGTGATGGGCCCATCGCTTCGCCTGCAAACACGAGGTCTATCTGGGGTGGGGGTGGGTGGGTGGGGGGAAAGGACTCTCTGTCCATAAATCTGGAAAAGGCTATCGTCGGTTGGCATGCCGACCGATCCCTTATCTCACGCGGTCCCTATCCGTTGCCAGGATAAGAGATGATGTCGAGCGGTAGTATAGCGAAGAGCTTTTTTTCGAGAGAAACTGTCATGGCGTCGAGTGGTTATTAGATCGAGTGGCGGTGATGCCGCCGACGTTTTATAAATTAAAAGATAAGTGACTCGGTGGCGTTGATCGGTTGATGTTTTTCCGGTAGAATTAGGAGTTAGGATGATCCGTTTCCGCATATCGGGAGGCGAAAAAACAGTAGAAAGACAACTCTTAATTCGTTTTTTCATCACTCTTCTGAATTTTGCATTTCTATAGCCTACTGTAGCACTAGCATTGTCCAATTTCAAACAGGGTATAAATTTTATAATATTTTTGTGATCTATAAAACCTGTAGAGCCTATTAGAAGAAACCAGCTCTCTTAAGCGCCATCTTATCTCTCGATTGATTTTTTTAGAAATTTGACAGAGAATAGATTTCTGAAAGACTTTGTATAGTGTCGTTTCAAATGGTTCATTATTTTTCGTGGCATTTCGAAAGTTCTAGAAAAAAATTGAGACAGAATATATTGACAATTTTAGTACAGTTTGACAGAGCAAAGATGGGGACACAAGAATATGTGGTTTTAATTCATTTCATCACTCTTCTGAATTTTTGTATATCTATAGCCTACTGTAGCACTAGTCCTTGCATTGTCCAATTTCAAACAGGCCATGTTGGCCCACCCAATATTTGGCTTGTGGCGCCCTCCATGAAAGTCCGACAAAACCATTTTGCTACCGTGTTACGTGTATGCTGGTAAGAAATTGGCTACAAACGATCTAATCAGTCAGAATTTACTGAAGCAGCTTTAGTTTTGCTAATCCAAATAAGATGTAATAATAATAATAATAATAATAATAATAATAATAATAATAATAATAATAATAATAATAATAATATAATAATACTAATAATACTAATAATAATAATAATACTAATAATAATAATAATAATAATAATAATAATAATAATAATAATAATAATAATAATAATAATAATAATAATAATAATAATAATAATAACAGTAGCTTGATTTGAAATGGTTCAATTAGATTTCTCTTGTGTTGAAAACCACCGTTACTCAATACTAATACTTCGATTTATGCTCGTCCATATAGTATTATTGTTACATTACATTACATTACAGTACGTACAGTGTACATTCTATCGTGCTATATGGATGAGCCCTAAGAGGGACCCACATCGACCTTGTCGGATAAAAGTCTCCGACGAGGAAAAAAACGAACAGATATCGCGTGTTGGGGGTGCCGGTCTCAAATTGGTGGTGTTGGGGTTGGGGCTGTTAGGGGTGTAAAAATATCCCTGGTCGAGATGGCGAACGAACTGAAATGTCTTCGAATTTTGACCGACGTCGGTCAAGTTCATTGGCATTCATGACCAGTGACGTTCACGACGGCCGCTAGATGGACGCACGCTCCGTTGAGCGCATGAGCGGCGCCCACTGGGGGCCATCGATTGCTCGGGGAGGGGGCGAGGGTTGGAGATTGGGTGGGGGCGAAGGGTGGTGGGGGTGGTGGGGACAAATGAATAAATTTCGTTCTTCGAGGTCTGAATTCGGCACTATCACGCGCTCCGTCTCTCAATCGATGCTACAGCGCCATCAGACGTCAGCATCCGCGCCAGAAAGGTCGGGTGCTATAGTAAGAGGCAACAATTTGGCGGCATGAGAGTGCAGCTGGACATTCGGCTGTTCTCGTTCGGCGGCGTAGCAATGGGCTGTGCGGGGGGGGGGTGGGTGCAATGCACAGGGCACCCCGCCCCACCGGCGGTCAGATGACCCCACACGAGCAGCCAAAATATACAGAATGTAATTAAAAATTTGACAAAGCCTAAAAGCAGCACTGACTTATATTTCATGAACAGCGAAACGGGTTAATATTTAACATTAGTTAATATATAGCCTAATAGAGGGCGTGGAACTGCAAAATATGCACAAATCAGGGACGTAGCCGGGATTTTGATTGGGGGCATAGGCGGACTTTATTAAAGGCTAGGGTAATCCCCCACCAAAACAAAAAATGTTTTTCCATCAACACCAGGTCTGTCGCGTGATGGATGTCACCCCCAGACCCCCCATGCTAGCCTACCCAAATATTAAACTCTAAATCCGCCTATGGGGGGTATAATTTGTTCGTTCATTCATTCAATCAATGAATCAGCCAATCAATCAGTTAGTCAGTCACTCTTTGTCTACACTGGAATTTAACAAAATACAAAAGTGTCACTTTGTGGCCAATACTTGCGCTAGAAAATATCGTACACTTGTTCAGTGTTCAGAGGGAGGTCTAATTGTAGGACATGGTTCAAAGACTAAAGGAAAGCCTATAGAGGACTTGGTTTAAAGACAGAATTTAGAGACTGTAAATCTCTATGTTGCATTCGGTCGAAACTTGGACTATGGTCAACATTTTAGGCGAAAGTTGATGAAACCTACGAAAAAGACTGTATTAACTCTAAAAATAATATTAAATAGAAAAATGTTTCTTTCATTTAAAAAAATCGCTTTAATGTACCAGGTGCGCGTGTATTAAGTATCAACCCGAGTATAGACCAGTGTTTTATCCACACCCCAGGCCTGGGGGGGGCAAATTGACTTGGCTAGAGGGAAGAGATACTGTTCAATGCAAAGATGCAATGTATCAGAGCTGGATTTTTCGGGAGGGGGGGCTGTGGTTTTGGGGGAAATTGAGTTTATTTTTCACACATACACATGATCAATCATTAGTATAGAATCAACATATATAAAATAAGTTTAAATAACGGAAAATTCTCCTCCCTATCAGGTCTATATAAAAAAACCGGCACAGACAAATGTCAGCTTTTGTACAAGGGGCTATTTTTGCCAACGGTGTAGCACGACACTGTATGTAATTGTATACGGGCCTACCTTGTCACTTCGTCGGCTTTGTCGCTACCTGTCTGCGCGCTCGACGCCACCCCTCCTCCCTAATGCATTTCGAATGACGCACTTCCTGCCCGTATCGTTCACGGCTCGTCCGTCGTCTGTCATCCGCTCCGTCACTCCAGGATTACGGGGCGCAGAGAGAGAGAGAGAGAGAGAGAGAGAGAGAGAGAGAGAGAGAGAGAGAGAGAGACAGACAGACAGACAGACAGACAGACAGACAGACAGACAGACAGAGACAGAGAGACAGACATAGAGAGAAAGACAGAGACAGAGACAAAGACAGAGAGACAGACAGACAGAGAGACAGAGACAGAGAGACACAGAGAGAGAGAGAGAGAGAGACAGACAGACAGACAGACAGACAGACAGAGACAGAAGACAGACAGAGAGACAGACAGAGAGAGAAAGACAGAGACAGAGACAGAGAGAGACAGACAGACAGAGAGACAGAGACAGAGAGACACACAGAGAGAGAGAGAGAGAGAGAGAGAGAGAGAGACAGACAGACAGACAGACAGACAGACAGAGACAGAGAGACAGACAGAGAGACAGACAGAGAGAGAAAGACAGAGACAGAGACAGAGAGACAGACAGACAGAGAGACAGAGACAGAGAGACACAGAGAGAGAGAGAGAGAGAGAGAGAGAGAGAGAGAGAGAGAGAGAGAGAGAGAGAGAGAGGCAAATGGCGTCTGCCTAAATGATTCTTTTCGGAGTGCACACGTGACAGACAGCCGATGAAAACCGGAAAGGAAAGCTGCTAATGTAATACAGAGGTTTCTGTCCTATATATAGGCCTAGTCTGTCCACATTAACGCCTACTAAGCGTCAGACACAAGGACACTGGGAGGTGCAGATGTAACCTACACCGCGCGCGCAGAAAATTCCTCTTTAAATTTCATTAGCTTGCCGTCAAGAAGCACAAGGGATTATCATGATCACGTATATATTACCATCATGGGCGTCCGCGGAAATTTTTCCAGGGGGGTTGCAGAACAGGGTCTTGTGAAGAAAAAAACTGAATTTTTTCCAGGGGGGTTCAAAACAAGGTTTTGTGAAGAAAGAAACAAGTTATTTTACTTTTTCATAACGCCGCAATTTTTCCAGAGGGTGCAGTTTACCCCCTTCCGGACGCCATGATTACTACTGTATATACTGTACAGTATGCAGAATCAGTATGCAGACAGTTGCTGTATACAGTACAGTACAGTACAGTATGCAGAACCGCTTATTTGATTTTAATAAGAAAAACTATCTAACATATCGTTTTGTTTAAAAAATAATTATTTTGTAGTTAATGATGTCTAAATAACCGTTTTACTAAAACTAAACTCTGACAAATGATATCATATGCAAAAGCCACTCTACTGCAACATTAAGGTCATCCTGGTGACCTTATGACCCCCCCCCCAACTGAACTGTTCTTCGGGCGCATTTATTTCTAATTGAAGGCCAGCTGCTACACATGGGGCGACACCAACAAGCCTAGTTACGCCACTGTTGAAGCAGATCTCTTTATGCAATCGAACTTTACAAGTTCTGTTTAAGCAAGTTACCTGGCCCCACTCTGGCGTGGCCCCTGGAGCGGGATGCAGTGGCGGCTCTAGGATTTGGCAAGTGGGGGGCCGTTGGGGTGGCAACTTCTAATCATGGGGGGCAACCATTTGTTGTTTAATGCATGTAGCATTAAGTATAGGGTCCCAACTGGGGGGGGGGCCACTGGGAGGGCCAGGCACTCAATAGGGGGCACGGGCCCCCCTGACCCCTCCTGTGTCTGACTGTTGACCTGAGCCGAGCATATCAGACTCGGAGTTTACTAATAAAAGGCGTATGTAAACGATAGACACAGTCAGTGTTTTATACAGGCCTGTTAGGAGGGGAGATCCCCCCCCCCAAAAAAAAACAACCTCAAAATCCTCCCTCCCCAAATCCCAGCACTTACACAAATTTTGCATTGAACTGTGTATTTTCCCCTCCAACCAAGTCGATTCCCCCCTGAAAGCCTCAATTTCCCCCCAAAGGCCTGGAGTCTGGATAAGACACTGGGTACAGTTCTACTCGAGTACTGTGCGACAATAACATATGTACACTACATATACATGTAGTACACTTCGGCAGTGACGGTTCCAGGATTTCTTGGTGGGGTGGGGGGATGAAATGAATTCATAGAAAGTTGGTGGGGGGATGAAAATAGAAGGAAAAAGTCAATCAACTTCGCCGAAAAAGGCTGGATAAATGAATTTTATCCCTAATTTGGCTATACTTTTACCGAAAAGTAGGTTGACAAGCACAAAAAGGTCATTCGCAGTTATTTTACTACACTTTTACCCAAAAATAGACAAAATAGGTTTCCCAAGCCAAAAAGTAAGTCCGGAAGTCCGGTGGGGGGGGTGCATCCCCACTCATCCCCACGTGGAGCCGCCACTGCATTTAAGTAATGTCTAAACAATATTGAATAGACAGATAGCGAGATAAAGCACAGGACATATGCATCATTTCTTTATACGTTCAATTTACGAAGAAAAATACAGACTAATACAGAAAGCAGGCGTCTTAAAATTAATACACGCTTTTAGAGATGGGATTGGTGCTTGTTTGTCATCTGCGCCAACAGATAAGGACCAAGAAACAAACAGGCTATAGGGGGGTATCCAGTGTTTACCAATAAAGTCCGGTTGCTCCGCCCACTGGTGGGCAGAAACCATAGAAACAATTGTCGTCTATTAATAGACGCCAATGGCAGAAGCAGATTTCTAGATCAGTGACCATATATAGAGATTGTTCTGGATACTCCTATAATATACAAATACAAACAAAGAAATAGAGAAGATGCAACGCAAAGCGATCGAGTCTCTCCCTCTGGACTCTGGTTACTATACTACTCGATCTCTAAGAAATACACGGGGTCGGGGTAGGGGGGGCTTCAGATAAGAAACTCAGAAATACTGTACAGCTATGTACTGGTTCCCTGGGTCCGTTGTAGGCGGTGGACAAAATCGGGCGAATCGATGGCGCGGTTAAGCTGTTGCGTTCAGCGATTGGCACGCAAAGTTCGGATCGATATAATAATAGTATTCATCCTGAAGCTTTTATACGACGGTTCTCCGTGGAGAGAAATCGTCTGCGTATACATCTCAGTGAATGTTCCGCGGATCTTCGTATCGGACTGGTTTTAGTTCTTCCGGAACAGGAAGACGTGGGTGGAGGTCGACGGAAGGCTGCCGAGCGCCTCGTCGTCGGTCGCCGGCGGATCGATGTACTTACGGACGCGACGCGATCGCGGGTTGATCCGGGTGAAGTAGATGTAGGCGTAGATTCCTCCGAGGACCGCGCAGAGTATCGCGAGTACGATAAGGACGAGAAGTCCTGTCGGGATCGTCATCATCATAATCACCACCACCACCCACCCGTACGCTGACCGGCTCCGCTTTTCACCCGATCCGCGGGCGAGAGGTTTCTCTTCGGGGGGTGGAAACGGTTTTTGCATTTTGAAATTCGAATTTTAAAATTGCGCGCGAAAATTCCGACCAATCAGATTCAAGTCTGCGCCGATGCGCTGTTCGCTACAAAACAAGAACGAGCCTCTCTTTGAAAGTTGAAACACCCACACAAAATAGCCCCCTCCCCAAATGCCCATTAGCAATGGCGTGCTAAGTGCTTGGCTACAAAATGTAGCCCTGAAAATTATTGTGGAATTCAGGGACTGGTAAATGTTAACCTCGAAAATTCAGCATCTGCTCAAAATCATTTATTAATTAGTAGGCTGTGGCCCAGTGTTGATAAAATTCATTAGAGAAACCATGATAACAAGTAGGGTTGCCATATCCCTGTCTCCAAAATGGTATCACATTATAGCCGCCCCAGCTATGACCGCCCCGGTTATGACCGCCCCGTTATGACCACCCCAGCTATGGCTGCCGTCAGTATCGTTTAGGGTTAGTGCTTCGTGTCTGGTTTATGGTGTGGGTAATGATTATATGACCCGGTACGGTTTAGGGTACACTGCTTTTCGTCAATACCCATAGAGTAACTGGGGCTGTCATAACTGGGGCGGTCATAGCTGGGGCGGCTACCACCTGTAACCCTCCAAAATACCGGACGCCCGTGCAGGTGGCAAGAAAGCAAACGTAACAAGATGGACCGGGGAAAATTTTGTATTATATATTCGGGCAAAGCAAATAAATTGTAACCTGGTGATTTTGCAAGTTCATAACAAAATTCAAATCCGTTTTTCTCAAGATTTAACGTCCTAAAAAGTTTTACAAGCATAAAAGGTCACCACTAATCGTCCAAACATATTTTTGGGTGGGTATACTTTTAAAATATTATTATACCACCTCCCCCTCCCCCCCCCAATGCTGATGGCTGCAGGAATACGCCCTTGCATGGGAGTTTTGTGTCTTGTAATAAAATAATTAATAAAACCGACAAGTCTGTTATTATATGCTGACTAGTTCTCAGCGATTCTTTGAAACCAGTGGCGTAGCCATGATTCCGGAATGTGTGTGTGGGGGGGTGGGGGGGGCACCCTCGGCATTTTTAGGTTTTCGGGTACAAAATTTCGTGGCGAGCAAAAAACCTCGTCGTGTCAAAGCCGTCAACTTCTTTTAATCATTCTCGTATATAACCCCCACGCCCCCCCCCCCCAACCAACACCCAAACAACTCAACGGATCTGCTGCACAAATCCCACGACCGATCCCAGCCCGAAATAGGGGAGCTACGCCAATGGACTCATCTGTATCTTAAAAACCAATGTTTGGAACATCATCTGTATATAAAAACCATCATAGAGAGAGAGAGAGAGAGAGAGAGAGAGAGAGAGAGAGAGAGAGAGAGAGAGAGAGAGAGAGAGAGAGAGAGAGAGAGAGAGAGAGAGAGAGAGAGAGAGAGAACAACCAGCAATAAATATGCAAATGGCGTACCCCGATTCAAAAATGAAACTGAAATCCGATCCAATGTGCTAAGCCATATTGACGACTTCCTGCTTAACATTATACACGCACATATATAGGCCTAATACTCGTCTCCGTCCAGCGTATCCATCTCTCTAAGTCGAACACGAAACGCAGGCAGAGGAGAGAGAGAGAGAGAGAGAGAGAGAGTCAGCGCTGCTTTCGCTCTAAATCCAAGCCTCGATCCTCTCCGTCGATACTAAGCGACACGAGCGAGCAAGAGAGTGAGCTATATGGTCGTGATCACTATACATACAAGATGTGATGAGACTCGATACATCCGTGCGAAAGGGCAGTGGCGGCTCTAGGATTTGGCAAGTGGGGGGGGGGGCGTTAGGGTGGCAATTTCTAATCATGGGGGGCCAACCATATGTTGTTTAATGTATGTAGCATTAAGTATAGGGTCCCAACTGGGGGGCCACTGGGGGGCCAGGCTCTCAATAGGGGGGCACGGGCCCCTCTCTGGCCCCCCCAGTGGAGCCGCCACTGCGAAAGGGTACGCCGCGCATCCGTGCATTAATAATAAGACATCATCATCATCATCATCATCATCATCATCATCATCATCACACATACGCACACACGCCAGTAGGAAAGCGATATCATTACCATGTCATCGCAGGAGCCCCGCCTCTGCTGCGTTTCCATCGGTGACGTCGATCGTCATAGCATCGGTTGCCGCGCAACGCGTTGGAATGGCAACCGAACCTAAGACTTCAGTTTTAATGAATTTTCATGATAGTGGAAGGGAGAGAGAGAGAGAGAGAGAGAGAGAGAGAGAGAGAGAGAGAATGGAGCCCCTGTAGGGTGCGTTATTCAGTGGGGGACTTGTTTTCTGTGAGGATTTTGCCCGGAAAACGAATTTGGATTAAATTTTAACTGCTGGAAATAAATAATTCAGAGCCGTGTTGTTGTGTCTTCACCGTAAAAATTCGAAGCTCGGAGTTAATTAAGAATTAAGACTGTAGCATAGAAACAATGATCGATGATCACTGATCGACTTCTAGTTTACGCAGTCGCAGGAAAATATCAAGTTTTCCATGCTCTCTCTCTCTCTCTCTCTCTCTCTCTCTCTCTCTCTCTCTCTCTCTCTCTCTCTCTCTCTCTCTCTCCTCTGCACCCCCTGCGCCAGAAAGCAATTCGCAAAATGAAAAACCTTCTTTGTCAATTTCGCTCTCGAGCCGCGCGCTTCGCTTCCTTGTTATTTTCCTGTTCACTATATATGGCCGCTGCCGACACCATATGTACAGTGTAATTGAGTTCAAGAGACGGACAGACACAGACAGACAAACAGACATGAAGCAAACTGCTGCTTCTGCTGCTGTTCCTGCTGCCACGAATGCCGTCTATGGCATCTTTATTCTCTTTACCCGCTTAATTAATCGATTTTGCTATACTCGTAAGGTTTCTAAGACGCGTAAAAAAGGTATGTTCCAGACTAAATTTTCATAAAGATAATTTTCAAAAAATTTCAATATTTCTTTCCCTTATTTTGTTTTATTTGGAAAAATTAAATAATTTTAAAGAATATATTTGCCATATTTTCCATTAGAATTGAATCAAAGCTTTTGTTTTGCCATTTTATTCAAAACTCAGAAGATTCTTTTCAACTAGCGTTCGCCAGATGGCCTAATTAATTTTTTTGAATATTACGTGCTATGATTAGGGTCGCGGCACTTCGCTGAAGTGGGCTGCGGTTCCCCAGTGTTTATTCTAGGCCCTAGTAGACAGGAAGGCAAAGAATGAGATTACACAGCAAGCAGGGGCATAGCCAGGAATTTGATTTGGGGGTATAATGTGATTTGGGAGGGGGTGTGCAGGGGGTATAAATCTGAAAAAACTTTTAAAATCTTAAAACACATTAAAAATTTTAAGGCAGTCTGATTTATGGGTGTATATATATACCGATATACCCCCCGTCGCTCACGCCCCTGACAGCAAGACCATGATGTGAATGAATGGATGGGTGAAACATAGTGGTTCTCACACAGAAGACCGACCCCACTGAACCACTCTAAACATTACTATCATATATTAATCAAAATCCACAGGAACACATCAAAATGAATGCTCAAATGGGAAATGCATCCTACCAATGCACGCACCTGTCATCAGCCTGTATTACCTCAGGCAATGCTTTTGGCGGACGTCTAAACATATTTCAGAAAAAGCTCTGACGATCCCAAATCCAATCACATCTGTCCACTATCCAAGCAAAAATCCATCCATCATCACCGGGACATTTTGAACTTATAAAAAAACCACGCAATTTACGACGGTTTGCCAGCCCCCGAGCATTATGATGTTTGCAAATGGTATCAGCGCATTATTATTACAGGTTCTATGAAAAACATGTAATCAATTGATTAACTGGCCAGTTGACTGAAGTATTATTTCAAGCTCAGGTAGTTTTATTTGTCTTTCTTCTTTCATCGTCTGTCTGTCCATCTCTCTGCTTGCATCATCTTCTATTTATACCACTCTTCGTCGATGTTATCAATGTCAACGCTATCGTAAAAGTTAAAAAATTGACGGTACTGTATATCGAATGATCTGTAAAGTCGTCATGCAAAAGTCAAAACTGTATTCAGTGTAATGACTTACACCAATTTTATTGTTTTCAGATACTGGGAGAAAGTGCAGCCATCTACATGTAAATGGTTTTACGACTAAGGGTCCATCCATATAGTGAAGAATTTTGTACTTGGGAAGTGTACAAAACAGGCTCGGACTTGGAGATTAAACGAAGAATAGCAATGGCAGGATCAACCTTCAACAGGCTACATACCAATATTTTGGACATTGGGATTTTTGATATTTTGACCATAAAAAAGGAATTTGAGAAAAACTGTGCATTGGACCAAAGAACATATAACAAATGAAGAAGTTAGAGAGAGAACGGAGGGATTTAAAATAGGCCCTGGACACATTCAGAATGGAAGAAATAAGAAACCCAAAACGAATTTTCAATACAAATATGGATGAGCCCTAATATTTTCAATAACACAATCCAGAAATGTAATTATATCCATGATTTCGTAATATTAATAAACAATTTAGCAGCAACTAGCTAAATAAATTACGAGAAACTGAAACTCATTGAAAATTTTCAGCAAAAAGTGACTATAGGTTCAGTCGCAGCGATTTAATGCCCGGTCCCCGTTTCGTCGTGGTCTTTTCCAATCTGTTGAAGATATTCGTCGTACGTTATCGAGGGACCCATCGTCTTCTCATCGTAGTATTTGTTGAGAACAAATTTTTCCGCTGTACAATCCAGAAATGTAGGCCAGGTGGGTCCTAATAAAAATAAACAATTTCAGCACTTATTTCACAGGCAGCATGGTTGGCAACAAACTGATGGGACACCTTTTCCCCCAAAAATCAAAATAGTTCCGATTAAAAAAACTTGTAACCACTCTGCTTCAGCTGCTGAAACTTCATCGTAATGAATATCAAGTGATGAAAACATTCCTTTGGACACAGAATTTATAAAAGTAAGTCTGTCAAAAATGAGCGTATTGATGTATTCTGCATCACATTTTGCACGCAGTTATGAAATATTGCATACAGTAGAACCTCTTTAAATCGAACTCGCTTATAGTCAAATCACGTTTATGAGTTTGAGCTTAGTCCCAAAAAACAAAGTGATTAATAATACTTTGGAACAGAATTTATAAAACCTCGGACATAAAAAAGTATTTATCATGTATTTTGAATCACATATGAAATAGGTTCTACTGTATTTGTCATCTTCAGCAGCTGCATGGCTGGGGCTAACCTGTGCCAGATCCCCGCAGAATAAAAATCCGGGCCTATATGGAGAGAGGATGTGGGGGATGTAGCCATAAAAACTTTAAAAAATATCTTTTGATAGGCCCCTGTCTGTGGTGACTGCTGGCTGAGCTGGGGGCCCCAAACTTAGCAAACTGCGACTGCGGGTGCCTCGGAAAATCTCCGATGCTCACAAGGTTGATGTAGACTTTTGGATGACCCAGCGGGCCGCCACTGTCGCTCGAAACCACCCTCCGAGAACAGACGACAACTGGATCATCATGAATCAAATCAATTGCGAAACGAGTGTTAACCTGAACAAAACCCATAAAAGTTAATAAACTGGCCAACAAAGCCATAAAGCCATAAAACTACCATTTATTTGTAATAATAAATAACAAGGTTTAGTGTGCTTCAGTAAAGTCTGTCATGTGATATTTATGACTATTATTTATTAATATTAATTATTATTATTCCAGCATATATGAATCATTCGAAACAAAAAGCTTAGGCGATACATAAAAGTGTAGTAAACCTACGAGTTTCTCTTTATCCAAGAATCTAACACGGCGATAGTCTTCATCGTTGAATTTCTAAAGAGTAAAAAATACTTTAAATATAAAGTTTTAAAGCCTTAAACGTTTATGTTCCCAAAGAGCAACATATCACAATTTTTACAGAGTTATAGTGAAACATAAATTCTATCTAAACCTAAATTATTTTTAGTTGGACTGAACGGTTTTGCCGTAGAGGGGGGACTTTAATCACACAAAACAAGTCACAGCCTTTGAGACGCTGACAATATGCGAGCTTGAGTTGTATACACTACTTAATATTCCGCATTTAAACGGCCAAATAAACAAAAATATAATTAGTGGAGCTACAGAAGTTCAGTGGCTTGATTTTCAGTGACCCCTGGGGAGAAACGTCTCTCCGCATTAATCAGTACGTCGAGGGCGAACGGACCTGGCCAGTGTGGGTCACGCGTTCTTCGTTCGCCCCGACGGGGGCCACGGCACCGCCGATGCGTCTGGAGACGGTCAATCGCCATTTGTCGAACGGAGAACGAAAAGCTGACCTCCAAAAACAACGGACGACCGTCGCCATCTTTGCTTCTCCACTCTCCAACATAGATATCACGACGACAGCCGCTACAGCAGAGATTGGTAAGTAAGAAAGTAAAACTATTTTATTTATATACCGCTTTATTATCACCTAAGTAGCTCCTTATGCGAATGCGCTTAATCTTAGTACATAGTAGCTATAGCCAAAGGTGGAGTCATTAATGAAGGGTCGTTTGATCAAAAGGGTAATTGTGGTTGGGATGATGGAGGAGGAGGGGTGATGGTATTGAGTTCCAAAGTTCTGGTGCAGCATATATAAAGCACGGTTGACAATTTTGGGATATGCTTGATTGACAATTTTGAGAAGATGGTTGAGGATGTTAGATTGCTGGTTTTGATGCATGAAGGGTTTCCATCAATATAATTTTATATTTTTGGAACGAGTAATGATCCATTGGTTGTGGCAGGGGCCCACATTTTCAGCGGTTTTGTAACGTACCTCGACCATCATAATAGCATTCAATATTTTTAAAATGCATATGGCCATCTGGCGAACGTTAGTTGAAAATAATATTCTGAGTTTTGAATAAATGTCAAAACAAAAGCTGCGATACAATTCGAATGAAAATATGGCAAATATATTATTAAAAATTATTCTATTTTTGCCAAATAAGACAGAAGGAGAAAATTAAATATTGAAATTTCTTGAAAAATTATCTCTTTTAAAATTTTGCCAGGAACATACCTTTCTTACGCGTATTAAAAATCCTATGAGTAGGCAAAATCGTTTAACCGCTAGCTATTCCTCAAATAGTTGAACCCTGTCGTTTGCGGAGTTTCAGAGCAAAATGGTCAGATTGCGTTGTTGCAAACTAAGATTAATTTTTAAAAACTAAAGACCTTTCGCTTTTGGAACTGTGCAGTTTCAGAGCAAAATGGTCAGATTAAACGATTCAAGAATCATTGCTGGTTGTTGCAAACTAAGATTAATTTTTTAAAAGTACTATTAGACCATAAATTTTCTTGATAATTTTTTCTTGCTTGATCTGCAGTACGTAGACAAATGACAATCGAACAGTGCCAAATAAACAATACGACAATAATATTGGACTGAATATTATCATGACGAGACCCTCCGAAACTAAAATTATTGTCGATCAAATCAAAATTTTGAATAAAATCAGACGCCACCATCTCAGATTGTGATGAAAACTGGCATAATTTTTATATAAGCCGTGTATGTAGGATTGCAGGCATATAAATTTTTTGAAAAAACTTGATTAGTAAAGTCTACTTCTCTGTCAAAAGTACTTTCAAGGCTTGTGAGTTTATTGTCCTTTATTGGTTAGAAAATGACACAAAATTCTTTGAATCAAAGATTTCGCGCTAACCCCGCGAAAACTAGATTAGCTGGAGCCCCGCTACCCAAAAGTTCTGGGTCGCCGATCCCACAGTTTATAAACACTGGACCATTATGGTATTCATTACACAAAATCACTCCTAGTACTGAAGCGCGGCTGTTTGGTTAATTCAATCGGCCTTTGGCTGTTCATCCGCCGATCGGACTGCCTTGTCCGGCAGCGGCGTAGCCAGGATTTCCGGAAGGGGGAGAGGATTTGGTATTGATCTTTGACCGTAACCAACTTTCGACAACGGCGATTGATATCGATGTAGTTAAGAATGCTAATAACAGTGGCTCAATATAGTGCTTGAAAGCCATCTCTAGCAGGACGAAATAAGTTTCAAAACTGTCGTTGAATTTGCACAAATCCTGTGCATTATTAGCATTATGGAATAACCAGGGTTGTCATAGATGAGTCGTTTTAAATGCAGAAGATGATGGCCTATGTTTCTAATAGCGATTGATATCAATGTGGTAATGGATGCTAATTTAAAGATAGTGGCTGAATATGGTGCTTGAATTCGATCTATAACAGGACGAAAAAAATTCAAATGCGCGGTTGATTTGCCCATATACTGTGCATTATTAGCGTAATGGAACAACGGGGGTTGTCTTGGATGAGCCGTTTTAAATGCAGAAGATGATGGCCTATGTTTGCAATAGCGATTGATATGGCTGTAGTGAAGAATGCTAAAGACAATGAATCAATATAGTGCTTGAAATCGATCTCTAACAGGATGAAATAAGTTTCAAAAATGCGGTTGATTTTGCAATTGGTAACAATGTAATAACAGGAACATCTTGCATCGTCCATGTATCTCTAATTTCCTTTCTCTCCCTTTGATAAGAAAAAGCTGCTGGGCTACCCCATATTTTCATTTTGTAGCTGACGTCGACTTTGTAGCACATCCTTGTTTTATGGCAGTGTCTTCAAATTTACTAGAGTATCTATGGATTTAAGAAATCTGCTAGACAAGTATATGAAAAACATATGCTAAAAATTTCTGAACTTTTCTGAGCTTTCAAACAAAAACATTATTACATTCATAATAAGTAAGCAAAAGCTCATTTGACTTGAAAGTAACTGAAAATCAAAACTTCAACACCTTAATATATATATATATATATATATATATATATATATATATATATATATATATATATATATATATATATATGTTGCAAGTCCGTCGAAGTTAGTTGCACAGTTCCAAAAAACTTGGGAAACTCTGGTCTATAGTACTTTAAAAATTAATCTTAGTATATATATATATATATATATATATATATATATATATATACACACACACGAAGATGCGTGCCAACACCTTTTTGTCCAGGAGAAAAATAAAACAGATTATCAATTTAGCGTCGTCGTTATATAGGCCTATGCAACGAACGCATTGACCGCACATAGGCCTATCGAAGGACGAGAATATTGTGCTTTGTGACTGAAGGAAGAGAGAAGGAGAAAGAGGAGGAGGAGGAGGAGGAGGGGAGGAGAGGAGGCAGATGTTCCCGTCCGTTTCGCGCCTGCTGTCCACACCCCCACCCCCACCCGGTTGCTTTTTCCATTTCCATAATCTTTCTCGTCTCTCGTTAGAGACATCAGACTTAGATAAAGAGGGAGAATAATTAATAATAATTATGCACTTCTATAGAGAAAGAGAGAGAAAGAGAGAGAGAGAGAGAGAGAGAGAGAGAGACAGACAGACAGACAGACAGAGACAGAAACAGATACAGATCAAGTAGGCCTACAGAATGAGGCGAACAATGCCGGAATTTGCCGATCGGACCTCGGCGAAATCGTCGCTTCGGGTTTCCATGACGACCGTCGACTCCGCCATTTTGCGTGACGTCAGAATGACGCCGCGTCGTCATCCGGAATTACGATATTCACAAAGCGCTACATAAATAACGCGATAGTGCTGCCGCCTGTCGACGCCAATGGATCCCAACGATCGTGTTTGGGCGGCGGTGGGCGATGAAAATTTGCTATACGTTGTGATAGAATCTTCAACGACGGCCTCGTGTATATATATATATATATATATATATATATATATATATATATTATATATATATATATCATTGATATCAGAAGGTGTCAGATAAAGAAGGGCGAAAATGAAAAATGTAATAGACTTCTATAACGCCGTCTTTTTCTTTAGATCCGTGACACGCATGCAACCAGACACACATTATTACATTATCCTAAACTTCTATAGCGCCACTTCATAATGCATAGAAGCATCGCACACTAAATCAAAATCACAGAAGAGTCACTATATATATATATTTATATACATATATATATACATATATAAGCATATATTAGTTAAACGACACATTAAATGCATTTTTAGTCTTGGTAATATATATAAATATATATATTATACATACATGTATGTACATACATATATATACATACATACATACATATATACCATCGGTACTTAATCCTAATCCCCGAAGGTCTCTCTCACACACACACACACACGACTCTGACTCACAGAGACAGAGAGAGACAGAGGAACAGAGGCAGAGACAGAGACAGGGAGACAGAGAGAGGGCGATCCCATTCCACGTTGGAAGACTCAATTAATTTCACCCGGCAAAAAAGGAAATCAAACACGATTTGGTTCTGCAGAACGCAGCTGCTAAAATCCACCCCACCCCCACCCCACCCACCCACCCACCCACCCACCACTCCACCGCCACCCAATCCTCACGCAACACAGGTACGGGGCGACGGGAAATTCGACCGGACGCTTTGATGCCGGTCGCCCTATGTCCGGCGGCGGTGGCGGCTTAAGAGAAAACGCGATGTTTGTCCGGAGAAATTAAGGAAAACGGCATCGACCATAAAGCCAAGAAACGGAAGACGGAAGATGGCAATAATTTTCTACGACGATTTCTAATTCAACGTATCAACTATATAACACCGTGACCATTGTGTGAAAATGTGTGTTTTGCCCCTCCCCTTGAGAAATAATTCTGTGGGCGCCCAACGGCCCCTGCATTCGCGTAAGCAATAATTGAAATCGATTAATCGTTCTAAAGCCGTATCGATAAGAAATGGGGTAAAATTCAGAAACTAGGACATATTATTATAACCGCATTTTGGATATCTGTCACTTTAAAGGGTTTTTAAATCTATACAATGTATAGCCACCATTATTATAATTGCCAATCTAGACACATTAATACGGTGGAAAGTGACGGTTTTTTCTAGTCCTCTGACATCAGTGGGGGGCGCTCGAGGGTTCTAAAGCGAAATGTGAGCAATACATCGACATGAATTTTTGGGTCGCCCGAAAATTTTTCATGGACTAAAAGTCCAGGGTATTTTTTCGAAATTTGAGCGAAAATTTGTGGTGTCGCAGGGTTTTCATATTTGCACCGATTGAAGCCCAGTCGATGTCCTACAAAGAATCTGGACCCGCATTTTGGATATCTATCACTTTAAGACTCCTTTTATCTCTCCATTGATTTTGTAGACATTTGACAGAGAATAGATTTCTGGAAGACTTTGTATAGTGTCGTTTAACATGGCTCACTATTTTTCGTGGCATTTCAAACGCTATAGGATAAAACTGAGGCAGAATATATTGGCTGTTCTAGTACCGTTTGATGCAATGAAGATGGGGACACAAGACAATGTGGATGACATTCGTTTCAACACTCTTCTTACATCAATGAGAATAGTAGGTCTATCTTTCATGAAAAAATACAGTATTGGTGTTCTTGGTTGTGATTCCAATGTTTTAACAAGCCTTAAAACTGAAATCCACGTGTGGCCGAGTACTGTATGTTATAAACTGAGAACACGTTGTAACTGAGGCCGATATGACGAAGTTCTACCGCATTTGGTTAAATAGACAGTCCCCATAGCAGCTGCTGCTCGGGGATATTCACAACCGATTCCATGAGCCTTTCTGGGGTTGGGGTTGGGGGGGGGGGTACTGAGCTTCGATTGCGGACGTCGAGTTCTTTTCTTCCGCCGATGACGTTCCCTGCTTCTCAGACAGACACAGAGAGAGAGAGAGAGACAGAGAGAGAGAGAGAGAGAGAGAGAGAGAGAGAGAGAGAGAGAGAGAAAGACAGACAGACAGACAGACAGAGAATCGACACTGATCAAACACACTTCAGAAACAACAGTCTGCATCCATCTGTGAGTGGTGGTGCTCGAGTCTTTCCCGTCCAGACGGTTGCAGTCGAGACGGCGGCGGCGGCGGCGGCGGCGGCGGCGGGCGAGCCAACCGACCGACCGACCACGCGGTCACCCCTGTCCCCCGGCGCCACCCTCCCCCGTCACTCTTTCCATCACTCCTTCCGTCCGTCCGTCCCGGCTTTGTCGCTCTTTGCCGCGACACTCCTGCCTGCGTCCGCGAAAACACCATCGATTGAAAAAGCCGCCGACCGTCCTTTCGCGACGGTGCCACCGTCGATACACCGGATGACACCAGACATCCACCACCACCACCGGGGTCCGGACCTGCGTCTCCGCTCCACCTCTCTTCCACCTTCTTCCACTCCGTCTTCCCTGCTCCGCTCCACTCTACTCCACCCCCCACCCCACCCGGCCAGCCAGTCCGTCAGTCCTTAGGTTCGGCGGTTGATCGAAAGATGTCGCCCTCGTTGGCGGGTGACAGACGATCGACGGAACAGCGTTTTTCGTTTTCAAATACTGGCGCTACATGAATGCAGTCTGTCTGTGATGGAAACGGCTGTTGTTTTGACGATAGTTCAATGTCTGTTGTGCGTTCGTTGCGGACAGACAGCCGTTTACGACAGTAAGACATCTCCAGGGTGAGTGCGTTTCTTTGGTCCATAGATTCGTTTAATAGGCACCATGGAAGAGGGTGTACAACGTATGTACACTTCCGACTGTACACGCAATGACCTACGTGTCTGCTTTATTATTATTATTATTATTATTATTATTATTATTATTATTATTATTATTATTATTATTATTATTATTATTATAGATAGATAGATAGACTTCCGGTAGCGCCATTTTGGCTGCTTGCACGTGTCTGTCCGTGCTTCGGAATGTCGCCGTTCTTGGCGGATTTACCGACGTCTTGCGCTTATTTCTTTGCGCTAATTGCGCGGATCGTCGCTTAGCCGTCGTTTTCGAAGCGGTCGGCGATGGTCTTTGCGTCTTCTCTGCGCCGAACGCTCGGATTCACGTCGCCCGTGTCGGCGTGGTTGGACCGCCATTTTGAGCCACCAGTCACTCGATGGAGCCTACAGGCCATAAAGGGCAAAGACTGTTCCGGTTTCGTGCGCGGAATTCCATCTTCAGTCGGTTCCCGTCAAGTTCGGCGATGGATTACTGTCTCGCAGAGATTCGCCGCCTGATTTTCGCCACGCGGAGAATTTTTCCCAGCATCCATGCGGTCCTTCAACATCCTTTCTGCGTTTTCGCTGACTCTTCGACGGAACGTCTTCTTGCGGAAGACCGCCTTCTGAAGGGTTCACTGCCCGATTTCAACACGGCAGCGAACTCTTTGTGCCATCTGAGCGGACTTTCCCTCAAGACAAACAATCTTCTGTTCCATGTCGATTTGTCAGCGTTGTTGACAGCGCCTTTGACTTTGGCCTTCGCCATGCTACGGCGCTATAGAAGTTGTCCAGAACCATTACCATTACCATTATTATTATTATTATTATTATTATTATTATTAGTAGTAGTAGTAGTAGTAGTAGTAGTAGTAGTAGTAGTAGTAGTAGTAGTAGTATTCCATGACAATTTATATAGCGCTGTACGCATGGTTTAAAATCCAAAATCAAAAGCGCTTTGACAACGCTGACATGTCAATGAAGGTCAGAAGGTGGCGATGTTAAAATCCACTGAGATGATGGAAAGAACCATGGTTAATAGATATGGTTAATTAATTGAACTAACTTTGAATCACTTAGGGGCCTACATCACTGCTCTAGGAATGATAGGAGTTTGGATTTCCATCCATCCATCCTCTGTCTCCTAACATCCATAAAATTACGAAAACACAGAATTACTAAGTCACTGATACAGAAATTACCAAGACAGACCATCTTTTAAAAATAAAATCTCGGGAAAATGTTCTAGAAGACTGCATATCTGCAAAAATGCCGTCCATTTCCCCTCCCCACAGGGACGTAGCAACGGGTGATATATCGGTATATATATAGCCCCTCCCCAAAATCAGACTACCTTAAAATTCTTAATGTGTTTTTTAAGATTTTCAAAGTTTTTTGAGATTCATACCCCCTCCTCCCCAAATCACATTACCCCCACCCAAATCAAATTCCTGGCTACGCCCCTGTCTTCCCGCCCAATGTTCTCATTTCTCGACGGTTTATCAGTCCAGCTTCCAAATGTTTTTCCCTTTTACAAAAACATTCTTCCCGCGGGTCACTATCCATGGAGCACATTGGTCCGTCGTGAACTGAGAAGTCAGACAGAGGCACAGCCGATCAGAAGCACGCATCCGACATTGGCAAACACTGAAGAACGTACAGGTAAAGCGCAGAAGAAGAGATATAGTGAATGTTATGTCGAATTGAAAAGAAAAAGAACGCATGTAGAGGAACACATACAAAGACAAATACAAACGAATACAAGCAGCAGGACACGCGGCAAAACAGGCACAACTTATATACAGTTATATATATACACAGTTTTATATAAATAAATAAATAAATAAATAAATATATATATATATATGCGGCTATATGTATAAGGGTTACCTGCTTACTTTTCTCATCGATTTGACTTATATACAGGTGATTACTATGGAGACAGACAGACAAAGAAACAGACAGACAGACAGACGGATGGATGGATAGATAGAGGGATAGATGGGTGGCTAGGCAGAGTAACGGATGAACTGATTGATATGCATTGATCGAATGATCGATAGATTGGAAGAAAGAGAAAGAAAATAAATAAATAAATCGACAGTATTAGGCCTATAAAGCGTAGATCAAAAAGCTATAATACAGAAGGAACAGCTATATGTAGGCGTAAGATTACAGCGCCATGAACAAAACATAGACACAAAACACTGAATGCTGTGTCCCCCCCGTAATTTATCTGGCGCCGTATCTTGCTGTGACCTGCAGCTGCTTATTCTAGGGTCGCGATCTTATGAAAATTCAAATTGGACACATACTGTACATGACGGAATGATGCGCTGGATGGCAATGCAAAGCGGATAAGGGGCCATGCATAAAAACGGATCCTATATATGATAGTCATTGCTTAACTATGACCTCGAGGGATCCGGTATTTTATGCGACCATCCTATTTACAGCTCTATGTAATTGTTCATTTACAGACCATGAACACATTTCATTCATTCATTCATTCATTCATTCATTCATCCGTTCGTTCATTTGATTTATGTAAAGAGCTATTGCTTTTGGCATCAAGCTACGTTATAGCGCTATAGAAATTGTCGAGATAATAATAATAATAATAATAATAATAATAATAATAATAATAAATAGTCATAATATTCATAGTCATTCAGTCATTAATTAATTAATTCATTCAGAGATATAAAAACGACAAATTATCAATAAATAATTGAAATATATAAATGTGTTTAATTCAATAATTTAAAAATTCTAAATCTGATGAAATCGTTCCAAGGAGAAAGAACCAGATATAGCGCGTGCACAGACTGACATATGCTAAATCCAAGGTGAACTGCTATAAAAATTCTTGCTACTAGCAGTTCCAGTAGCATTCGGACTTCGCATAAATAGGCCTAAATAGCTCATCTGTAAAAGTCCCGCCGAGTATTGAAGCATTGTTAGCAGAAGGCGCCAATGAATATTTATGAGCAGGGGTGGGGCTTTATGCGCAAAGAAGACAATACGACGTTCTGACGTCATTGTCCGTCCTCGTCCGAAAACCCCGTTTCTATGACGTCATAACGGCGTCTCGGTGACGTCGATCGTGACGCGATAGCTCTACACGGCGATGTGAAGATGATAAGAAGATTAATATAGCGCCAATATTTATACGGGAAAAGATGGCTGCCAAGACAATTCGATGCGTGGAGGGATTGACTGAGAAATGAATGAATAGGATTAGCTTTATATAACGATGCATTGTGATTACGACGACGAAACGATGAAGATGCCGTTGATTATGACGACGACGACGACGACGATCACTATAATGATGATGAAGACCAGTTGTTAATCAACGTAAATGAGGATTTTAGGGTGAAATTGAGTGAATTTGGAAATGCAATTTGGTTATTTTGGTAAAAATTCGTGAATTGCTGATGCAAACGTGTATGGTTAAAACTTATGACGACGACGACGACGATGATGATGATCTCTTCAAGGACAGCTGACCTCTCTGACCTTAGGTTGGCCCAGTTTTAATAGAGAATCGATTTTTTTGGGCGACTGTAAATCGAAGAGTTTAGATGAATGTCAATTTGGAAAATTCGAATAACAAATTTCTGACTTTTGCGAATCGTTGGCAGACGACAGGAAACGATAATTGACAGGAGACAGACAGACAGACAGACAGACAGACAGACAGATAGACAGACAGACAGAAAGACAGAGGCAGAGCAGAGGCATAGGCAGAGAGAGAGAGAGAGAGAGAGAGAGAGAGAGAGAGAGAGACAGACAGACAGACAGACAGACAGACAGACAGACAGACAGACAGACAGACAGATAGAGAGACAGACAGAAAGACAGAGGCAGAGCAGAGGCATAGGCAGAGAGAGAGAGAGAGAGAGACAGACAGACAGACAGACAGACAGACAGACAGACAGACAGACAGACAGACAGACAGAGACGGAGACAGACAGAGAAAGAGACTGAGATACAGAAAGTGGGTCAAAAACAGATAGATAGGCCTACAAGCAGTAAGACAAAAGTAATGGAGATTTTTAAGTACAATTTCTCCGAGATAAGATTTCACAGCGATACGAAACTTTGCGACGTCCCACGACGGCCAAAACACGTCACTTATGACGTCACCTAGAGAAGCAGGCGTAGGATTACGTCAGTCGAGAAGACATCGACTGGGAAATGTCGACCGGATGTGGGTTCTTCCCCTCCCCTAAGCCGCCGACGGATGTCTTACGGTCCTCGGATTCCACTCAAAGAGTCGAAGAATCGAATGAAATCCCGAAAAGCTACAACGTTAATCTCTTATCGGACTTATTTATGTCAGTCTGACAGGAAGACTGGACGTGCCTTCAAAGTACGCAAAAACCTGCAAAGCGAAGTCCAACACTTGAATATTCGAACCCTAAATTGACCGAATGCTTAGGACTTAGGGGGCCATCCATAAATGACGTTATGCGATTTTGGCAGGTTTTTTTGTTTGACAAATTTCGACCCCTACCCCTCGTCACATGTCTTCACAAAAAGTGAGAACCCCAAATATGACGTCACAACGCGTTAACCCCCCCCCCTCCCACCCATCATCTCGTCTTTTAAATGTCAAAATGAATGTTTCGTTTGAAAATATTCAATATAATTATTATAGTTGTAACAATATCTCCTGAAACTTTTCAAATTCTTTCTTAAAAATTAAGTATAATAATATTATAAGTGTAAAATACGTTGAATTTTGCGGTAACATAGCATTGCGGTATTACTAAAAATATTTAGTATTATGTGACGTCGTCACATTTCTGAGACCATGATGGCATTTATTCATTTATTAAGGTGCCACTAACCCACTGCTAAGACGTTTTGCCATTTGAGTTTCGCATGTACTGCCAGAGGACCTAGACAAATACGAAAATTTGTATTAATTTGCGCGCAAAGCTACGCCGAAGTCAGAAAAATACTTTGCAAAAGCTCTGGCTGTCCAGTTGCCCAGAGATCTTAATCCGAAATCTTGCATCGACCATCCAAAGGGCGCTACATAATTTATACGAATTCCATTTGACGAGCGAAGGTTTTGACGTTTTCAAAGTTTCTCTTTCGTCTTCAATCGACGCAAAGTTTCCTACTCGAGTTACAATTTCAGTCGATGGCATATTTCTCGGGACAATTTGCTTGTGTTGATGTTGCGTTCTGCATGGGAAATTCTGGGAATTTATCTTGTCAGGGTGTTTTTCTAGGAGTTAGAGAAGTCTTCGTTCGTCTTGGAAATCTGTTCACTTCGACAAACTGCAGATCGCAGAATTGATTTTCAAGTTTTTCGATTTTGCAAATTGTCATCGTTTCTCATTTCTTTCTTTATTTTCTTTGTCTTTCTTGTCTGCAGAGATAAAAGCCAAAACTCCGTCGAAGGAATCAGGTACGCTATTATCACAACAACAATAACAACAACAACAACTACTACTATTATTATTATTATTATTCTTATTCTTAATAATAATATTATTATTATTACTAGGCCTACTACTACTAGGCCCTACTACTACTACTACTACTACAACTAAAACAACAACAAAAAAACTACTACTACTACTACTACTACTACTACTACTACTACTACTACTAACTAACTAATAATAATAATAATAATAATATTAAAGTAGCAAGTCATTATGAGCAAAATTTGCATTGAAAAATACATCATCTGTTGATATTTTCCCACATTTTTCACGGGGGCAAGCTGCTCATCCACCCCTCACCCCCACCACATCAGCAATGATCGCTTGTGAAATTTCTGTTGGGCCTGTCTTAACCCCCGTGCATCGCCTATAGCTTCTAAATAAGCATCGCAGGCGTATTAATTATTGGCCTAAGTTACGTATGCACACGATAATAGCCATACTGTTATAAACTCTGATGTCAGCAATGCACGGACTCAGATGGTTAATACGGATCTGCGTTTGCTGTGGGTGGGTGGGTGAAAAAGTAAGTAAGTAGACTGGTGTGCCGTGCATGACAGTGTGTATGTACTTATGTACTAATTGACATCGATGTGTGGTTGTTTTTAGGGACCGAGTCTCTCGCAACGCCTTTATTGGACTCAGGTGAGAGACGTCTCTCTCTCTCTCTCTCTCTCTCTCTCTCTCTCTCTCTCTCTCTCTCTCTCTCTCTCTCTCTCTCTCTCTCTCATCTTTATGCAACTCTATCTCTCTCAATACAACGTACCACGTACCATTTGTATAGCGCCTCTTTATGCCTACTCAGAGGCGCATTTTATGACGGTCTACTGTTGCGAAGAACTACTACTGCTACTGCTGCTGCTGCCTCTAATACTACTGCTACAACAACAACAACTACTACTACTACTACTACTACTACTACTACTACTACTACTACTACTACTACTACTACTACTACTACTACTACTACTACTACTACTACTACTACTACTACTACTACTACTACTAGCAGGCCTAAATGTGTTTCTTGCTATGTTTCAATTTGAGAACGAGTCAGGTTGCCAGCTTGCTGGACAGATTTAAGTTATCTAAAACCTGCAAAAGGTTGAATACTTTATTTCGATGATACAGTGATACAGCAATTTGGTACTTTTACTGACCTTTGCATACTGAAGAGAGTTAAACCGAAGTCAGTTTTATGTTGGCAATAGCCTATACTGTAGAGAAACTGTATGCTAGATTGATGGACTTTGGATCTCGTCTTGCCCGTTGGCTAAGCCCGTGACTTCAATCGTCTGTCTCGGGGTGGAATAGCAGGTCTCAGGCGGCCAGAAACCGCGCCGCCCCCGAAAATATTCCTTTGCGTTTTCTTCGACACTGTCAGGCGTGAAATTACAAATGATGGGTGGAAACCAGGCGTAACGCAAGCGGGGGCTACGCGGCCGGTCGGCCGGCAATTGTAGCGAACAGATATATCCAGCCTCCGCCCTCCGGGAACAATTCCCCGTTTTCTTGCCTCATCGAACTCGGAAGCTAGATCATTTTCCCCAAACGAAAATGGTTTTGAATTTCATTTTCGTGCTTTTTGCGGAGTGAGATATTCGAAACGCGAAAGCTCGACTGCATTTGAAAAAATTCTGACGCGATTACATAAAATAATATATTACCGTGGTCATTAGGGCGCACATTAGATCATTCGAAAAGTGGCGATTCGTTAAGCGCGGGGGCAATTAAGGGATTAACAACATTCTCAGGGTCGCTGTGCAGTAGGGTTAGTAGTATTATAAATTTGGGGGTGTCGGTATATTTTTGGGGGTCCATCCTTGCCGAAAAAGACCTCACAAGCAAAAAAAGGTCACCGCAGGCTCAGATTAGGGGATTGAGGGTTGGGTTGGGGGGTTGTCGATCTCAAATTGGGGGGGGGGTGCTCTGAAAATCTTAAATTACATAAAAATGTTAAGGTAGTCCGATTTTAGTTTTTTTTGGGGAGGGGGTATATACCGATATACCAACCCCCCAGTCGCTTCGCCCCTGATTAATTGTACCGACCGACAGGCGGCAGCACAGAAGATTCGACGCCAGACGACGATTGGACGCAGGCTGCAAAAATATTGACAAGTACAGAGTGGATCGTAAAAACGCGTCCTCGTATCGAGCCCTCGGGAATTCCGGGTCTCGTAACGACGTACGTTTCATCGAAAACATTCAACGACGCCATATTTCTGTCCAACTCCTTTCGTCGGACACTCGAATTCCGGACTCGAACGCGGACAGGCCAGTTGAGTGGCGGCCTGCCTGGCTGGATCGAATCTTGTAAATCAGAAATGAAGACGACAGCTTAATGAATAAGGAAACGAAGAAAAATATAGGATTAACAATTTACAGTAACACCGATAACCTGCTACAGTAGAACCTCGTTATAACGGACTCGGTTATAACGTGTACCGGGTTATAAAGTACCGCAGTGTACGGTTCCCCTGTAATGCGCTATACTGTACTGGACAGTATTGAATATAACGTACTAAATTTTACAGACCCGTTAATTAGTACGCTATAACGAAGTTCTACTGTATTTGGTTCCCGCAGAAAGGCAAAATTCGTTAAGAATAAGTAAGAACGTAGTTCACATGTAATGAAGAAATGGCCTTTTTAATTATATTGAAAGCGATATAAGACATACAGCACATGTGTGTGTGTGTGTTTGTGTGTGTGAGTGGTTACTCTTGCATTTTGCTAATTCTGTCTGAACTCTGATCCGATCTTATCTTGATCCGGTGTCCAATTTCCGATCCACGAGGATCCAGATCCGACTTGACCCTGTATACGCGAGATCCGTCTCTGACGACTGAATCCCTCTCTCATGCATAGAAAAACAATCGTCGAGTTCGGCGACGGCCGCGAAAATGGAACAAAAGCCATTCCGGATTCCGGAATATACCGGGCGGTTCCAGAATCCGGAACTCTTACCAATGGGAGACGTCGTCCACTTTTCCGTTTTGTAAGCTTCTCCGTGTCCGCGAGCTTTAAAAGATTCGCGGTCTTAATCCGGAACCTTCGAGGACTTGAAAGTCTTTAGCGGAAACGTTGGAAGAAACTCAAGATCCGGGATATTTTTGTTTCCGTTTCCGCTTTTTGCGGCGAAGCGCTCTCTGTTTCGAGTGGGCGCGAATTATTTACAGCCCCCCGCCCTCCCCCTTCCCCCCAAAACCGTCAGTTTTCTTCTTAAATAAAAGATTTAGAATAATATAATTGTATAAACATTCCATTAAATATTTTGCGACACTTTCGAAGTTTCCATCCAATGAAAATACCAATCGTGTGAATCTGGCGCGAAGACCAGGGGCGTAGCCAGGAATTTGATTTCGGGGTATACTGTGATTGTGGGGGGTGTTTGTTATAAATCTTTAAAACCCTTAAAAATATTAAAAATCACATTAACAATTCTAAGCCAGTCTGATTTTGGGGGGTATATTTACTGATATACCTTCCGTCGCTACGCCCCTGGTGAAGACAGAGAAAAAGAGAATATAATTAAGTTCCATAATGCCGATATTGGTGTAATCATCACATTCACCGAGCGAAAAATTTATTCACTTCTTAATCCTAACCATAATAATCTAGATATACATTCAGTGTTTGAGCCCCCCAAAAAGGTAAGCAGGTTCTAACTTCTCTGGTCGAAGGTGGCCCAGATGGGGCAGAAAAAATAGATTTGTGCACATCCTACCCCGACTGGGGTTAGAAAGTGTGGGCGTGGGAGTGACTGGACCCCTGCTTCTTTGAAAGACACGTTTCCTCTTTCGATGTTTGTCAAAAGGAAACGTTTCAAAGCCAAACTTGTTGATTTCGCCAATATTTTCTCGTTTCCAACGGGCGCTACATAATTCGACAGTATTAGATTTTGACCGCGGTACTGGATAGAGGGTCAGTACGTACTGCCTTGGCGCCGGTCCGTGCCCAAGTACCCCCAACCCCCCCCCCACATCTTAACGAATTCTATCTCTTAAGATAAATATTAGCGTAATCGGAATCAACGCAAGGATTTTGCGTTATAACTTTTCCCAACGCTTTGCCCCCACTCGGGTGGAGGGAATGAGGAAGGGGGAAGGGGGGATAGAGAGGGCCGACCAAGGGAGGGGTCAATTGCTGGCGGCAGTGTGTTGACTGCCCTCGAGGTTTTATATTATGTTGACAGAGGCTGGACAGTCTTTGCTCTCTGTCTCTTTCACTTTCTGTCTGTGTGTCTGTCTGTCTGTCTGTCTGTCTCTCTCTCTCTCTCTCTCTCTCTCTCTCTGTTTCTCTGTCTGTCTCTCATTCTCCCACTCTCTATCTCTGACTCTGTCTGTCTGTCTGTCTGTCTCTCTCTCTCTCTGTTTCTCTGTCTGTCTCTCATTCTCCCACTCTCTATCTCTGACTCTGTCTGTCTGTCTGTCTGTGTGTCTGTATGTATGTATCTGTCTGGGGATACGTTCGTTTGATATTGCGTCTCAGACCAGAGACGCCCAAAGCTTCATCTTTAAAGATGCTATGTAAATAGATAGGACTACACACGACGATTTCCCTTTTGTATAAGGGAAAAGCAGGAGTAGTGATGATGATGATGATGATGATGATGATGATGATGATGATGATGATGATGATGATTATGGCTATGATAGTGGTCCATCCAACCATCCATCCAATCCATCCAATCCATCCGTCCATTCATTCATTCATCCATTCGTTCATTCATTCATTCAGTCAGTCAGTCAGTCATCCATTCATTCAGTCAGTCATCCATTCATTCATTCAGTCAGTCAGCCAGTCAGTCAGTCATCCATCCATTCATTCATTCATTCATTCATTCATTCAGTCAGTCAGTCAGTCAGTCAGTCATCCATCCATCCATCCATTCAGTCAGTCAGTCAGTCATTCATTCAGTCAGTCATCCATCCATCCATCCATTCATTCATTCATCCATCCATCCATTCCATTCATTCATTCATTCATTCATTCATTCAGTGCTCCGGATTTGTGGTGTGCGTGCGTCTGTGCGATAAGCCAAAGGAGACAATCCCTCTTTCGAGCGAATGAATAACTGCGCCAACAGTCGTGTGCAATTTTTCACACAAGAGATATGATCTGTCAGAACATACATCAGATAGCATCCATGGATCCATCATACAAACCAGAAATATATAGACCTATAAGCCTATATATATATATATATATATATATATATATATATATATATATATATATATATATATATATATATATATATATACTGAGTCAGAAAAACAGGGAGAATTGATAATAATTATGAAGACCAATGTCCGTTATTGTAATTATTATTTTTATTCCAGAATTCTAGTATAAATTCAATCGAGTACGATCTCCACTGAGTCCACTTCAAAGTATCTTGTTTGTCAACACAGTCAATGGGTGTATAAAATAATGCCAGTCAATGAATAGACAGAAAAGCGCAATAAGACAAGGGCTAGGGACCTAGGGTTAAGTGCTATATTATATAAGGCCAATCATAATCAGGCAACTGTATTACGAGACAGCTTATGGCAAAGTCTAAAATCGCTCAAACGAGCGAATGAATTCTAATTTCAGTTTGTGCTAATGCCACACATATCATAGATGTCTCTACACTGTATGTGTGTTTAAAGTTTTTGTCTAAATTGGTGCAGATTCGAGGTAGTTAATTATACTGCGATATGTTTAGGGGTCCTCTTTTTCCGGACACAGTGTATAAATGCATATGCAGTAAATGTATACGTGTACAATAAGTTGCCATAAATTCACATTTGAGGTCAATAGTTGCTAACATTGCCCACTACCTGCATCTTAATTATTTCTTTGTGGCCACAACCTGTTGCTGGCATGAACAATTCCATTCGACCATAAAATCGCCGGCTGTCTTTTGAGACGATCTAATGCAATGTTATCTGAGTGAATTTTGGGTGAAATTTTGCGAACTTCTGTTTTAAACCTAAAGAAATGTCGATGCATTGCTGCACGTCATGGAGATCGTATTTGCTTCTGTACAGACAAATGAGACAATAGCAATAACAGGCAGCAACAACAACAACAACAACAACAACAACTACTACTACTACTACTACTACTACTACTACTACTACTATACGGAGTTTGGCCCGAAGCGAGTACGATAAAGATATATATATATCATAGATGTACTCTCTTGGTCTGTCTGTCTATCTCTGTCTCACTGTATGTATATATATATATATATATATATATATATATATATATATATATATATATATGCTTCTGTACAGACAAATGAGACAATAACAATAACATATTATTATATATAACATAATATATACATAATATATATGTATATATGTATATACACACTGTTCAATACTTCCTCCCTTGGCTTCTATCACACATGAATGAATCGATATTATAGTTTTTGTTATTGTCTATAAAACCTGCGATACATGTCGCGATACCTGTTGTCTTATTTTATTAACTTCAAATTCTGAACTCTTACTACCCAATGCGTACCGTGTCTACAGTACGGGAGTCTTCTCAGAGTTCTTCCGAGTATATTGCGAAACGGCAAGTTAAATCTTGTCATATATAATCTTCCATAAAAAATACTTAGCTGCGACGACTGCCTATTAAGCCTGGATCTACAACATTGACCACCACGGACTGCGGATAATGGATAACGGAGGACAGTGACTGTGGATTTCACCCAGATTGGGCGCTCGCGAATAGATGTATTATGTAGATATATGCCAAAATTTCGGCGTTTTGAACAAACATTCTTCGACGAAACCCACATTTCCCTCTGTCCCATGCATCTTCATTGCATCAAATCCTGCTCCAGAATAATCAATATAGCTCGCCTCTATTTTATCCCACGGCGCTCGAAATGGGACACCTCTCTCACTTGTATTGCTATTTATTCACGATGTAGGCTACATGCACTGTATAATGTATAGTATTATAGTACGCAGTGAGCGAAAAGGCTAAATATGCCATAATTATGTAGATCCTAATATGATAATGGCATGGTTTGCGATGACGACGACGACGACGACGACGACGATGATGATGGTAACAACGACGGCTTTGTTCGTTGCGCTGACCGGAATGTCCGTGCATCGAATCGACGCGTTCTGCACTTCCTAATGTCGTCGTCGTCGTCGTCGACGGCACTTTGCGATTAGTCGCACTCCTCTTGAATTTCGACGGCACTCTTTCCCAATCGGCGAAGTCTTCTTATTCGGGCTTTGTCGAAATCCGACGTCCTGAACTGTCGCACTTTGTTTAATTGATTTTATTCTTGTCATGTCCTCCTAGAATCCTCCATCTCGTCCTCCTCCTTCTCCGACTCTTTGTCAATTCAAATGACAACTGCACTCCGAGAGTCGGGAGTGAAATGGACTTTTTGCTAATATATATATATATATATATATATATATATATATATATATATATATATATATATATATATATATGTGATATATGTGTGTGTGTGTTTATAGGTGTCTGTCTGGCTGTCTCTCCGTCTCTCTCTCTCTCTCTCTCTCTCTCTCTCTCTCTCTCTCAGCACAAATTTTCTCAGCATGCAAGGGACGTTTCACTTATCTCACCTATTATATATAAATAAATAAATATATATATATATATATATATATTCTCTATTGCATACCTCCCCAAATCACATTAACCCCCTCCACCCCAATCAAATTCCTGGCTACGCCCCTGTTTCTCTCGTGCGTTTTTCTTTCGATCTAAAAGGAATATTCGTTGCAACTTGCGTATTATTATCAATTGACTCAATTGTAGATTTAGAGTCTTAATTAATTTCTCTCTATTTGAGTCTATCCAGAGTGATGTTTTTTTCGTTTTAGTCCAACAAAAGTTATCAACAAGCTTCTTATCAACTATAACAACCAAGAACCGCCGATGAAAGGTCAGTACAAGGTCATTGTCAGCACAAAGGTCATTCCGTCAATGTCACAAAGGTCATTCCGTCAATGTCACAAAGGTCATTCCGTCAATGTCACGTGCTCTCGTCCTGCATAAAAACTAATCAGATCATTTAGGTACATGACGTCATGCAGACATACAGCCTCACAGACACGCAGGCAGGCAGGAAGACAGACAGATACAGACACTGCATTCTCAGTAGAAGTAAGGGGCCGTCCATATATGACGTGAGTGTTCGTATAATTGTGTTTAATAACGTTGAGCTTGAAATACTTACCCGCCTCGGAGAATAAGATAAAACAATCTACATTTATTAATTTTCACCAAAAATAAATAAAATTCGAAATGTGACGTCGCAGTATTGTACTTCCGCCTCCCCAAGTCACATGTCGTGACAGCTTGGTGAAACACCCCTCAGCGAGTGACGTCATATATGGGTGACCGCTAATAAGGCGCTATATAAATTTTATATTAAAATACAGATGGCAAAGCAAATGAAATTAGAAGCTTTACTACACATTTAGAAATCGCATGGTATATATATATATGTATATATATGTATATATATGTATATGTATATATAATATGTATATATAATATGTATATATATATATATATATATATATATATATATATGGGGGATGGCTATACACTGTTGATTATGGCTGATCGCATTGAGTATTTGCACGTTATAAAGATACTATATATATATATATATATAGGTCCCGCATTGCATGAGAATTTTTTCGAATTTATTCTGGAACGGCCTGTGTAACAGTCTCTCCATTCGCGGATCATGCAATTGCTAGTCTATGGAGGCTTCTACGAGCGAAGGAGGGTCGTTCCGAGAAAAATCCCACTTCTCGCTGACGCCTTGCAAGACAATAATTTCCACCGACGAAAGGGACGTACATTGAATTTCGTCCGTATCATCGTGTGGGCTGGTGGGCGGGAGAGGGGGGGGGTTCGTCTGCGGGGGTTGGCGTTTCGAGCTCTAGCATTCATCCCACTGGTGGGAGGAGGCCCCTCGAAGATAAATTCGATTATTATAGAGAGTTTTTGGTGGAGGGGCGAGGGGCGAGCGGGGAGGGGAAGGGATAGGGGGGTTCATCGCCTGCTATCCATACCGAAGATTGGTTTTGAACGGATCTTGACGATGTGACGGGATGCAAAATGGGATAGGATAGGATATGATACTATAGGATAAGACAAAGTAGGGTAGGGTGGGGTAGAGCGGGGTAGGGTGGGCAGGTGTCTTCTGGGTTCGGCGGCGGTCTTTCGCCATTGTGTAAGGACGCACAACGGCGTCTGTGGACCGAACGATGCAACCTACCCTCTGCAACTGCTCCAATGCACTTATTCCTATACACGCAACTTGCACCGATTCTTTCGGGAAATACTCTACAAGATTGACACCCGCGGAAGATTCGGTTCCATACTCGCGAGTGCGTGTAGCTCACGGCGTATATCTTACGTTTACGCTGTCGGCATCCAGATGAAAACGATTACCTGTTATCCATAATAGTCACGTGACTGTAACAGGTAACACCACCAGTTGTGGGGGGGGGCGAGATCTTAGGAGTAACCTATAACAGTAGAACTTCGTTATAACGGACCCCGGCTACGACGTCGACGATGTTTACTCGGTTTTAAAGAATCGTTTTAAGATTTCTTTATTTCTTTATTTGTTTTTTATAAATTCTTTTTTTTATTTTCAGACCGACCGACAGAAGTCCTGTTGGGAATATATGTCAACAGTTTCTATTCCATCAGCGAACAGACGATGGTTTGTAGAAGCCAGGATTCTTGTCCCTTGTCCAATTTAAAATCTGCGATATATGTATATATATGTATATATATATATGTATATATATATATATATATATATATATATATATATATATATATATAATACTGCTAATTTCAATATTTTCAAAGTTTTTTAAGATGTATGCCCTCCAACTCACATTATACTCCAAATCAAATTCCTGACCTTTTTTGCTTGTCAGATTTTTTCGGCAAGGATGGACCCCCAAAATATACCGACACCCCCCACATTTCTAATCCTAGAAATAACCCTGGTTATAATAACGAAGTCGCGCTGTAGTAGACTTGTCCTTGTCCGTGTTGGATCAACGTGCAGGACTACGCCGTCAGTATGTACCTGAGGCAGCTGTGGCGCGACCCCAGGCTGACCTTTCCCCCGATCGGGAAGACGAACAGCGAGGTCCGCCTGGGAGAGAATCAGGTCAACCACGTCTGGATGCCGGACACCTTCTTCCGCAACGAAAAACGAGCGACTTTCCACGAAGTGACCGTCAGGAACCGACTGATGAGACTGAATGCCACCGGTCATATCTGGTACGTCACCAAGTAAGTACCGCCTGTAGTACCAGTAGTCCTATCTGGTACGTCGCCAAGTAAGTATATCGCCTGTAGTAGTCCTATCTGGTACGTCGCCAAGTAAGTATCCGCATGTAGTAGTCCTATCTGGTACGTCGCCAAGTAAGTATCCGCCTGTAGTAGTCCTATCTGGTACGTCACCAAGTAAGTATATCGCCTGTAGTAGTCCTATCTGGTACGTCGCCAAGTAAGTACCGCCTGTAGTAGTCCTATCTGGTACGTCACCAAGTAAGTACCGCCTGTAGTAGTCCTATCTGGTACGTCACCAAGTAAGTACCGCCTGTAGTAGTCCTATCTGGTACGTAGCCAAGTAAGTGCGCGCCTGTAGTAGTCCTATCTGGTACGTCATCAAGTAAGTGCGCGCCTGTAGTAGTCCTATCTGGTACGTCGCCAAGTAAGTAGCGCTTGTAGAAGGTTAGGGGCCATCAATAAATGACGTCACGCGACTTTGGCAGTTTTTTACCCCCCACCCTCGTCGCACGTCGTCGCAAAAAAGTCAGACCCCCTCAAATATGACGTCACAACGCGTTAACCCCACCCTCCTCTTTTCGTCTTTCCAATGTCAAAATTAACATTTCGTTTGAAAATATTCATTATAATATTATTACAGTGGAAACATTGCTCAGAAACTTTTTTCAAATTCTTCTTTTAAAAATAAATTATAAGTGTAAAATACGTTAAATTTTGCGGTAACATAACATTTCGGTATTAGCCCAATAGCTATATTTAGTATTTTGTGACGTCACATTTCTAGACTCCTCGTCGTTGCACATCGTCACAAAAGTTTGAACCCCCAAATGCGTGACGTCATTTATGGATGGTCCCTTATCTGGTACGTCACCGAGTAAGTACCGCTTGTAGAAGTTACATCTGGTACGTCTGTTTTGGCAATTTTTGTAATGCGATACGGAAATGTAACGTAACAGAATATATTTGCATAGCGCCTCTTCTACTGCTGTGCTGCGCTCCAAAGCGCTATAGAAATCCACGAGATTTTACTTACTTACTTTTTACTTCCGAAGAATCGTTCAGAATCGAGCGCGCTCTTTGTATTTTTATAGCGCCTTTTTTGTAATGCGTATTTCGCATATTCGATAAGTTCGTGAACTCTGCAAGTGACCGATGCATGAAGCGATCGGTGGCGTAGCGACGGGGGGGGGGTATATCGGTATATATAACCCCCCCCCAAATCAGACTATCTTAAAATTTTTAATGTTTTTTTAAGATTTTCAAAGTTTTTAAAGATTTCTACTCCCACCCCCCAATTAAGGTTAAGGTTAGGTTAAGGTTAAGGTCAAATTCGTGTCATACACGTGAATGCCGCTAAATAAATGATCATGTTAAAGTGAAGTTAGTTCAGTTACTCACAAGCTGTGCCATTCTGCATCAATGCAATCCGTAATGTGCATAAATAAATTAATATAATAATATTTTAATAATATTATAATATTGTATAATTCTTGTATAAGTGGTTTTCACACAGGCTTACTTAGCCTCCTAAACCACTTAAAATTACATTGTTATTATTATTATTTTATTATTATTATTATTATTATTATTATTATTATTATTATTATTATTATTATCTAATCACATTATACGCCAAATGAAAATCCTGGCTACGCCCCTGCGAAACTGCAGGGTACTAGTGGCAGTGGATCATGATCCAGTATTCGACCTGCATCGTTATGGAAAAGATCAGAATGCCAGAGTGCACGGTGGCACAGTTGCTGCCAAAGAGGGATTTGACGTATGACACCGAATGATCCACCGTCAATGACACCGAATGATCCACTGTCAACCCCAGTGCAGCATTCGAACGATTTGTGTCTTGTGAGCAAGGTGTCACGACCTCGAGGAATGACAAACGTTTTCGAGCGGGAATGACGGAAAGAAATAGGCCTACCTTCGAATCAGCGGACATCTTTTCTGTCTTCTCCACTCCCTCACTGCATACCTTCGTTCATTCCTCCCTCGACCCCCTCTCCCTCCGTTTATCCCTTTTTTGCTCCCTTCCCTCATGTACACAGGGCAGACCATACTAAAGCACTCAAACCTTGCTGTTATTATTTGTAAGCATTATTATTACTGTTATTACTAAAATTATTAAAATTACTAAAATAGGAATAATAATTATTATTATTATTTTATGAAAATTCGTCAACACCTTTATGAGGACAATCATAATTATGGTTTGTTAATTAATAGGTTTCTTCATTTAGATCATATGCGTACCTATGTTTATGTGCATGTTTATGTGTATGTGTATATGTGTTCGTATGTGTGTGTGTATGTATGTATGTTTGCTACTTGTTATCATCTTTCCGAATCAATAGCGAATGAAGTTCAACTTAATATTATTTCTAATCAATCATCAATTTACAGGGTGGCGCAATATAACACTCGCAGAGGTACACAAAACTGTATACGCTTTTCAGGAGTGTCATTGGGGAGGGGCAGAGGGTCTGTGCCCCCACCCCCAAGAAAATTGAATAAATAATGTATAATGTATGAAATAAATTAATTAATGTAAAATGTGCAAAAATCGCAAAAATTGTCAACAATTTTACAACGAACGTCTTAGTGCGCCACCCTGTATATTAGTGATAATTTTCGTGTGTAACAGATATATATATATATATATATATATATATATATATATATATATATATATATATAGTTGGCACGTTGCCGCGATGATTTTCAAACGAGACAAATGAGGGTTTTGAATCAATTTCGTCGATCACGTGACACTGGATCGTGTCAGCGTGTTTTGCTCTGATTACGGTTTTAAGGAATGGATCACGTGATCGCTGTTGTCCAATCGGCTTATAGCGTCTGTTTTTTTTCGGCCTCGGTTTCAAAATCAGACGATCGTGTTGGACCGAATTCGAGGCTCAGCAGAGCATAGAATCAGGACGAGAAATTCGCAGACTGGACGCCCGAATGCATAGGGGGGGCTTTGCGAGACCAGCGCCGCCGCCGACGCCGACGCCACCTGGCGTCCGGCTGTGGAAAACACCGAACGCGTTCAGAAGACAAACACAAGGAGACAGACACACGGAATCTATTAATCCGTCTTCAGATCTGAAACGAGACAGGACCAAGACACAGGAGGCGACTGCAGTCCCTCTCTCTCCCTCTGTCCCCTTGTTCCTCTGTCCCTCTGTCCCTCTGTCCCTCTGTCCCTCTGTCCCTCTGTCTCTATTTCTATCTATATATGTCCATTCTCTCAGTCTCTGTCTGTCTCTATCTCTCTTTGGTTCTTTCCTCGTGTTTAACTTCTTTTTTCTTTTTTCTTTCTCTCATTCTCTCTCTCTCTCTCTCTCTCTCTCTCTCTCTCTCTCTCGCCCGGTTCTTTCTTTGTGGTTCACTTATTTTTTCTCCTTCCTGTCCTCACGATCTCTGTCTTTCTGCATGTTTCTGTCTGTCTGTCTGTCTGTCTCTGCTCTGTGTATCTCAACATAAATAACGAGGTCGAGCAGCTTCGGACGATGTGGACTGACGGGTGAATAGGGGGGCGAGTAAGAGAAAGAAAGACAGAGAGAGAGAGAAAGACAGACAGACAGACAGACAGACAGACAGAGACAGAGAGAGACACAGAGAGAGAGACAGAGAGAGACACAGAGAGAGACACAGAGAGTTCAGTGGCGCCCGGTGCAGGACCATTCAGTCGCCGCCGCCGTGAAGACCACCACGGCATCCCCGGCTGCTGATTACCAGATCATAGACCATCATCATCACCACCACCAGCAGCAGCAGCAGCAGGGCTAATACTGTACTACACAAATGCCAAACAGTTGCGATGGAACAGTGTGACCCCCACCCCTGGCCATCGAATCCTCTGCATGTCCACACGGTCTGTTCTTTCATCATCATCATCATCATCATCATCATCATCATCATCATCATCATCATCATCATCATCATCATCATCATCTTCTTCTTCTTCTTCTTCTTCAAACATCGCTGTGTCGGAGACGTAACGTTGGAGTCTTAACCCCTTAACCGTGTATTTAGCTGTAACTCAATGTAAAATGGACGGATATATCCGGTATCCCCAGTTAAGGGGTTAAGCGTGCATCTTTATCAGTAAGTACGTGTGCCATCGGCTGACGCGTCTAAGCATTACGAAGTGGCGCTATAGAAGTTTATGATTGGATTAGTATCAATAAACCTACCCATTGAGCTATTAACGAGTTCCTTTGCATGTTTGATTAACTCGAAGGGCTTTAGTTAGGGTTAGGGTTACTTGACACAGTCACAGACATGGGTCCATTATTTAAAACCCAACCCAAACCATCGGTGGACCCGACCAGGGGCGTAGCGACGGGGGGGGGTATATCGGTATATATACCCCCTCCCAAATCAGTCTACCTTGAAGTTTTTATGTGTTTTTTATGTTATTTATATGGTTTATGTGGTTTATAGTTAAGATTTATACCCCCCTCAATATTTATACCCTCCCAAATCAAATTCCTGGCTACGCCCCTGGAACCGACACGTGCTCATGTCTGACTTGACAGGAGGTTGCTTGACGATTGGTGACTTTAATGATATTTCTGCGTCTGACGTCATGTGTGTCATGTGTGTTTATTGCGGTTGACAGGATCTCTGCCACTCTGTCATGCCCGATGCGTCTGCAGAAGTATCCTCTTGACACGCAGTCATGTCCCATGATGTTCGAGAGCTGTAAGTACCCTCCGTCCTATATACTAGATGGACTCTGAGCCCCCCCACCCCCACCCCCACCCCACTGTGGCTCTCTGCATTCCTGCACTCCTGTTTCGACGTGCGCTGCTGTGGCTCGTTATTTCTGCGCTGTCAAATCCCATCAAAACATCGGAGCAAATTATCCACTCGGAGATGGAAACGAGTTTTTATTTCTAAAAATTAAACCACTTAGCCCATATTATATATATATATATATATATATATATATATATATATATATATATTATACCACCCAAATAAGACTAACTTAAAATATTTTAATGTGTGTTTTTAAAGATTTTAAAAGTTTTTAAAGATTTATATCCCCCAATCACATTCTACCCCAAATCAAATTTCTGGCTACGCCCCTGAGGACTACCACTTCTTTTAGGCCTCTATGCTCCAATCCCCACTTTTTGAAAGACTATAAAAAGGACAGGGGAGTGTATAGGGGTCCCCCCACACACTTTTTCATCCAAGTTTACGCCAGTTCTATCACGAGTAGGATATTTTTACTATGACTAGGCCTATCACTCTGAAGCCACCATAGACTGGTGCAGATGTATAATTTTTCTACAATTATACAGTAGCTTTTAGGATTTTTCTACAAATCTACAGGGCTTTCTGGATATTTCTAAATTAGCTTTCACGTGCGATGTAGGCCAATAGGCTAAGACAGCTGTTTTGCTACTTTTCAGAAAAATTTAAATATATTTAGAATTAATATTACTTTAATGTGTGATTTTTAAAAAATAAAAGTTAGTATAATTTATTATTGCGTATTGGTTGCAGTTGGTTATACGATGGATACGCTGTATTTCAACTGGATAGAGAAACCCGTTGACATCGACAAGGACCTCCAACTTCCGCAGTTCTCCATTCAAGGCTTCATCAAATACGACTGCTCACAGAACTACACCGCTGGTAACGCATTCCGTAGCCACGGGTGGGGCGGGTGGGGCACGGGGTTGGTGGGGCGGGCCCCTGTTCTGGGTGGGATCGGTCGTGGGGGGATCTGCGGCGCAAAATCGTGGAGAAATTGGGAGGGGAGGGAGTCGTTGGGCGTTGGGTTTGATAATGCAGGTATTATGATTGAAATTAAGGAGCGAACAACATCGACTGATGCCAAGAGCATTAGTAAAATGGCGCTATAGAAGTTCACTGATGATGATGATTATGATGATGATGATGACGATTATTATTATTATTATTATTATTATTATTATTATTATTATTATTATTATTATTATTATTATAGTGTTGTTTCTGCTGCAGCTGCTGCTGCTAATGCTGCTGATGATGATGATGATAATAATAATAATAATAATAATAATAATAATAATAATAATAATAATAATAATAATAATAATAATGCAGGGGCATTTCCGTGTCTCGAGATCCGGTTCATCCTGCGTCGGGACATCGGATACTTCCTCATCCAGGTCTACCTCCCTTCGATGCTGATCGTCATCCTGTCCTGGGTCTCCTTCTGGATCAACGTCGACGCCTCCCCGGCCCGCGTCTCCATCGGTCTCCTGACCGTCCTGACGACGACCACCCAGAGCACCCAGGGCAGCGCCGCCCTGCCGCGCGTCTCCTACATCAAGGCGATCGACGTCTGGATGGCCGTCTGTCTCCTGTTCGTCTTCTGCGCCCTGCTCGAGTACGCCGTCGTCAACGTACTTTCCCGGCGAAGAGGAGGAGGAGGAGGGGGCGGAGGGGGCGGAGGAGGGGGTGGAAGTCTTGTCGTCCGGACTATTAAACGATCGCCGGCCGCCGCCGCTCCTCCCAACTCGTCCGCGGCTCGCTGTGCCTCTTGTCCGGCGGCGGCGGCGGCGGCGGTGGTGGTCCCGGGGATCGCGCCCCTGATGATGGGGACGAATGTCGTCGGCGAGCCCCACCGGCTGGTCGTCCCGGTAAAGAAGCTCGATACCGAGGCGCACCTGGACCAGGTGAGCGAATCTTTCAAAAAGGCGCGGCGACCGCAGGATGCTGGGCCTATTATAGCCTATATATATATATATATATATATATATATATATATATATATATATATATATATATATATATAAATATATATATATATATATATATTCTTTTTGGGAAAGACTTGGTCGCAATGTTTAGTCTATGGTCTAATTATTTAGTCTAACTATTTAGTCTATGGCCGAAGTGTTTAGAGTACTATGATGATCTTATTATTCAGTGTAAGGTCTAATTATTTAGTCTATGGCTTGATTATTTAGTCCATGGTTTTATTACTTTGTCCTTGGTCTAATTATAATTTAGTCTATGATCTAAGGTCTAATGTCTTAGTCTATGCTACGGTCTTATTGTTTAGTCTAGGGCTTGATTATTATTTTAGTCCATGGTTTTATTACTTTGTCCTTGGTCTAATTTGCTCGACGATGTTCAGTGCTAATTTTTGGCAAATGAACGTCCTCTAATTATAATTTCTAAGATGGAATTTTACTGACAGCGATTTTTTGACAAATGAACGCTCCCCCCCAATTTCATCTGTAAGCAATCGTTATTCCTTTAGATGAAGAATCTTAGTTAACGTAATACTGAAACAGGCGATTACAGAAAACATAGACTTCTTGGGCAGTGTTTATTCTAGGCCTGTTTGGGGGATTCCCCCCAGGTTTAAAAATCCCCCCCAAATTTCTATATGTTGCGTCAAGGTTTTTGGGCAGACAAAAACCAAACTGATTTTTAAATACCCTCCCAATGTCAAGGAGTTAGCAGTTTTCGATTTAACAGGGGCGTTGGGAAAATCAGCCAATTAACTCAACTGATTAGGATTCTCTGCTTATGGCGAAAAATTTTCGGATATATTACTCTGTCCTATTTCCTTCCCTTCCATCCCTCTCTCCCTCCCTCTCTCCCGCACACCCCGTCAATGGAGGATCAGATTGTGGTCAGGAAATTCGCCTCCTACACCCCCTCCCCACTTTTGCTTCCCTTTTCCCAATCCCACGCTAAGAATCGACTTAAGGCGCTTCTAGCAAACCTCAACCGAACCCTATGCATGCCAGATTCCTTTGGATTGACCCTTTGAATGCCAGACTCCGTCCAATCCAAGCCTTCCAAGGTCATCCAGAATGGCACGACGGATTGACGGAGGAGGAGGAGAAGGAAGGAAGAAGAGGAAGAAGAAGAGGAGGAGGAGGAGGAGGAAGAGGAGCAGGAGGCGTGACGTCTCCCGCCTCCCTTTCCCATACGGCGCAACAGGGTACGCATTTGACCCGCTGCTGGGGCGGAAGGGTGGGGGGTTCGGGGCGGATCACGTGACAGTCACGTGACCGCCGCCTTGGCAGACGACGAGCGATCTCTGCGGAAGAATCGTGGAAATTTTCCATCCGCCTTCTCTGTCGCGCGGTCATGCGTTGAATCCCAAACTACCCTCTGGGTGGGGGTGGGAGGATGGGGGGTGGTTTGGTATCGGAGACCTAACGGTCGGTGGTGGGAGGGGGGAGGGGAGTGACGGGAAAACGGGGCGCCAAGCGCCACCTGTCGGTGTTCCGCGTAATTGCGGCCGTCGAAGGAAATAAATATTTCAGTCGATTATTTAGCGCCGTCGACTGAGTCAAAGCGAGTGCAGAAAAAGTACAACAACGACCGAACCGAATATGTAATGTAAACGTAACGTAACGGAATGTTTTTGTGCATCGTCTCTTCTGAAGAATGCGTGCGCGGGACGTTGAGGTCTCAGACGTTTCTGGCAGTGCCTATAATATTATATTTGCGTTTTCTTGTAGTTTTTCTCTTATTAACGCAAATTCAAACAACCAGTGTTTTTTTAAATCCAGACTCCAGGCATTTCGAGGGCAAATTGACTTGGCTGGAGGGCAAGCGAGACACAGTTAAATGCAAAAATTTGTATCTGCGCTGAAATTGGGGGGGGGGGTGATTTCTACCGAAGACTATGTTTGTTATATAGCGAATTATTTTACAGACGGACGTTTCAAATAATCTTCACATGTTCCCTATTTTTCGTTATTTTGAAGTTAATTCTAATAATTAAATTGCGCAAATCGCGAGGGAACCAAGTCTAAAGGCTAAAGGGCTGTCGAGCGTCACCGAACGCGTGAATTTCTTTGACGGATTAACCACTGAATGACGGAATGACCGGAGGAATGACGCACTGATCTCGACGTGTCAACGAAGTTGATCTGTAGTCGAATAAATTGACCGGAGTGATTGAGCGATTACCGTGAAACACGAACTGCGAATTCTGCGACCACCACTCCTTAACCGGAATCAAACCAATGAGATAGATAGATATAGATGGATGGATGGATGGATGGATGGATAGATAGATAGATAGATAGATAGATAGATAGATAGATAGATAGATAGATAGATAGATAGATAGATAGATAGATAGATAGATAGACAGGCATAAACAGACAGAGAGAGAGGAGAGAGACAGATACATAAACAGGGAGACGAAGAGAGACAAAGACATACAGAGGTAGAGAGAGAGAGAGAGACAGACAGACAGGCAGATAGAGACTGAGAGAGGGGGATTTGTAGTTAGCCTTTTCCCCTCCCATCTCGATCGATTAGCGTCGCCCCATTCTGACAGTTGATTACTGGTTCCACTGAATTGTAAACAGAACCTGGAAGTGTGCCGTCAAAGACTGCAGATCAAGCAAAGCCGCCATATTGAATTTCCGAGTCAACCAAATTAGTCTAATGATATCAACGAAGATGGTCGTAGCAAATATGGCGGTAGCGATGATGATGATGACGACGACTACGACGATGATTATTGGCGATGATGACGGTGATGACGATGACGACGATGATGATGATGATTTCTAATGGAATGTAATATTTCTTTAGCGCATTATTGTAAATGCAAAGGTAAATCTGGTCCTCGTACTCGAACGAGGGTAGGGTCCGGCGTTGATCTCCTTGTTAATGTATACAAGGCAATAAGCGATGCATATATGGCTGTAGTAGTTTTGCCATCGGCCGCTAAACAAGCGATTTCAATTAATTAACTTTAAAAATGTTTTTAAATGTTAATCGAATTAATTTTATTAAACAACTTTTCTTTCCAGGCAGGAGTCGTCGTTGGAGTCGATCGCAAACCATGCATCATTCCAGGCGGAATGGTTTGTCGTTCCACCTGTCCCCAGACCCAATCCGTCGTCGTGGGCGGGGGCGGTGGCGCGGGCGGGAAGAGCCTCTGCCAACCGCCGCCGGGGACGACGAAGGCCGTCGACGCCCCGACCGACGGGAAGACGCGAGCCAGGCGCGTAGACCAGTTCGCCAGGAAGGCGTTTCCGCTCTCCTTCCTGCTCTACATCATCGTCTACTGGGTTATCTACACCGTCCCATCATCCGACACAGACGATGAACCCGTAGAGACTCTACAGTGACCACCCCACCCCCGACCCCATCTACGCCCCCACTCCAAGCAGTGGCGACTCCACATGGGGGACCCGTGCCCCCTATTATTGAATGTCTGGTCCCCTAGTGGCTCTCCCCTGTCGGGACCCTATACTTACTACTATAACATACCTATCAACAAATGGTTGGACCCATGCTTAGAAGTTGCCACCCCAACGCCCCCACCCACTTGCCAAATCCTGGAGCCGCCAATGCACCCAAAGTCCCAAGACATCACAAACTTGTTTTGAGAGTTTTGAGAGTCTATGCTCGACCCTCTCCCCACTTTTTGAAAGGCTACCAGAAGGAAGAGGAAGGAATAGGGGGTTGAAACCCAATTTTTTAAAAATCCACGCCCTAAGTACCCGGTTCCAAGTAACCCTAACGCTATGCTTTGCTTTGTGGAATGACAGTAAAACCTCGATAAAATCAGCACGAATACTGGTGACTTTTGGAGCATGCAGCCTAGTACTCAGCCGTACTGCGTACTGGTATTATAAGTACAGTAAGTATCGGTACAGTATGCAATATTATACTTCGTCGAGTATATACATTGTGAGAAATGCCGTCGTCAATAATGAATACATAGGGCGATAATAGGCCTACAGTAGAACTTCGTTATAACGTACTTAGCGGGTCTGAAAAACGTAGTACGGTATGTACGAGGTACGTTATAACCGAGAATGCGTTATAACGAAGTTCTACTGTATCCTCACAGGGAAAAACTGGCTAAATGCAAATCGAAGCGCGTTGTAACCAGGGTTATTTCTAGGATTATCAATAGGGGGGTGTCGGTAAATTCAGGGTGTCCCCCGCCAAAAAGTCTGACAAGCAAAAATTGCCACCCCATAGCTGAGATTGAGGGTGTTGGGGTATCGGTCTCAAATTGAGGGGGGTGATCGGGTGTGTTAGGGGGGAGGGGTGTAAAAATATCCCTGGTTGTAACTTTTAGCGGCCATCGACTGATATCAAGAACATTACTTAAATGGCGCTATAGAAGTTGAACGACGATTTGCCTTTTAAAAAAAGAAGACACCGGAAGTGAAAAAGTGCAATAGAGAGACTAATCAATCCAGAGAAGATATGCAAATAGATCACGTGATCACGCGTCCCAGTTACATATTAATCATCGTATCGCCAATGTGCTGGTTAAGATGTAGGCCAAATGGGCGAGTCAATAGTAGTGTTTGTTTATCTGTCTGTCTAAGCAGCAACTTAATTAAGCCAACAGTGTATCTAATTAATTAATTTATTAACTATTAATTAATAAATCGATTAATTATTGAATGTGCAATGCTTCTACACGTCGTCTACACGACTCTACATGGCTATCCATCTGTGACCAGTGGCGTAGCCAGGATTTCCGAAATGGGGGGGGGGGTGGAAGTGGTTTTTGACGGTGACCAACTTCGAAAAAATCTTGACAACCAGAGAAAGGTCATCCTCATCTTTCCTTCTTCTAGCTTTCCCTTCCAGATACTGACATAGCCAAGGGGGTCACCCAAAATAAAATCGCGTCCCAAAATTTAAAAAAATGTATAGAAACTCATTTTAATTTTTTCCGGCAGCCCAGGGGGTAACCCCACATTATCTTGGTTACGCCACTGTCTGTGCTTTGCAATGGAGTGGCGTACCAGGGTGTGACAGACAGGCCATTAGAGGTTTCATAAGGAACTAATTTGAAAAATCTTAATGTACTATAACCAACTTTAACCCCTTAACTGGGTATTTAACTGTAACTCAATGTAAAATGGACGGATATATCCGGGATCCCCAGTTAAGGGGTTAAGCAAGGCTCGTAAACAACGTATACTCGTAAAGGGTCATTTTTTAAAAACTATTCATATCGACGCATCATGCTAATAACATTGAATGCCCAATCGGTCTCTCGAGTTCATCGCCGAAAGCATTATTCTTGCTTCGTTACTTCTGCGGCAAATCAATTTTTGGCATTAATACAGTAGAACTTCGTTATAACGCGGGTCTTAAAATTTAGTACGTTAAATCGGATGTTACACAGTGTTTGTTCTAGCCACCTTGACATAGTGTGGGGGAGTTTGAAATGTTTGGGGAGGGGACAAGATTTGTCTCTCCACGCTTTGGGGTGGATTTTCATCCCCAAGCCAACATATACAATTTGGGGAATTTTAAAACTTTGGGGGAATTCCCCCCCCCCCAACAGGCCTAGAATAAACACTGCCGGATGTAGCCTGCGTTATATCCAATACCATCCAATACGGTAACGCATCACACGAGACCGTACTCTGCGGTACGTTTTAACCGAGTGCGCGCTATAACCGAGTCCGTTATAACGAAGTCTCACTGTAGCACGAAGTGTCAAATCGAAAAATAAAGCAGAAAAGACTAACTATTAATTACTAAAATTACTCTACTTTGATTGTCGCAGTGCTTGCGTCTGCTGATTTGATTGAATTTTCAATCAAGGACGACCTAGACTCTATCTGTTATATTGCAATTCTTGATGATCCATCTTCGTCCCACTTTCTGCTTTCTCTGTTCTTTGGGGACCGTCTGCTGTGAACGAAGAACCTGTTCAAGTTCATGTTCGTGTTCGTGTTCATTGATGATGAACGGTGTCTTGTAGCGCCCGTCGTATTTCATGGCAGGAATCTCGATTTTCGTGACGGACCTGTTGTTGTTCATGTCCTGTCTGTTCGTGGAGGTTAAGGCGCTTAGATTCTGACGGTTTCTGGCGCTGACAGCAGAATAATTAGAATCCAGATGGAAGTTGTTGTTGTTGTTGTTGTTGTTGTTATTTTCATCCGGTTTTTCCGAAGGTTTCGCAACAACACGGTAACTGTTTATGGGGCGCCTTTTTATCGCCCACGTTCCATAGACGTCATCCTCGATCGCCCTGTCTGATATCTTCGGGTCACGCGAGTCTTTGAGTTGAATGACCTTCGAACTCAGTCGGTTCGACCCCTGACCTTCGTCGGGAAAGTCGCTTCCCGGACAAGACACGGATGTGATAAATGCCCTTTCTGATTTTCCTCTTCTTGAACTCCTGTCTCTGGACTTTGTTAACAGAACAGATCAATTGCGAATTATTTATTTATTTACAGAAATAAAATAAAGTCTTATAAATAATAAATACAGAAGTTAAATCCAAAAGTCAAACTAGGTTCTAAGCTCAGTGGCGGCTCCACTGGGGGGGGGACTAGGGTCGGCGTGACCCCTATTGAGAGCCTGGCCTCCCAGTGGCCCCCAGTTGGGACCCTATACTTAATGCTACATACATTAAACAACAAATGATTGGCACCCCATGATTAGAAGTTGCCACCCCAACGGCCCCCACTTGCCAAGTCCTAGAGCCGCCACTGTCTAAGCTATTTCAGCGCTCACGATTATCTAATATACTTAATATTACCGTATGACTTCGTTATTATAACGTATCTTCGGCTATAACGTACCGCAATGTACGGTTCCGTGTGAAACGCTACCGTAGTGGATGCTATTATATATAATATATATATATATATATATATATATATATATATATATATATATATATATATATATCGAATTTAATATGAATATATACAGACCAGCTAAGTAATTTATAACGATCACTATAATTTACTATTAGGATTTCCATATTTTCTCTCTAAAATGCTTTGCGCTTGTTCCAGGAAGGGCCATTTCAAATGAATGGATGGATGAATGAATGAATGAATGAATGAATGAATGAATGAATGAATGAATGAATGAATGAATTGATTGATTGATTGATTGATTGAACGAAAAAAGAAATAAAAAAAAGATGAATGAATGAATGAATAATGAATGAATGAATGAATGAATGAATGAATGAATATTAAAGAACGTGGTACTTACTGGCCGCGTACCAAAATCCCGTGTCAGGCTTCTATTGGAAGACGTACTCCATTTCGTGGTACTGTGTCCCTGATGAGGGACCCCTTCTCCAAAGAAGTGTTGACCCCTCGGCCCGCTGTGAACCCTGTCGCGGACTCTGGCGGGGGGAGCGTTATATCTCCTGTTACCGTCCGACGGTACTGACGGATGGTACGGCGTTCGAGTGGCGGTACTTCTGGGTGCGGGATACGGTACCGCCGTACCGTTGTACGGTTGTTGAGACCTTCTGCCGGCGTCGGAGTACGCGGCGTCTCTCGGTCTGTGGCGGAATGGAGGGGGAGGGGGAGGAGGAGAGGACGGCGAGGATGGGGATGGGGAGGAGGCGGGGAGCGGCGGAAGTCTTTTATTCCGGAACTGGAACGGTTCCTGGAGTTGGCCGAATGCCACTGTGTGGTGGTCGCCGCTGCGTCCTGCTGCTGCGGCTGCTGGATGTTGATGTGGATGTGGTAGTTCGGATGCGGCGATACGGCGGCGTTGCCATGACGACCGGTGTGGTCCGATGACGTCATACCGTCGCGAGGAGCATCCGAAGCGCGACGCTGCTGCTGCTGCTGCGGTTGCGACCTCGGCGGTTCAAGGTCGCCGTCCTCTGACCTTCCTCGCGGCCTTGACGCCCTCGGCTTCGGCAGGGGTCGACCCTGAGCGCCGGACGCCGCGTCGGTCGCGTGCGCCGGATCGTCCAGCGAGTGACCCGGAACCGGTTGACCTCCCTGACCCGGGGTCCTGCTTCCTCTTCCGCCGCCGCCGCCGCTAAGAGCGACATCTTCCGACGAACGAAGGGCGAGTCTGTTCACGGCTTCCGCTATGACGTCATCTTCCCTTCCGGTCGATTTCGATCTTGCGTCGCGGACCGTTGTCAGCTGATCGGCGGAACCGGAAACGGTCCTGTTCTTCTCCTTCCGGTTGTTCCGATGCATTCCGGCGCTGCCCACCGGATCCAGAACAGCGTCTCCATTCTGCCGGATGAGGGGTCCCTCTTCCCTTCTACCGTCCCGCGTCCTTGATCCAGTTCCGGTCTCATTACCACCCCCACCACCACCACCACCACCACCACCACCCGATGTGCTGCCCTCAAATACACTCTCCTCCGAGGAATTCCGCGGATCATACCCCACCCCACCCACTCCACCACCCCCTCCACGAGCGCCTGCTGTCCGTTCCAGTTGCCGCTCAGCGGTCCCGTGGAGAAGTAGGTCCTCGCTCCGTGCCCTCCTCCGCTGCCGGCGCTGGGGCCTCGGTCCGCCGTCCCCCGCCGCGGGGGCCCTGTCCTGGCTTCCGGAACTCAGGGCGCTGCTCTTGACGGTCGTCGTGGCCGTCCGGTCGTCGGTAAGAGTCCGACTTCCGGTCAGGAAGTTGTTTCCGCCCGGAGTGGAGTTCGTCCTCGACTGAAGGCGAGAGGGAGAGGAGGAGGAGGAGGACACCAGAGGATGGACCGAGCCGCCAGATGGATCGAAGACCAGTATGGCTGTTTTAAGTATAGTCAAGTTCAAACGATTATAGACATATACTGCACACGTCACTATACACTACAAACATCCGCTATCATCATCATCATCATCATCATCATCATCATCATCATCATCATCATCATCATCATCATCATCATCATCCTCATCCTCATCATCATCATCATCATCATCATCATCATCAGCATCATCATCAGCATCATCATTATTGTTATTAATATTTTATTTTAACTACTACTACTACTACTACTACTACTACTACTACTACTACTACTACTACTACTACTACTACTACTACTACTACTACTACTACTACTACTACTACTACTACTCTACTACTACTACCACCACCGCCGCCACCGCCGCCGCCGCTACTACTACTACTACTACTACTACTACTACTACTACTACTACTACTACTACTACTACTACTACTACTACTACTACATTTTCTGTCTGAAGGATTTACAATGTACATTCTGATTCGGATTTTTAAAAAAAGTAGTACCGTTGAGGCCCATGTAGGCGCCGTAGTCGAGAGACTGGACCGCTTCTTTGAACATTCTCATGAGAACGGCATAGTCGGACTTGCTTCTGTTCTTGTATCCTTCCGCCAGGCGAACGTCCAGGTCCAAGTAGAGAGGAATCAGGAATATGCGACGGTCTATTACACCTGCGCAAGAATACAACCATATAGGCGCAAAAACTTTGATGAAAAAACGGGGGCCCGTACCCTACGCCTCTCCCCTTCGTTAACCTATAGCCTCTCGATTAAAATGTTGGTGAAGGCTCTAGCCTAGAGGCCGAACAAAAGTCCACGCCGATGAATACAACTTAGGACTGTCTAGACTAAGGACCTAAGAACAAGCAGCTACTGGAGTGCTACAGAGGAAAGCGCTATATAAAATAATCGAGATCTTACTTGCTTGCTTACTCACTAACTCACTCAGAAAACCGGTGAAACAACTCCGAGTACGTTGAAAATAAATTAAAATCTAGACAGGCACCCGTACCTACCACAGCTCGCAGTAACGTAATAAGTAACGTAACGTACAGTAAAATAACCAGGCTCTAACTCAACGTATTTCATTTTCGAACTGGTACGGATACACATCCTCCGTGCTACATTTTCGCATAGTACCGGCGTACCGATTCGTAGTACCGGCTCGCGTCACGTACCGTTGATCAGCTGGTTGGCCCGCGCAAAGTGTTCGAAGTAGGCCTTGAAGAGTACCAGGGTACCGAGCGAGTCCTCGCTCTGGATCATCTGTCCGTTCCGGAAGTCCCACTTGTTGTTCTTGCGATCGAGAGCGACGAGGATCGGAGGCCGATAATTTCGAAGGATTTCGTCAAGGCGTTTGGCCTTGCCCCTAATTATTTAAAAAAATCCAGAAAACCTGTAATTTCTATATATCAGTGGCAGCTCCAGGACTTGACAAGTTGGGGGCGTTGGGGTGGTAACCTCTAAGCATGGGGGACCAACCATTTGTTGATAGGTATATAGTGGGGACCATCCATTTGTTGCCAGGCAACCTCTAAGAATGGGGGACCAACCATTCGTTGATAGGTATATAGTAGGGTTCCAATAGGTAGGCCACTGGGGGCCAGGCAACCTCTAAGCATGGGGGACCAACAATTCGTTGATAGGTATGTAACAGCGTCCCAATATGGGGGCCACTGGGGGGCAGGCATTCAGTGGGGGGCGGGGGCAAGGGCCCCAGGGGCTCCCATGTGGAGACGCCACTGCTTCTATCTCAAAGTCAGTAATGTTGCCACTCTCTGAAACAACTGTAACCATAGGCGTAAACTTGGATGAAAAGGTGGGGATCCAGTCTATGCCTTTTCCATTCAATAGCCTACCCTCTCAAAAAGTGGGGGGGGTTCAGGCCTGATGCAAGTCAGGTGTTTTAATTAACTCCAGGTGTATCCATTTCATTTTAGCTCTTTTTCTAATTATCTTTTCCATGTGTTTCGCGGTCTTCCTCTGTTTCTTTTCCCTTGGCAGTTCCATGTCAGCATTTGTCTTGTGATGTTTTCAGGCGGTTTTCTAAGGGTTATGTCCCAGCCATTTCCCTTTTCTAATTTCTTCATTTATCGGTTCTTCTGATGTCTTTTTCCACATGTTTTCATTGCTGATTTCGTTCGGTCACCAGATTCCCAGTGATTTTCCATTGGCATTCATTTGCGAGGCGTTGTAACTTTGTTGTAACACTATTAATTTCAGAATTATTATTATTATTATTATTATTATTATTATTATTATTATTATTATTATTATTATTATTATTATTATTATTAATGTCACAAATAATATTTATCCATCCATCTCATGATCCTTATCATGGTTTCAGCGTCATTTTATTTCAAATGACAATAATTTGTATACATTTTTTATTAATTGCGAAATAACTTCACGACATTATCAATAGCTATTCGTAACTAAATGTCGGTCGTTCTTTTTCGGGTGGTCATGACCCAACCTTGTCCCAATTCCCCGGACTGACCTGAGTTTTGTGGTCGACCCAAGACCACAGTGCTGCGCAAACCAAACAATGGTCATTCGTGACCCCGAAGTTCAAACTGACGTGTTCTATTCAAGTTGACAGTTTGAGGGTCGTCAAAATATTACGGTGGTTGTGGAGGGGGAGAGGGGCGGGCGAATTGATATAGACACTGGCTGAAATGTGTAAAGCGTGGATTTTCTTACCTACTAACTTATAGGTTATTTGAAATGAGGTCGTTTTGATTGGGGGTTGGGGGGGGGGGCACCCTTGAACCAGCAATAACTTCATCATGCGACTTCAATGACAGGAGCGCCTCTGAGTAGAAATATAAAAGGCGCTATACAAATGATACATTACATTACAGCGCATTGCAATAGTGGACCCTGATATCTGCAATTTAGACACAGAATGCGGGTCATAATAATAATAATAATAATAATAATAATAATAATAATAATAATAATAATAATAATAATAATAATAATAATAACATAAGTGTATATTAATTTGATCCCTAGACTTGAGTCCTGCCTGCCCGCCCCCGCCCCAAATTTGAAGGCTAATAGGAAGGGGAATAATAATAATTTTCATTTTTTCATCCCACCATCATCATCATAATCATCACCCAACATCAAAAAATAAATAAAAAAATATAATACATTACTGAATCTTAAGTGGTTTGTTTAGTCACCACCACCACCATCATCATCATCATCATCATCATCACATCTTAAGTGGTTTAGTATTCGAACGCTGACGTCATTATTCAACGCAAGCTGTTTTCTTACTTACTTTTCCCCGATTTCTTGACGACCTCGAGTCTTATGGGAAACGATTCTGGAATGCTGAAAACGCGGCCGTCGACAGAACGAGCGAAAACGCGCCTCTCGGCGAACACCGACTGAATGCGCGCCACCTGAAAACGAAATGCAATCCAGCGACAGCTGTCAGTCAAACAGGCGTCCTAGCTCCGTCCTTAGCAGACGACATGCATCCCGATGCATTGCAACGACGTTTGTCTGCCGGCGATGACGTCACGCTTTGTGTTTTTCGAATCGAGGCTGACCTGAAGACCTCTGCATAGGCCTACGTCATGTCAAGAGGATGATAAATCGAAAACGAGGCAGAATAGCTGTTTCAGTGGCGGCTCTCAACATGGGGGACCCCGATCGAGAGGCCCGTGGTGCCCCCCCCCCTACTGAATGTCTGCTCCCCAGTAACCCCCTGTTGGGGCACAATACCTGCTACTACTTAGTACTTACCCATCAAAAAATAGTTGTCCCTCATGCTGAGAAGTTGCCACCCCAACGGCCCCCTAATTGCCAAATCCTGGAGCCGCCACTGATCTGTTCTGAAGAGGACTGCACATTAAATTAACCTGATTTTGAAATATTGCGAAGGCTTTGTAGGTGTGCGTAGGGTCTCCCAGTAGTCATATTTCCCTTGTGAAAATTTCAATTCAACAGAGGGAGACGTTAAGAATAACGTATAGACGTTAACCCCTTAACTGTGGATCCCGGATATATCCGTCCATTTTACATTGAGTTACAGTTAAATACGCGGTTAAGGGGTTAAGAACCGAGTTTTGATAAAGTCTACTTTGAAAGGAGCATAGACCTATATTTTTTAGAATACAATACCGAGCTGGCAAATGAGTCATCGGATGATCGGACCAAATTCCACCAGACGGAAATAAAAATGTAAATATTATACGCACTTATGTTGCGCACTAATGGAAAGAATTTTCCAATGGCTGATCCCACCCAGAATAGACAGCCCAGTCCCCGTACCCCCCACCCCACCCCTTCGGCGGCTAAGCCAATGCTAAACCAATACAAACAGGCGTAACAATTTTCAGAATTTTGACTTGTTGTTGGCAGGGCCGCCGAGAGAAATTCCGGGCCCCTGTGCAGAAGGGCCGACGGGCCCCTGACAAGTCTTGGAAGACTGATGATGACCTGTTTTGCTTGTCGCTGTTTTTCATGCCGTTTATGATATGTCCTCAGCGCCCCTCCCCCTCCCCCATTTTCCTCGCCGGGCCCCTACGCACATAACATGCTGACATTTTAATAATTTTATTACTGCTATTATCGCTGATGATACATCTTCATCATCGACCCGGGCCCCCTCCAGACCGCCGGGCCCCTGTGCACCCCCCACCTACCCCCTCTCGGCGGCCCTGACTTTTGGTGGAGCATAAACGTCATTCTTAATTAAACCGAATAATTAACTATAATAATAATAATAAATTTCGAGTAATCGTTTGTTTTTCCAATCTTACCAGTCCGGGCTGGAGGTTCTCGACGTCGTTGGCGCCGCGGTATCCCTCCGGGGCGCAGACGATGCACGGCGGTCGACGGAATGCGAGCAGCATCCGAAGGGGGTAAGACCTCTCCGACCACTGAACCCGATCAAAAAACGCCGTCTCCATCGTTATTATTATTATTATTATTATTATTATTATTATTATTATTATTATTATTATTATTATTATTATTAGTGGAAACCCCCTTAAGAGCGAATCCTTCCCCTTCTAGCCTTTCCCCTTCTGCGTTGTTGTCCTCTCTCTCTCTCTCTCTCTCTCTCTCTCTCTCTCTCTCTCTCTCTCTCTCTCTCTCTCTCTCTCTCTCTCTCTCTCTCTTGCGGTCACCTGTGGTCCGCAAAGAATGTCGTATTCTACCTCCAAGACGCGACGACGCTTTTTTCGTCCACCCGGCCTGACGTTGTTCGGGTGTTTTAAGCAGAAAGACTGGTTGCTCGCCCTGCAATGACCCGTTTATCAAACGGTGCTCTTGTGCCACAGAGTCGCGGAGAGGGTGGGGGAGGGTGACGGGAGATTTGTTTGGGGCGGTATACAGGCGACTGAACAGAGAACTAGGGTCAACAGGGTGATGATGGAGGTGGGGGTGCGGGGGTGGGGTGGGGGTGGGGGTGGGGCAATTCTCTTGGCGCTGTTCGTCGAACCTTAACCGAACGTGTCACGTGACTCTAAACAAGGAAGATTTTTACGTACGTGGCCTCCGACGAGAAAAGCCCAAACACAACAACAACGACGACGACGACGACGACGACGACGACGACGACGACGACGACGACGACAACAACAATGGAGATAGACACGAAGACACATTTTGCTATTCAAACTCTGTTACATACACAGTCATTCGTACTGTATACGGCATTCATTCTGCATGACCCGCATTTCTGTGCAGATTGTCGGCAGATCCACGGCATGGCTGCCGATCTAACCTAGACTCGGATGTAATAAAGTACCTATATACCAGTGGCGGTTCCAGGATTTCTTGCTGGGGAGGAGGGGAGGGGTTAAATGAATTCATAGGAAGTTGGTCGGGGGTGGGGTGAAAAGAGAGGGAAAATCAATAAACTAGCAAAAAAGTCGGGTGGGGGGATACATTGTCCCCCACGTGGAACCGTCACTGGCACCTACTGCTTTTGCCGAAATGTCATAAAGCTAAATATTCTCGACTAAGCTCTAAAACTCAACAATCATTCCCCCTCCCCTTTTTCCTCCACGGGAGGTAAAGGGGGCCATGCATCAGTCGTGGAATTCGCGCAAAACCCTTGATCTATTTTTGCAGGGTGGGTGGGGTTTGGTAGCATGATTTGGGCATAATTTGTCATATGAATGTGAATGTGCTAATAACTTATTGATTGCGTTTCTTTTACTTGTAAGCTTTTAGAACTCGATAATGATCGACGTGCCAGCCATCACCTCCCCCCATTCTGGAACCCTGGTCACGCCACTGTAAGCAACGAACAGTTGTCAATGCGTAAGTTGTGGTTAAGACTATAGAACGTTGACAGTTTTAATCGTTCATGAAGAGAATGTATATGTCTATTAGATGTGTTACTGTTCAACTCTTCGTAATGTTTTTGTCCTATAATCATTACGCATAAATCAAACTAACGTGGACATTTACAGTATATAAATGCCTAGTCTATAGTTTGTCATTGGACTTTTAGAATGTGGTCGATATCTTAGTATATATAGACCCTTGCGTGCTACTCTGTACCAGGTTAAAACTCAACAATAGGACATTAATTTTAGTGTCCGATAAAAAGGCGCCGTCCTCTGTAATTATAAATACGAGTGAAATGTCGCAACCTGTGAAGCAAATTCACGTTTTATAGTCGAATTTCGATCGCAGATATGTTATTCAGTGGACTGAAAAACTTCGATCGACTTGTCTGGAAGCGAGGGGATCCATAATCCATATGCTACCCCCACTAGCTAGTCGAGGCCGGTCTCATGCAGGTGGAGGTAGAATATGGATCCCCTCGCTTCCAGACTAGTCGATCGAAGTTTTTCAGTCCACTGAATAACATATCTATGGATGGTCCCAAATGGGAGATTTCCCATTTGTGCGCCTATTTAACCTCGCATATTTCCAGAAATCGAGGTGTTTCCGGTAAAAAGACTGACGAGCAAAAGATGGTCATCCAACAAACTGGCGACGACCTCTGTACTCTTTTAAATCTATGCCTATATTAGGAAAAATATCAAACATATGCTATATAGGCAGTGGCGGCTCTAGGATTTGGCAAGTGGGGGGCCGTTGGGGTGGCAACTTCTAATCATTGGGCCAACCATTTGTTGTTTAATGTATGTAGCATTAAGTATAGGGTCCCAACTGGGGGGGGCAGGCACTCAATAGGGGGCACGGGCCCCCGTGCCTTCCGGTGGAGCCGCCACTGTATATAGGTCTGTGTGACGAAAATAGATAAAATGCGGGTATAGGCTTATTGTCGCATATTTGTGCAGAAATTGCATATGCGGGAAAACAGAAGAAAATTCGGCGCATTAGAATTTTTTTATTTTGTCATAATCGCATTAAACCGGAAGTCCTACAAAGAGATACTCTGGCTTCCACATTGAACTGAACGACGAAGAAAGGAGTGATGTCCCGGTGCATTATGGCCATCTGGCGAACGTTAGTTGAAAGAATCTTCTGAGTTTTGAATAAATGAAAAAAACAAAAGCTTTGATTCAATTCGAATGAAAATTGTGGCAAATATATTATACATAATTATTTATGTTTTCTCAAATGAGACAAACATGAAAGAAATAGATAACTAAATGTTTTTAAAATTATTTTTAAATTTTTGCCAAGGACATACCTTTCTTAAGCGTCTTAAAACCCTATGGATATGGCAAATTGGCTTTACAGCTAGATACTGTCCCTTCTCTAAATAGACAAGTTGTTGTAGAGATTCCTCTTGTTAGTGGAGTTTCAAGGCAAAATGGTCGGAATACGAATATACGATTAATTGTAAAAAGTGTTATGGAATCTACCAGAGTCCAGACATATTGAAAAGTGGAAGTCCATGACCGCCATACCTGAGAACACAGCCTGAGAAGAAGGCTTTAAATATGCCGTAACGTCTATGGCAGTGCATTGTCTAATGGAATGCTCACAGATGCGAATGCTTTTTACGTTTTTCTACGAGGCAAATGTAAAGCAAGCAAGTACAATCTTGTGAATTAGACGTCTATAACGCTTTCAGAAGCAGCACCGCAGCACTTCCTTATTCATAGGCGCTTACTCTTAGTACGAAGCAGTGTTGTGACTATTGAAATAGTCAATACTATTTAAATACTATAGTTTTGAAGCGAAGTAGCTATAGCCAAAGGTGTAAGTAAGTAAGTAAGTAAGTAAAATCACGTAGATTTCTATAGCGCCTTGCAATATTTGGCATTTGGAATCAGAACTTTGACTGATTTGACCGTGTCCAGCAATCTTTCTATGTGTTTTTTTACTTTTATAATTAGTATTTTCAATTCTCCTCAATTTAGTCTGACAAGTAAAAAAGGTCACCACCAACTTTTAAGGGCAAATAGCTATTCAATTTACCAGGTTGTCCCAGCGAGATTGAAAATTTTCGCAATTTTTGAACTTGGGCTACAGGCTTTTGAGTACGTTTTCAAATCTGGGCTTCTCTTTTCTGGGCTTTTTTCAAAAAGTGCGCTGGCATCACTAACGAGGAAAATGTTGTTTACATGCACATGAAGGCACGATTATGAGCGTTTTAAATAATATTTTACGCACAAATTCAACGTTTCGGTCATTAAAATTTTACGATTTTAACGCCGAAAGTTTACCGGATCGAATATTATTCCGAGTCGACCGGAGCCGCTGCAATATGACTTACTAAAGAACTTCTATAGCGCCATTTTAGTAGACCGATAATGCCATATCGTTTAAACTTTAGAGGATCGCCTCCATGCTAATACCAATGTCATAATAATGTGATTTGAAGTGATTTAGAAGGCTGAGTAAGCCTGTGTGAAACTACTCCAAGAAATCTCTTTTGCCCCAAATATCCAAGATCAATCAAGCATTGGGTAAAACTCAAGGTGTAAGGGTTGTATACAGCATTGCTTGCAATGTGTGCCCACTGTGTGAGTAATTTAAATTGTGTTTTACGTTGATGTTTAGGAAGCATAACGATGTTCTACGCAAATTTCATTCTGAAGAAGCGTGGACCTCTGTCTCGCATCTGGCTGGCGGCTCACTGGGATAAAAAGCTCACAAAGGCGCACATCTTCGAGACGGACATCGAAGGGAGCGTAACGGCCATGTTATCCCCTGAGGTGACTGCTTTCAGTGCTGCCACATTGACTTTTTAATTGCTCTGCACAATAAACAGTTGTTAATTTTAGTCATTTGGCACCCATTCCAGCTTAGAGTGTCATAGTAGTTAATTTGCTTGACAAACTGTTGGATGTACTTAATCTTCTTGTGTCGCATATGTCTTGTACTTCTTCTGCGTTGACACATTGGCGACGAATGACATATTGGCACGACCTAAATTGCATTGGCTAGCTAAGTCTTAGGTGTGCATGTTTTTTAAAATTGCCTTTTGAAGAGTGCTAGTCCAGAAGTTACCGGGACAGACATGTACCTGTCTTTTGTTTTATTTCACTACTATGTGTAAAATAAAATAATTGTCTGCCTCACTGGTTGTCCCGAGGATGCGCCCCTGCACCGCAGGGGACCGCGCATTTCATGTGGCTGCCTCTAGGGCCTGGAACAGCCTACCACCATCCGTTCAACTTTCCCCTTTGCTTAACATTTTTAGAAAGAAGCTAAAGACTTGGTTGTTCTGCTCTTGTTATGAACTCTAACTCTGTAATGTGTTTACGTAGTCCGCCTCTGGACGAGGCACCGCAATAATCCGAACGTTATTTACTTTACTTTTACTTTACTTCACGTTCAAATAGCACTCTTAGCTGACGAATTTACAAGCCGCTGTTTTTATCGTGCCGGCGTCTTTAGCTGAAGTTGGCGCTGCGAACATCCAGCCACCTGCTGCTTGGCGTTGTCAGGGTCTATTCGAGAAAGACGAAATACCTTTTGGCCGATTGCAACGAGGCTTTGGTCAAGATCAAACTGGCGTTTCGACCGGGCGTTGTCGACCTTCCCGCAGAAAACCGAGAGGCTTCGCTCGCCACCATCAACATCCGTGAAGATTTCACCAGTTTCGATTTGGATGTGACGGACTTCAAGTAAGTACAGGGATATTTTTACACCCCTAACATCCCCAACACCCCGCACCCCAATTTGAAGTCGACACCCCCAAAATTTGGTAATGTGACAATGGTATGCATACAAAGTGCATAATAATTAGCTCCGGACCCCCCCATTTGAGGTTGACACCCCCTCCCAAATTCACGATCCTAAAAATATCCCTGAGTAAGTATGAAAGTGGTAATTGGGGTTTGATTAACCTCAGAACTGTCGAAAATCTGATTTTCGTCTTTTTCCTTCATTCTTCTTTCTTGGACGCTTTTACGGTCAATCGAAACCAGTGTCTCACTCCTTGGAAAAATGTCAAATTTGTTGTCTCTATTGACTGATACTTGAAGTGCATATGACAATATTTGGACAGTCTCTTCTTGTTGGCGTTGTCAGCGACAGAGATTTGACGGTAGCTATTCGAAGCTGCACTTAGTTTCTCATTGAAATGTTGATGAGAATGTGCTGAATATGATTTTTTGTAGTGAGGTTGATTTTCACGCTCGATTCTCCGTTAATCAAAGTCGCCCCGAGGACATAACCTTACGCGAGGAGGTTGCCTGTGTGGAATTCATTGGCGATGACGACTTTGGTCAGTCGAATGTCTGTTGATAAGAATTCTTTGTGTTGTGTTGGCATTGTTCCAGTTGATGTTTGTGTTATGTGCATTGACGATTTTGTCTTGCCACCTTTTTTTTTACAAATAATTGTCACCCTCTGAATGGAATGCAGTTGGTGGCGCTCCTGGAAAATACAGTGATCAGACCCTGGCGGCTACCAGAATGTTGAGAATTTCCGTAAAGGTTTGGAAGTTCTAAACTTTGTACAGATGTGAAAGCGGAGTGGATAGCTACTGTATAATAGTAGATGGCTTGGTGTCACAGATACTAGTAGCAGTGGTGTTGAACTCATGATGAAATGGTCGTGTGTTGGTGTAATCATGTTGACGTTTGTTTATTCTGCAATGCACGTCCTTTGTTCTTGGTATTTGGTAGGGTGTTATCACTGTTGATTTTCTTGTTGATTTTTTCATTACTTTCGGAAGCTACAGGTTTTATTATTTCTAACAGCTATAGCGTCCACTCTCTTAGTTTGCCATCTTATTGACATCTAGTGTATTGCATTAGAGACAATTATTTGTACTATGTATGCAATTGCAGCGGCAGCACCTCTGAGTGATTCTTCAGAAGAGGCGCTATATGAATACTCTTACATTACAATACATCGTATACGATGTCTTCACGATGATATTATGCTCTGTCCGTTTCTTTTCAGTTAATTTCCTGCCTATATATGTTATCACTTGAATGATGACTTATTGGTCTTGTCTTAACTGTACCGACTGTTTCCCCATTTTTTTACCCTGTTGTAAATGTACTGGTATTATTGTATGGTATTGTAAATGTATTGTTCTATTTTGAGTCTATTGTCAAGTTGTTTTGCGACAGTTGACAGCGATAAGATCGGGGGTCCGACGACCGTCGAGGCGGTCGATTTGTTTCTTGACAAACTCGGGAGCGCCAATTACGGGCGTCTGGCCAGCTATTTCAAATGCATCGATATGTCGCCGCAGACGACCGATCGAGTCGCGCAGTTTCTGGCGACGCCTCGAAAAATGGCGCGTAACACGAGCCTCGCTGACAGCGGCGTTGGCAGCCCGTCTGTTTGGCTCGAGTCGGTAAACCCTTCGTTTGGGGAGGCTAGCAGGAGCCCGACTAAAGGATTTGGTAAGAAGTTGGCTTTGCGGCTTTTGGTCTTAGTGGTCATGGCTTTGACGAAAGAGCGACGACATTTTGGAGTCAGTTCGTAACACAGATGGCAGCCCATTCGCTTTGAAATACGCAGGGATCTTGACGTGCCGTTTGGAGTAATTTTTTACGTTAAGATTTTACTTTAATGTGACATCGTGGTCTTACGTTTAGTTATTGGCACAATCTCATTCCAACGGTGGTTTTTGAATGTCTTTTTGTGTTTTATTTTGCAAATTTTACTACTTTTGAAGTGACTGTTTTCCTGGTAGATGTCGCATGAAAAACAGTGGTGTTCTGTGGTGCTTGCCATGTGTTATTTAGTGACTCCAGAATGTATTTCAGTAGATTTTATCAGTTTAGTTTTTACTTGATTTTCTTACTTCTCAAGTCACAGTGCAAATCACAGTTTGAGATCACGTGATCAGATCACAGTTTGAGATCATGTGAATAAAAAAACCCTGTAGGGGCAGAAGATGGCAGAGTGGGTTACGTGCTGGGGCAGTAGGTTGACGGATCAGGTTCAAGCCCCGTTGGCACCCCTAGCCACTTAAAATCATGCTATGCTTTGTTTGTCGAATGTTTGGTTTGTATCCAAAAAATCCGGTACCTTGGCATTTGGGGGTTTGCCTCCCCAGGTTTATTATTTGATTAAAAAACTTATCTTGGCACTTTTTCTTTCTGGATTTATGATTTGTCAGGAGTATTTTCTAGCTGTGTTCGATTTTCAGTCATGCGACTGTGGACAGTGCATGCTAATATCATACAGGCTTTCTCTTTCATAACTGCATGTTGGCAGAGATCTTATGTTTGCTTAGATCTTTGGTTTGTCATTTTAGTATTGCTTATTTATGATTTTGTACTGCTTCTGATTATGTTTGCATTTTTAACCCTTAAACCACCGGAGCTGAGGATACTCAGTTCCATTGCATGCAGTTACAGAGTATGTTGTAGTTTAAGGGTTAACGTGTTTGTTATCATTGCACAGACTCAAAGAATTAAGTGCATTTATGGAAGACACATGTATTCATATTGGTAAATTCTTTTAATGTTAGCTAGGCTATTTTATGTCAAGGAATCATTCCTTTGGATATTTACACTTGGTGCTATAGAAGTTTATAAACAATTATTACAAAATTACCAACTTGTTTTATGCATCAGTTGGCCACATTCAACGTTTCTGTAAATTTTTAATATTAGTGTTTATTACCTAATAAGATTTGCCAACCATTATGTGTGTGTTGTGTGTGATTATGTGAATTATATTATATATGCTCTACCATCCTGGGGAAAAATTGCTTTTTCTTGGGTGTTTGTAATTCTTTTCAAGAAAAACGTGTATAATTTACGATTATATTTCTGTCAGGCGACTTTGGTTTCAATCCGGACATGAATACGATGCCGGAAATGATTCTGGACGATCTGACATTTGAGCAGAACGCGATCGAAACGGAATCACTGCAAGAACACGAAAATGGTCTCGGCAAAGAAGACGTGGGAATAACAAATGAAAGCGGGCAGTTTGGTAAATACTTCTTTATCGTCAATATGCATACAGTTGATTAAGTTTTACCCATTCAATTCACCGTATACAGAAGGCTTTTAAAGCGTTTTCTATTCTTGCCAAAACTAAAAATATTAACTGTGGTAGTTAACGTAACTAGTCTGTAGCCTTGACTGTGGTAAAATTTGAAAGTTGTTTTAGAATTGTCTACATTGGTACGTAGTTTTGTATTGATATTTTGTGTTTTTTTTCACGAAGGCTCTCTTTCAGCTGGTGACGATTATGATGAGCACTACTATGAGAATGGCGGTGGTGATTATGATGATGATGATGATGATCTTTCCCTTCCTAATAATAAGGGAAGAGATGTTGGTGACCGTAGACTTTTCAGTAAGTTTCATTGTTTACATAGATACAAGAATATGACGGCTAATTGCCTCCAATGCAATTAGTATGAAAAGCATAGATATCTGCATTTTGATTAGTGAGTTTAGTTTGAAATAGCATGTTATTATAATGACTTTGACTGCAAAAGCTCTCCAGTTGACTGCTTCAAAACTATAAGTGAAACAGTGTATTATTGAAAACCGCTGTCACTAATGTTGCATTGGTTCTGACATGTACCTGTTTAGGTGAGGAAACCATACTGAACCAAAAGGAGAGGCCCTTATGCAAGGAATTCCCAGAAGGCGGGTCCAGTTCTCGGGCTAAGTTGTCGCTGGATGCTGAGAATTTGAAGGGTTAGTCGAGAATTTTTTGGCCGCCTCTCTTTCCTACCCCCCACCCCACGATTATCCACCACATCTCTCTCTCTCTCTCTCTCTCTCTCTCTTAACTAGCCTTTGAATTCTTTGCTTTAATTCACTGCTTCTTTTTCTTCATGGATTTGTCTTGAAACAAGTTTGTATTTAAGATCCATCTTGGAATTTTTGAGAGAACATAAAGGTTGAATGAAATTACAGCTACCATTTGACATATAACATAAATAACATAACTTTAGTACATGTATAAAAGTTTCAAAAACTTTGCTGATGCTTCGGGCTCAATTGTACAGGGTGGCGCAAAAAACTGGACTATATTAAATGCAAACCTAAATGTGACTAGTCCAGTTTTTTTTGCGCCACCCTGTATTTCAACATGATGAAATAAGATGAAGTTCTTAGTCATTTGAATGCTCTATAATCATTGTATATGAATATTTGTGTTGTGTTTTTTTGTGTGAAATAAAGAGAACACCACATTCATTGACAAATCTCTTGCGAGCCTAAATTGTCCTTCGAAATCTCACGCCATCGTTAGTGACTTGACATCGGCGATGGAAAATGACACCGACGTGTTTGCCCTCGGTCCTGTCGAGGTGAACGTCAAAGGTGAGAATTTTGGGAGGAAATTTCTACCTTGGTTTGCAGTTTAATAAGGTGCTAGATGACTTGGTATCAGAGGGTTAATGGTGCCTGGTTATCAGAGAACTTTTGTTGCCAAACAGAGTCCTTGCCCTCCTATGCCTGTGTTTGAATGGTGCATCATTAGCATGATTGCATGTGGGAATGTCAGTAATAGTTAACTAGCAATTACTTACTTACTGTAATGTATTACATTACAGTAAGTAAGTATTCAGCTTACTGTAATGTATTACATTTCAACAAGGCATGGTACATGGTACAGTCTTGACCCAAACAGTTGGCAAGAAATTCGTATTGTTTTGTATTGTATTGTATTGTGAGAAAGTTACTCTTGTCAAAATGTGGAGTTGGTAGCACAGTGTTTTAATGTTGTGATCATGTGACGTTGCTCGTGTGTTTGTGTCACATGATCTATCGCATGACTTTGTTCGTAACGATCGACAGAACGAAGAGCGAAAAGGAAACGGCGACTGATCGTCGACGAGCACAAGGTCATCTCGAGCGAAGCCATGAAATCGCAGCTGTCTGATTCGTCGGACCTTGTGACGCCCCTGGACTTGGCTCCGCCCACCAAGAAACTGATGCTCTGGAAGGAATCGGGGGGCGTGAACAGGCTGTTTGTTCTGCCAGGAACGATGCTTATCAACGCCGATTTATTCAAGGTCTGTTTGGTGTCTATTTTTTAATGTCAATGCGTTTTACAGATTTCTGAATTGACTTGTGCCTATCTGATTAGAAATATAAGAGGCGTTATGTTATACAAATGTTACCTTACGTTACATGAGTCGGGTCTGTGAAGAAAGATGTGAACTGGTTCTTATTTCGGCTGAAATTTTTCTTCTCGAATTTCTTTAGGTGGTCGTTTGTGGCTGTATGTGTTACCACCAAATCTGTGTTGATGTTATAGATAAAAACTGCTCTCTTTGCTTTAAATTGTATTACTGTTTATATCATCAGTGGCGGCTCCAGGATTTGGCAAGTGGGGGGGCGGTTGGGGTGGCAACTTCTAAGCATGGGAGCCAACTATTTTTCAGAATCCTGGACTGGTCTTGTTGCTTAGAATGAGTAGACTAAAGTATTGGGGGCCAACTAGGGGCAGGCATTCTGTAGGGGTGAGCATGGCCCCCCTAGGCAGATTTGTAGCCAACTGTACATTCAGCTGGCATACTAAATACCATCAGTCCTTTTTTGCCTCTCATGCCATACCATATTGTATTATTATTATTATTATTATTATTATTATTATTATTATTATTATTATTATTATTATCCAGGATGGTTTTTATAGTGCCGCTGTATACCATATATCATACCATACCAAAAGGACCTTTTGATTCTTGTTCTGGTAGCTGTTTAGCAAGAACCTCCTTACGACGTCAACAACTGATTCTGGTGATGACAGTGGTGATGGTGATGATGATGATGATCCTATGACTAACATTGCTGTTGAAGAAGAAGCGGCCAATGTAAAGAACTGGTCTCCAGAACTTAAGCAAGGTTATGATGAAGATGCCACTGTCTTTGTCGTCGTTTTAAAAGTGTTTTTAGTATTTATAACAATTTTATTGTATTTGTGGTAGCAGTTTATTTAACTATTTATTGATAAAATCAGAACTGGAATTTGAGCTCAAGGCAAAATGCTTACTCAGATTTTGAGCTGCACAGGTGGTTATGGTAGGTGGTTATGGTAGGTGGTTATGGTAGGTGGTTATGGTTGGTGGTTATGGTAGGTGGTTATGGTGGACAGTTGTTGATGGTTATGTGGCATATGCAGGTCATAGCTGTGTTTTTATTATAAGTTTTTGCATAATTTACAATTTCCCTTTTAGAAATGTATTTAGGGTAGTGGCTTGATTGTGGACAGTCCAAATTGTGTTCTAGCATAGGGTTTAAAATCAACAATTTTTATAATTTTATGTTTAAAATTTTATTGACTGATTTCAAGCTGTTATCTGTCTTTGCAATGCTTGCTATTACAGATGATGTTCATGATTCGAACCGTGACCTGCCGTCATGCAGTGATGTCGAGAATACCGCAGCTGATGATCTGTCGCCTTTCTCGCCGTCCTCTGGCAACACCAGCACCCCCAAGAGGAAGTCCAGACGGTTGGCTGGGGCGCCCGTCGACAATTCCCCCGGGCTGCCTCGTCAAAGCCTAGGCGACGAAAACGAACGTGGTCCGAGAACCGACGGGAGTCCCAAACGAAAGCGTCGCAAGCAGCAGCAACAGCAGCAGCAGCAGCAGCAGCCCCATGGCTCCAGTACAAAGTCTCTCGAGTTGCGTCCTCTCAGGTCCAACGACTCGGGTCTCGTATCGTCAGACCCCGAGGATGTCGAAAACGAGGATGCTATTTTCGACGTGGAACCGACACCAACATACGGCGAGAGAGCCAACCTTCGCCAGGTTCGATATATATATATGTGTGTGTGGACCTGTGGTTTTGACCTTGACATATAGTTTTATGTGGATTTTGACCTTGACTTTGAGTTGTGGGTTTTGCCTTGACATATAGTTTTATGAAAATTTTGACCTTGACTTTGAGGTTGTTTGTCATTTCTGGCTAATTGTATAATATCTATATTTGGAAAATATTATATATTAAGCAATTTATTTATTGCATAAAAACTAGGATAACTGATGATATTTTTCTGCATGGCAAATTTTAAAATTGAAAATATATAATAAATAAATACAGAAAATTATAAAATTATATACATAAATAAATAAGAAAATAAATTATTTATATACATAAATAAATACAGAAAATAAATACATATGCAAATATATATATTAAATAAATACAGAAAATGAATACATATACAAATAAATTATTAAATACAGAAAATAAATACATATACAAAATATATACATAAATAAATACAGAAAATAAATACATATGCAAATATATATATACATAAATAAATACAGAAAATAAATACATATACAAATATATAATATATATATATATACATAAATAAATACAGAAAATAAATACATATACAAATATATATACATAAATAAATACAGAAAATAAATACATTGTGGCCCGAGTGCCTGCGCCATGTCAGTGCAGTTCATTTTGACTTATTCCAGTTCTTGGTGATACGGTACGCTTGTACGATGATGTGGATGTGCCGTGTGTAGGAACTCGAAGAGGCCGAGGTGGAAGAGAGGCTGTGGAAACGGCGTTCCAACCACATGCAGCACGTCCTCCATCGTAGGCTCGAAACTACCGAGTTCCTCAGCTTCGACCAGCTGACCGTTCGAAACAACCGCAAGCAGGCAGCTTCTAAGTTCTACACCATCTTGGTCCTGACGAAGGCTCGGTCCACGAATGTCGAACAGAACCGGCCGTACGGCGACATACAGATCACCAGAGGACCCGCGTTTGAGCGCACCGTGTGAATCTGGCTTGAGACTGTTGCGTCGTTAATTATTGTTGAGTGTTTTTGCTGCTTTTTCTGATTGCGAGGTTTAACGTTACGTATAATGGCATTTACCCTACATCTTTGGTATCGAGTAAATTTTATCAATGGTTTTATTTTTTTATGACTGGTGCCCAAGCAGGGATATTTGTAGGATTGTGAATTTTGGGGGTGTCGACCTCAAATTGAGGGGTGTCCAGAGCTAATTAATATGCATATTGTGTGCATACCATTGTCACAGTACCAAATTTTGGGGGTTGTCGAGTCTGTCGACCTCAAATGGGGGGGTTGGGGTGTAAAAGTATCCCTGTGCCCGAGGGATCGGTGCTGTTGAAATCAGTAGTTGTTGTTTATCAATATTTCGTAAGTTTTAGAAAGAAGTTATCATTTTAGTATCTTCACAGGCCATTTCCCCCCCCCCGACAGGCAGGCCAGATCTGGCCCGCTGGTCACCATTTTAATATCCCTTCTCTCCATTGTGTGCTTTCTCGATGAAAGGTTGTTGTATGTTGTATATTCACTGTTTTATTTAATCAGGGAAGTATATATATATATATATATATATATATATATATATATATATATATATATATATATATATATATATAGGTTTTATAGTTATGCATGTTCATATATTTTGATGCTGTACTGATCATGTCTTCTTTGTTTGCGGGTGGTGAATTTTGTCGAGTTTTAGTAATAGAATAAGTTATTTCATTTTGTTTTTAGTTTGCGGCATAATTGAGAATTCAGCTGAGCTGCCAAAATGTTTTCAGATTGTAAATATACATCTGCACAAGGCATTTGAATGTATATATGGTCATTAACTGTGTTGTGTGCAGACAGTTGTGTGCAGTATTGTGAAATTTGAGCTGGGGGGGGGGAGGTTGAGGACTGAAATTCAATGAATGCCAGAAGATGCATATACCACCCCACATGCGATTTTTGAGAGGCCCCTAATGGCGTGATAAAAGTTTTGTTAATAATAATAATAGCATATTATAATATTTTTTAAAATGCATTAGGCCATCTGGCGAACGCTAGTTGAAAAGAATCTTCTGAGTTTTGTAGAAATGGCAAAACAAAAGCTACGATACAATTCGAATGAAAATTGTGCCAAATATATTCGACAGAATTATTCATATTTTTGCCAAATTAGACCAAAATGAGAGAAACAGATTTTTAAATTGTTTGAAATTTTCTTTTACAAGAATTTTGTGGGGGGAACATACCTTTTTTACGCATCTTAAAAACCTCATGAGTATGGCAAAGTCAGTTTACCGAAGGCTATATTGTAATTTTCAGAAACATCTTCAGTGGAATTTCAGAGCAAAATGGTCGGAATACGCTTATCTTGCGTTATTGCGATGTAAGATTAATTTTTAACCCCTTAACTGGGGATCCCGGATATATCCATCCATTTTACATCGAGTTACAGTTAAATACACAGTTAAGGGGTTGAAATGCTATGGACCAAGGTTTCCAAAGTATAGTTAACGTTGTTTCTCTGCATTAGTGTAAAAATAGGCACCAGTTGATGACCAAGTACCAGTATTAGGTCTGCAGATAGTACTTCTAGTCTTGAGGATG
>CM030861.1:11853366-11880866 GCA_018105865.1 Metaphire vulgaris
TTGTATAGATTTTTAAGGCAATCAGACACCAGGGCCTGATAGATATCCAAAATTCGGGTCCAGGTTCCTTGTAGGCATCGACTGGGCTTCAATCGGTGCAAATATGAAGGCCCTACGACACCACAAATTTTCGCCCAAATTTCGAAAAAAAACCATGGACCATGGTCCATGAAAATTTTTCGGGCGACCCAAAAATTCATGTCGATGTTTCACCCAAATTTTTATTTAGGACCCTCACACCCTTTGCAGTGATGTCATTGGGCTAGAAAAATCCGTCACTTTCCACCTTATTAATGTCTCTAGGCCTTCTAGGCCTATTTATTGGCAATATAATAATGGAGGCTTTTCGCCTACATTGTATAGATTTTTAAGGCAATCAGACACCAGGTCCTGATAGATATCCAAAATTCGGGTCCAGGTTCCTTGTAGGCATCGACTGGGCTTCAATCGGTGCAAATATGAAGGCCCTACGACACCACAAATTTTCGCACAAATTTCGAAAAAAAAACCATGGACTATAGTCCATGAAAATTTTTCGGGCCATCCAAAAATTCATGTCGATATTTCACCCAAATTTCTATTTAGGACCCTCACACGCTTTGCAGTGAAGTCAGTGGACTAGAAAAATCCGTCACTTTCCACCTTATTAATTCTGACAATTTCAGGAGCGTAGTCATGGGGTGGGAAGGGTTGTGGGGGAAGTAGTTCCGGATGGGATCAGTCGTAGGATTTACGCATGACCGTTGATAAATTTCTTGGATGTGTGTTGGCTATGTGGGGGGGGGGGTGGTTAGGTAGGCAGGCCCGCCGAGAGAAATTCTGGGCCCCTGTGCAGAAGGACCGGTGGGCCCCTGCCAAGCGTTACAAATTCATGTAAATACAGTATGCTATTCAAAATGCATCAAATAGTTCAGAAAATTTTTTATTATTATTATTATTATTATTATTATTATTATTATTATTATTATTATTATTCAGATTTCCTGCTGCGGAGTGAAAAGTTCTCTGGATTGGTCGACATCTTGGTGGAAAAATCAGACTGAAAAGGTAAGTGGGGGTGAACCATGACGTCACGTCTGTGTTTAAAGGTCAAGAACACCGTCATTCATTCATCCATCCATTCATGCATTCATTCATTCATTCACACAGACAGACTGACAGTCAGATAGTAAAACATTCGAAACTTTGGTCCATTTCACCCATTTGGGATAGAATCAGTAGATTCTTGTAACAGAATATCTCCTACATTTATTCGATTTTGAGGCAAAGTTTAGGCTTATAAGTTCAAAAATTAGTTGAAAAAGGTAGAAATACTTTTCAAACGAGAGCGCACTCAAGTTGGCCTCGACCATAGGCCTAAGCGGCGTCCATCGGGCTGCAAGGCTCGAGCCCCCTTCCCTAACTTTTTGAGAGGCTAGGCTAGGGGAGGGAAAGGCATAGCTTTTTCATTCAAGTTTATGTCCATGGACATGATAGTCACAATATAATAGGTCTATAGGAATATTCAGTAAATAAAGTTCAAAACAGACCTAAAACTTAATACTATCTACTACTTAGAAGTAGACTTCATAGGTGCAATAATAATAATAATAATAATAATAATAATAATAATAATAATAATAATAATAATAATAATAATAATAATAATAATATTATTATTATTATTATTATTATTATTTATTGTTATTATTATTATTATTATTATTATTATTATTATTATTAATAATAATAATAATAATAATAATAACGTGATTTTAAGTGGCTTAGGAGGCTAAGTCAGCCCAATGTTTAATCTAGGCTGTTTCCGGGGGAAATTGCCCTATTTCCCTTCGGAAATTTCAAATCCCCCCTGACATTTTGGAATACTACAGGGACTAACAGCGGCCCCTAGCAGAAATCCCCCCGGCTTTGTCAGTTTCCCTCCCCCCGGAGTCCAGGAGTCTAGATTAAACACTGAGTCAGCCTGTATGAAAACTCCTGTAATAACTCTAGGCCTACATTATAATTATTATTATTGTTACTTTGCTAAGTCTTTATCAGCAGTTGATAATAATGATATTAATCCATTTAATTTGTTCAGACCCAGAACGTGCCCGTCCAGTGCTGTGTTTTGGTGAAGAAGAGCTTCAGTAATCCTCAACCCGTTGACCCAGTCAAATGTCAGGCTGCGGCCTACGACGAGACATTTCCCAACCGGGATTTGTACATCAATGCCAAGGCACGTGACATGTCGGCCGTGACACTTTTGCCTATTATAGCTATCTCAAATTTCGACTAACCGCCTGATAATAGGCCTAAGTGTGCACAGCTACTTCGGTGCCATTTCTAAAGTGCTATATAAATTCACTAGATTTCATTTACTTTACTTACTTACTTGCATTTCGGTTTTCTTGCTCCCTGGAAAATGCTAATCTATTTTTATATATACTAACTAGATTTTGGCTTTAGTAGCCCGCTCCAACCCCCCACCAACAAGAAAACGACAATTCGGGGTGTTGGTGGTGGTGGGGAGTTGATTATTCATCTCCTCTTAGTCTTTCGTCTTCGTATTTCTGGTCATAATAGTCATTTTTTAGTTTTTAAAAAGAAAGTAGGCCTATCTCCTGTTGTGATTATTTTCCTGTGTAGGGATGCGAACAAAAGATCGAAGACTGGATGATGAGCTATTTCGTGATCATCCTAAGCGTTGTCGGCGGTCTGTTTGTTCTTCAGGTTGGCAGGATGAAGAATTTATTGCCATTAATAAAATTAATAACGATAAAATATACGTTGATTGAGCATTATTGTCCTGGCCGCCGCTTTTATCTTTCGGTTAGGCCTATATGCCTGACATCTCCCTCTTGAGACTATTGTCTGTGACTGCATACGCGATATTTTGGTTTCACTGCATGCTTTGATAAAGCATTGTAGGCCTAGACGATTGATTGGTCTCTGGCTAAGAGTGGCGTAGCCAGGATTCCAGAATAGGCCAATAGGGGGGAGGGCATCGTCATTTTCGGGCCAAAATTAAGTCTTGACGAACAGAAATGACTGGTTCCGATACGAACAGAGGAACCGGGTCGCCCAGGGTTATTTCTAGGATTATAAATTGAGGGAGGGGTCGGTAAATTCTGGGGGTCCCCTGTCAATAAAGTCTGACAAGCAAAAAAGGTCATCCAATAGCTGAAATTGGGTGGAGGGGTGTTAGTGGGGATGTCGGTCTCAAATTAGGAGGGGGAGTGTTAGGGGTGTAACAATATTCCTGGGCCACCGTACCCCCATCCTGGTTACGCCAATGCTAGCTAATGTTTATTTAGTGCTTTTGACAATTGGTTTTACTTAGAAGTGAGCTTTTCTCGTGGCTACGCATTAGGCTATGATAGCGGAGCATAGATGTTGATTGATTGATGTCCGTGTTAATTGATTGTATCTGTATAGGTGTTTATCGTCTGCATGGCATGCAGTCTAAAGTCGTCTGCGAAAAAGAACGCATACGAAAAGATGTGAATTACTCTTTGTTTGAGGTCCAGCTTTACAAGTGGACATATATAGGGCCTATACAAAGCTAAATGATATCCGTACCTTGATAGGGCCTATATTGCTATTATTCACAATAACTTACGCGTTTTGGATGTTAGTGTTACTATCGTCTATTGAACGTTTTTCCTACGAAAGATTTCCAAAAATAATCATCGTATTATGTTGACGATATGAATAATGGAATTAAAATGACATATAATTAATTTTATTTTGAATCTACTTTTAGCTTTCTGCAATTTAATCATAAGTTTGCGTTAACGTGGAAACAATACTTCATTGTCTCTATTAAAACCGCCTATTATTTCAAAGCATATGTTACCGTCTTACAGTTTTTTTTGTAGCGATGCATTAATTAATTCACAATGGTGGCGCAGCCAGAGTTATATATATATATATATATATATATATATATATATATATATATATATATATATATGCGTTGACTGGCTGCACCACTGTTACTATTCGCCAGCGCATTGGTCAGATGGTGAACTAAATAAACAGGACACGACCAATTGGACGTCTTTTGGCGACGAAACCCATCGATTTAAGAAGCGAACCTTGTGACCAGATTGCGTCCAGTTCTTCCGGCCTAACTGGCGTCGAGTCCGGCTGAGAAAGGAGGAGCCGTTCGCCCATCGTCTTCCGACGGTGCGCGTCTTAAAGTAGACCTTGACGCGTGTCCAGCAGTAGGCGGTGTTGTGTTGTAACTTGTTGATATCCCGTTGCAAGTTCCAGCCGAACTATGGAACCAGTATAGCGGAGAGGAGTTGGCGAAGCTGAAGGGCAACAGGGAGGCAGCTTCACGCTGCTGCGACGACCATAATAATAATAATAATAATAATCAATCAATCAATCAATCAAGTTTATTTTTTCTCAACATACTGATGAGTACAAATCAAGAAAAAAAGACAATAATAATAATAATAATAATAATAATAATAATAATAATAATAATATCCTTTCTCCTACAACGAATATCCGTGACACTCCGGAGATTAAGCTCTGTCGCCTTCCACGGAGCTTTCACATAATAATAATAATAAATAATAATAATAATAATAATAATAATAATATCCTTTCTCCTACAACGAATATCCGTGACACTCCGGAGATTAAGCTCTGTCGCCTTCCACGGAGCTTTCACATAATAATAATAATAAATAATAATAATAATAATAATAATAATAATAATAATAATAATAATAATAATAATATCCTTTCTCCTACAACGAATATCCGTGACACTCCGGAGATTAAGCTCTGTCGCCTTCCACGGAGCTTTCACATAATAATAATAAATTATAATAATAATAATAAATAATAATAATAATAATAATAATAATAATAATAATATCCTTTCTCCTACAACGAATATCCGTGACACTCCGGAGATTAAGCTCTGTCGCCTTCCACGGAGCTTTCACATAATAATAATAATAAATAATAATAATAATAATAATAATAATAATAATAATATCCTTTCTCCTACAACGAATATCCGTGACACTCCGGAGATTAAGCTCTGTCGCCTTCCACGGAGCTTTCACATAATAATAATAATAAATAATAATAATAATAATAATAATAATAATAATAATAATAATAATATCCTTTCTCCTACAACGAATATCCGTGACACTCCGGAGATTAAGCTCTGTCGCCTTCCACGGAGCTTTCACATAATAATAATAATAAATTATAATAATAATAATAATAATAATAATAATAATAATAATAATAATAATAATAAACAGTATAAACAATCAATCAACAGAATTTTAAGATAATACTGATGACAAATTTCTCTTTTAAAAAATTGCATTTAAAAAATGTTCTTCACTAACACGCACACCATTTATCGGAAATACATATAACTCGAAATGCTAGAAGACATTGGCAGCATAGCCATGGTCCCCTATTCTACATGGGGTATGATGGGGACCCGACCACCTATTCTAGCTGGGACCAGTCGTGCAATGTCTTAACATGGGCATTAATGTGCCACAAATTCCTTAATAACTTTTTCTTTGCCTACTTACTTATTTTTCGTGAAAATGTCGGCCCTGTAGTCGGTGGCCCCCTCTATTCTGGAACCCTGGCTACGCCACTGGGCTAAGGTGTGAACTGTGAAATTGTTAGCCTTTTAGTTTCAGGTGCTGCAATGAAATATCTAAATGGTCGGTTGTCAACATGGTTTTATTTTCAGTATTTAGCTTACTTACTTACACAGCTCTGTACTAAACTCAAACCAATGTATGCATCATTCGATAAAAATACGAGCAATTTTAATATAAGCAAAAATCATGCTAACATTCTTCTATATAAAAAATCACTGATGCCTCTAACAATACAGTACACAGTGTTGAATATAGGTAACAGGCCGGATGGGGTGGGGACTTTCTCTCCCCCAAAGTCTTAGATTTCCCCCCCCCCCCCCCAAAAGATTTCTCTCATTGTGTAATGCAATGACAATTTCCAACCACTTCCAATGAAGCCACACCCTCCCCCAAAAGCTATAAGCCCCCCATTGCAGAGGGGAATGTATGCAATGCTGATGTTACAATACAGCACACTGTACTGTATAAATCAATGCTATCGTTTAGATTTCTGTACTAATACATTCCAAATTCGGAAATAAATTTAACTCGACATGCTAGAAGTTTCCTCAAACAGCAGCAACTTTCTGAATCAACAACAACATGAAGCAAAATCGTTAAACAGGCAGAGAGGCGAGCACATTACAAGTGTACAAAACATTGTAAGGCTAGACAACGTTTCAAGCAGTAAAAAGAAGCTTTTCAACTATGCATAGAGTCTTCACACTCACCATCACATTAATCACCATTAACCCCTTAACTGGGTGCCCCGAATAACGCTCGTCCATTTTACATTGAGTTACAAATGGTTGCCCAGTTAAGGGGTTAAGAGCCATTTTATTCCATCGATATCAACGCTGGAAATCATACTTCCGGTTTCACACTCAAACAAGCACGTGCCACATTTTGCCGAATATATTGAATACACAACAAAAAATAAGAAATCACAAAATTAAAATAAATCGTTTAATACTCAAAGAACAACCTTTTAGTGATATCAGCACAGATAAAAAAAAGCGATAAGCCTCAAATTCAATTAGCAGTGTATAGAAATCAAAAGTGATAAGATGAGCAAAAGTAAAACACTGATAACAACAAAATCATAAAAAATCTTTGGTAGAAGTTGCCAAATTTTGCCAAACTGACCACGATAGAAAGTCACTGCTATGAGTCAATGCAACTCATTACTGCTAACCCTTAAACCACCACATACTTTTGATCTATACACAATTGGAACAGAGTATAAATATATACTCGGCTCTGGTGGCTTAAGGGTTAAAGGAAGTCCAATTTACAAATCCTGATAGAAACTCAGTGGAGTAGCCATGGGAGGGCGGCTTGGGGGTTAAAACCCCCCTTGGCTTCCCTGGCAGAAAAATTTTCATGTTTCCATAAATTTTTTATTTTCAGGCGCAGTTTTGGGGTCAAACACCCCTTGGCTGCCGAACCAAAATAATTTCTATGCGCTATAGAATGTAAAGATGTAAGGTGACGACCTGTTTTTTTTGCTAGTCAGTACATCTGCAAAGGAAAAAATGTAACAAGAGGAAAGATGAGCATGACCTTTTTTTGCCTGTCAAGATTTTTCAAAGTTGGTTATGATCAAAACCAAAGCCCCCCCCCCTTGCGGAAATCCTGGCTACACCACCATAGAAACTTATATGTGACTTTGATCATAGAACAGAAGCACTGAGACGTGAGACAGGCTACAGCACTCAAAAATTACAGGAATCAGTCAATGCCGTGAATACGATCACAGTTGGAGCGCAGTCCGGGACAACCAAACACTTTCGATCTCTCGCCAGAAAAGTCCCGTTGAACGAGTCCAAGTTTTTCAAGCGGCAACAAGAAGGACAACAACGCTCTCCGATTCTAGTTTGAACAAAACAAACTTCACATTCTGATATACGATCATGTCGAAAAGCAGCAACACGACACAGTTCCAAAAATAACTGCGAATCGCAGAAGACTATCCGCTGCGGCGACGTACGCCCGTTGCCAGACGATTTATCTCGCAGACGAAATCACGACTCGAACTTCCACCGATTTCCAAAACTGTTCATTTTTGCAGAATTATTGATAAAATCGATCTCGCTTGCAACCGACGTTCATCTGAAGTCTTCCAAAGGTCGAACGATCTTGTCTGAAAACACACACATCACACCAAAGTAACCCTTGCACTACCACCCATTTTACAATAGACAGATTTGGTATGTAATGTAATGTAATAAAATATTTGTATAGCGCCTCTTCTGAAAAATCTCTCAGAAGCGCTCTCACAGCAAATGACTGTATATTGACAAAGAGATAAGTCTTAAGTCGATGGTATGGTATGAAGCAATACTCTGTGTTTGCAGTTTCTACCATATTACTTTGAAAATTCTCTATTTATCTCCAACAAATAAATAGAGAATTTTCGAAGCAATATGGTAGAAACTGCAAACACAGTGTCCCATTAATGTTCGAAAGTCTATAGACACTGTTGGAAATTTCTTGGCAAAACTGTAATCACAGCACTTGGCAGTAGTTCTGGGATAAAATACATATAACTTCACAATATTTTATCATTGAAGACTATAGTTGAATTTTATTAACAATACTGGAAGTAAATTGTATGTCCTTATATCCTATATCCAAGCATCTTTCTAATATCCTTCAGTTGAAACCAACACTTGGGTAAATTGTCATTGAAACTGATGTAGCTATAACAGGTATCTACTAATGCTGCAAAGTCAACAAATGAAGATTAACCAAGTTGCATTTTGACAGATGATGATGATGATGATGATGATGATGATGATGATGATGATGATGATGATGATGATGATGGGAGAAAATTAATAACCATCAGATACAAAGTCAAATCTAACCATTGTAGACTTTGAGTATTGCTTCACAAACAAATCTAAATTGTCTCTAAAAGGACAAAACACAAACACAATTTCAGTTAAGCAGTCAAGATTTCATCAATGATGCAACATGACAGAAGTCAATGCATGAAGCCTGATACATGAAACATAGAAAATCAATAATCGACATCCAATCCATCAATAACAATATCTAAATTTCTGCATCGCTCAGTAAAGTCTGATCCATTTTATCAATCGACCAACAGTATCAGACACTAAATATAATTACATTACAAGTGCAAATAGCTACACAGTCACATTACTTACAATCTGCTACTACACCTTTAGCATAGGCTCATTTTTCACAGCACCATCAACACTACAGCCGCTGCCCAAGACATTATGACACCATAGAAGTTAATTGATTGCTGTTATAACCATGTTGCTATCATCATCACTACCATCGTCCCCATCAATCAATCATTAATTAATTATACATGTTCTAAAATAAGATCACGATCTGGATGCAGCGTGAATTAGTTGCCGTAGCAGTTTTACTGGTGCAGAAAAATGTCAGAGGAAATGAAACCAACAGGTGTCTGAATGAGCATGGCACGTTGGTCTCTCATCTGTCGAACGATGTCTAGAGGATAGACCGGCTGGTTGGCCTCAATCAGGCAGACGGCAGTCTCCATCGTGATCAATACACCAGTACGACCAATGCCTGCACTGTGAAAACAGTAAGTAAGCAAAAATCTTGTGGAGTTACATAGCACTTTTGTCATTAGTACCACAGTAGCTGCCTATCTTAATGTGCTTATTCTATCTCAAAATAACTATAGGAGAGGTACAATGGTCAGCCATGGTCAAAATACGTTAGCCTGTGTGAAAACCGCTACGAATATTATCCATCATTACCTTTTCTATATCTGCCATAACCAATAAATATTATATTAGAAAAATAAGAAATTTACTATCATATCAACTATGAAAACTGTGGCCGGCTTAATGTAAAATGTATTTACCTAGATCTTAGACAATCACAGATACATTTTCTCTTGCATGAGGAGAAAGGAGAGGGAGAGGAAGGGAGAGAAAGCATGATGATGATGAAGATGACGACGACGACTTATAATGTTCTTTAGCAGCTAGCAGGCTGTCGAGTTCCAAAAAGAATCAGCACAAATCTTAACAGGTTGATATAGATGATACAGTCTCTTCAACATCATATTTCTAAAATCCAGTTCTTAATTTCATGACCTTGAGACCTAAGTCTTTGGTCGCCACTTACCTGCAATGGACAATTGTCGGTTCGACCATCCCGATCCGATTCTGGCGGACCCGTAGGACGAAACTAAGAAAATCCGAAGAGTCGTCCGGTACGCCGTGATCCGGCCACGCCATGTACTGCATCTGGTGGATGTGTCGCTCGTCTCCCGACTTCTATACGACATAAAAAGCTCAATTATTTCGTAAATTTCTACTTAGAACACTAACATAGTAAGGCCCTGAATAGAAATACTTTGATATCATATGGGACACAGTGCCTTACATTAGCTGTTGTAATGGAGAATTTGTCTGCAGTGCCTTTTAAAATCACTTTATATACTTCCTGGCCTTAATACATCACTTGTTCCTACATTGTACAGGGTGGCACAAAAAACCCAGACTATGTTAAATGTAACCTAAATGTGACTAGTCCGGTTTTTTTTGTGCCACCCTGTACTTAGGGGCTCTGCAAATTGGATTGTGAAATGTACCTCAAAAACATGCATACATTCGTATAATAATGGCTTTCGTTAAATTCAAACTGTGTCGGCAATGACATAAAAAATTTTCAAACGTATGATAATGTGCATTAAAAGGTAGAATTTTACACTAAATAAAGAAAATATGATTACAGAACCAATCCATGACTTTTTTCTATCTCATATGACATTGTAATGCATAATGTCATGTAAAATAATATTTGTATAGCGCCTGTTCTGAAAGTTTTAACAACGTCAGAATATGCTAGATGCCAGAAATTTTGTACAATCCCACAAATATGTATCAGAGAAACTTACGTCCGCGTGACGAAGTTTAAATTCTCTGTACGCAAACGATGATGTCAGTTCCTCCTTGTGCCCGGTTACTATAAGCTTTCCGTACTTGACCGCGTCGCACTGGTCAGGCCAGTACTGGTGACACTTTACGCGACCTCTTTCGCTCTGGGTTGTCAGCATGACGATGAGCGACGACTTCTGTTCCCAGACCATCATCCAGAAATCAACGGCCGTGTTTGGCAGCGGGCCCTGAGCGGCGATGTAGCGGTTGACGATACCCGACACGGGAATCTCCATCTAAAGTTGTGGAACGGAAGACACAGACTTGTGGAAAATAGGCGACGAAATAACGGTCGAAAATAAGAACAACTTGAACTCAAAACTGCACTTTCCAAAAGTAAAGATGAAATTTCAAAAATACAAACAAACAAAAATCTTTAAACAATCATCTACTTTCGTCTTAATTCTGTCCCAAGACAAAATTTTCCCACAGACAAAATTTTATCGCTTAAAAAATTTTTGTGGTAAAATTAGTTTTTCGACCAAATCACGCAGTAAAAATGCAACGAAAATAATGACTTACGTTAACAAAGTTGGCATTGATGTAGTCATTCATTACTCCATCTTTGACTTTAACCCTAGTTTGATCATCTGAAAAAATTCCAACATAATTTTCTCTCAATTCACTACCTGATCAATCAATCAATCAATCAATCAATAAACTTCTACGGCACCACTATCAAAATATACAATAAAACACACTTGAATTTGAAACAAAAATTTCTTAAAATTTTGGAAATTCTTTTCAAATGCTTTGAATAATAATATTAGCCTCTGAAAAATTGTTCAGCTGCTGTTTCTTATTCATTACACGTCCGAATGTTGTCTGGTGCTGGACATTACAAGCGATTACGACCTTTACCGTTGACAAATCATCGTTAAAAAAGCAAACCACTCTGGAAAAAGCTCTTACAAGGCGAAATATCACGATATCTGTTTTTGGAAAGATTGTCTGTTAGCATGGCAGCATTCATCGTCATTCCCGGCTTCCTTCGATAAAGTTGCTGCGGAAAAACACACAGAAGGACGAAAAATAAACACGAAAAAACCCGTACGCTGACTTCAATCCAATGCCAAAATGTTATCGCTGCTTTTCCTGTAGGCTGATAAGTCAAAATAAGTCAGTAGATTCTGAGCTGAAACCCAAAGATTGATAATGGTTCCACTTCAAAGCACAGTGAACTTTATCAGACCTAACACTATCTCTAAGCTGCTCATTAGTGAAGAATTTTCAAATTCTATGACAAGAAAAAGAAGCAACAGAAGAAATCTGAGAATTAAATCTAAAAGTAAACAATAGATTTCAAATGTAAAGTCGATCACTGCATTTCTACATATAACTCCTTTCGTATTATACATCTTTGTACAAACCAAACATATGCCAACATCTACATATGTATACATTACCAGCAGACCATACACACACACACACACAATACCCCACCAACCACAACAGGATTTGCTTTTAATGATGATGATGATGATGATGATGATGATGATGATGATGATGATGATGCCATAAGAGACCTAAACATTTACTCCATTTTGGCTTACATGATATTACAACCAAGGCAAAAATTACGCTATCGCCAAGTCTATGGCCATAAATACGTAACCAGATTCATTAGGCAATATTAATAATTAATTTACTAAGTAACCGATAATATAATAATAGTAATAATAATAAATGGCATAGGAACCTCAAATTTCGTGAAAACACTTCCACTGTTGAGTCCTTCTTGAAGCAGAGTCAGGGAGCGAGGTAAGGCTTCACCCTCGTGGCAAGGAGTGGCGTGCACGGACAGTGCATTGTCCGGGACGTACTGGAAATCTGGCTCGTCGGGGATATCCTCAGCGATATAAACTACAACAAACGACGATAGGGCAGAAAAATGACTGCCATGAATCATGGACAATCAATCAACCAATCAATCGATTTAACAATCAATCAATCGATCAATTGATCTTGTACAACTCACAGCCACCCTTTAAAGTACTCCGGTGCAACATTTAATGTAATATTAACGGCACAAGTAAACAACGTGGACTGACCATTGGGACGAACCACAAGAACCAATTCCCCAGAATGCATCTCTCTAGCAGAGCGAATAAACTGAATGACCTGCAAAATACAAAACAAAACATAAGCCACAAAAAATTCCCTGAAAAAATTCCAAGGGTTTTTGGCACAAAATAAATCTAGATAGGGGTGGCGGTGGGGTAAGGGGGTTTCTTCTGATTTGTGCCTTCCTCCATAATAACATTGAATTATGAGTGATATTTTAATTAATTGGCTTTACCTTTGACAGAATACAAGATACATAGTTCAATAGGGGGCGCTTCTAGAATGACCGTGGCTGGACAAAATGTCCGCAGACAAAATGCCACGGACAAAATGTCATAGGGACAAAATGTCATGGGGAAAAATGTCATAGGGACAAAATGTCATAGGGACAAAATGCCAGATAACAAAATTCCCTCTGACAAAATGTCAGCCGACAAAATGTCATGGTTTAGGGTTAGGGTTAGAGTCAGGTTACATTTGTCCGTAACATTTTGTCCGCTGATATTTTGTCCCATGACATTTTGTCCGTGACATTTTGTCCCAGCCAGCACCAGAATAATGTGTCAGTTATACCTGATCGTGTGAATGCTTCGAGATGTCTCGACCGTTTATAAGAAGGACCTGGTCGCCTTCGTTCAGACGAGGAATACAGAGGTCAGCTGGGGTGTTGGGCGCGACACGGGATATGATGATGGGAAGACCCTGGTCGGCGCCTCCCTGAGAAATGCAACCAGAACAACCACTTAAAAATCTGCAGTGGATCATGATACCAGATGGCTGATGGTGGTGGTGATGATGATGGCGATGATGATGATGGTAGCGGTTAAAGTAACATAAAGACAATTTACTTGGAGCCAACTGTGTGGCCGCGGCTTGTAAAACCTGGCGGAAGTTTTAAACGTTAATATAATAAAAGAGTATTTCTCATTCGACCTTGACATTGAAGCCGAAACGTCCTTGAACGTCGGGTTTCATTCGGATTGTCACTAGATTCCCTGTATTACCATTCACCTGCAAGACACCAAGAGTGCAGAGTGTAAAAAGTGCAAAGAGTGCAAACATGCTTGTGGATCTATCATTCAACTCAGTGCTTCAACAGAGCCTCACAAGTGAGCCATCAACCTGAGTTCAGTTGTCTAAGATTGCAGTGAGGTTACCATCTTAAGATTTTAAAGGTGGCATGTCCTCTGCCCAGCAAAGAAATTTCAAACCATATTTATTTATAACAAAGTACTGTTTTATTATTATTATTATTATTATTATTAAACTTGACAATTTCTTAAGTGCAGTAACATAGCTAGGTGGCCAAAGTCAAAGGCGCTGTTACAGGGAATGAAATGTTAAACAAACGTGTCTTGAGATGTTGTAGGAATCCGATCCAGAGAGGTCTCGGTTTGTTTGCAAAGAGCAAAGGCTTAAAAGGCTTGAGCAATGGTAACCCAAGCAATGGATTTTTACACAGAGATTGGTGTATAGTGGTTCTCACACAGGGTAGACCATACCGAACCGTTTTTAACTTTATCATAATATCATTATTTACTATTAACACAAGGTTGGGAAAGCTACTGCACGGCTGGACGAACTTAACTCGACCTAAACTAACCAACTCTCTGATTGGAGCGAGCTCCGAAGGGAATTCGTCCGTTGGAATGAAGTCGCCGCATTTGTACATCTGCGTTCTCGCGCCGACGGGAGAGAGGAAACCGTCCTTTGAATCGTGCGAAAGGCGTTCGTGACCAATTGCAAAGTCACTGACAGTTACAATACAATACAATACGATAAATACAATTTAATCTTGAAATTATTTTCCAAACCAGATAAACATGGCGTCAAATGCTTTCTATGTATTCACTTTCAATGAAAAGTCATTAAAATACACAACATCTTCAAACTAAATATTCGATGCCAAACAATAACTGAAAGATATGTGTGCATGTGTGTGTGTGTGTGTACGTGTGTGTATTCAAAAATCCTAATAAATATTTCATAAGCAAACCATAAAATTAAGTAACAGTTTCAATATATCGTAAATTTAGTCCAAAAATTAAAATTAAGACTCTCTGAATATCCATTAATGTTATAAACCTTTCTAGAAATCTATCCAGCGCTCCGTTGACCTTCGTCTTCGACCCCCAATTGTTGTTCTTACTCTCGAAATTCCGCGAGTGTCGCTGTTCCAGTGTCAACTCGACGGGATGCGAGAGTCGATATTCGGCCCGCGCCATGTCCGACGTCGGCGTCGTCCTCGCCGAACCGCGATGTCGCAGCGACCCGTAATGGTTGGTCCTGTCCATCGGCAGGGTCGTCCTGACGTGGTTAAGATGAACCATCGACTCGACCGACGGCGGCGGCGATCCGTGGACGCTGGCTGAGTTGGACGCGCTGGGACGACTGTTCGAAACGGTGGGCAGACGGTTGACGGACGAAGAATGCAACGAAACCCTGTTCAGCCCGTCGGTGACGACGCCGTAACTGTCTGCCGTCGTCGTTGACCGGCTGTTGAACGACTCGCCACGACCCTCGATCGACCTACGACGATTGTCGGAGAACGTGAAGCGCTCGTTTGGACCCATCGTCCGCCGGGCATAACGCTTGCTAGAAGACCTTAACAAAAAAAAACAATGAGTTTCAAACAACACAGCACTGCATCAATTCATAAATAAATTAAGCATAACACAATAAAATTGTTTTACATTATATAAATAAACAGGAATAACAGTGCTCATACATGCTTGTCATGGCAATTCCAAAGAATTTGACATTAACCAAATCCGCGCTCGGTAAACTCATTTCTGGTCACACGAAACAGTTTTTACATTCTCAGAAGAAAACAAAAGCATCGCAAAAAGCAGCTTTACAATTACAAGAAAATTACAATTTATAATAATAATAATAATAATAATAATAATAATAATAATAATATACAATAACAATAATACTACAATAATAATAATTACAATAATTTACAATTTATAATTACAATTACAAGAAATTTTCTTACATTAATTCCAAAAATTCTGATCCAAAAAATATGGTATCTACCTCGTGAAAGTTCTGGCAATTCTGGCCCTTTTGCCAACCTCTTCCAAAGTCTCGTGCTCCGTACGACCACTAAACGAATATAAACAGAGGCACAGCGTAAGAAATAAACGACTTGTCAAACAACAGGGTGGCCTTAACCCTTTAGCTTCCAAGGCACACGCAAAATTTCCTAAACCCCTGCACCAACATCAGCTAGTATGTCGATGTGTTAACACATCAAATTGTCCGCAAAAGGGTAAATGCATATGTGTGGATTTCAGTGACAATCAATAGTAACAGGCACAGGTATTTCTTCATTGTTTAACCCCTTAACCGTGTATTTAACTGTAACTCAATGTAAAATGGACGGATATATCCGGGATCCCCAGTAAAGGGGTTAAAAGTATGAATTCTACACAATTTCAGACCTGTATCTGAATTTTGACTGCAAAGTGAAGAGGTTGTTCTTTGGTAGAGGAGGCGAGTGGAGACGGAAGAAAGTATGGTGCTCTACGCACGACTTCCATAGATTTTTACACGAACGGTACGTCTCCATGTTGAAATGAACAGGATTGTCCCCCGACTCTGACTACACGAAATCACAACAACAACAAAAACTTATCACTAAAAATCACTAGAACACCGACCACTAGAAATCACTAGAGCAAAGACTGGTCACTAAAAATCACTAGAGCAGAGACTGATTACTAAAAATCACAAGAAAATAAGCAATCACTATGAAGCAATAACTTCTTTAAAAGCACTAAAGTTTTAGATAACCAAATATAAGCATAAATACTAATACAACTTAGACAAGACTGGCAGTCACTATATAGTCAAGCAATAGGACATCATATCCCCAAATGATAAAAAATATTTCGGTAAACAACTATACAAATTACACAACACTTTGGGATTTACTGAATCTTACTTGAACCGACTACACTCATAACATTACTCATTACCACTACACTTGGGCTATTGCTACTTTAACATTTGGCTAAATGCCCCAGGAACAAGCAGCGACCACAGAACTAATACCAAAGTGCCGTACAAATGCACAAGATCTTACTTACTTACTTAAATAACTTGCTACGGCCTGACAAGTCCTTGTGTTTATGTATGCTTATCTTCTAAAATATAATTTCCTATGTTACCAATTGGTCTCCAAGCTAAATCTAACATGCATGTTGAAAAAATATATCCCACATTCTTATAACAGTATCACCTCAATAAATTATCCAAAAATTAATTAATTAAACTTTTAAAAATCAATATCATTATACAATTAATTATATAGTTAACAGCAACATTGACGGTGGAACATTAACCCTTTCTTTACGAAGTTCAATGCTAAACAGCTTCCTCTTGAACGAAACCTTTACAACTTGGGACCTAGGCAAAGAACATCAACCGATGTAAACAAACCGTTAAATTTCTACACAGTTTAATGCTAAAAGACAATTACATCAAAATACTTAAAAATCGCAATATTACGTTCCACTAAAGATGACAAAGGCTACTTTGGATCTGAAGTGTCAAAATTTTTATTGAATGCCAAATTTTTTTCTCTCACTATCATCTTCCTTGAAACCATAATCATCAACTGATAAATTTTATAATCACCATCTATACTTAATTCTTCACAAAGAATTGCAGCCTAATAAACCAACCCAGTGTAAACCAGGTGTAAAACGTAAGCCTACCAAGTGTAAATGTTAATTCGGACTGAATTCTGGAAAACGGCAAGACCCGCAGACATCACACCGAGCTGAATTTCCTTGCCACCTTTGTCCTAAAATGAAATAATTTTATAATTTCACAGAAAAACAGTTCATTGAATTTTTACCCAATTTGTAGCATGACCAGTGGCACAATGTCCAATAATTTGCCAGGTCAAAAACTTTGGGGTTTCTACATGTTCAACTCCCCAACTGGAGTTTAAAAAATGGTTGTGATGGAAGTAGTCCAGTCCTAATGGAGTCTTTGAAAAATCAACCAAAATAGTAAAATATAACATGCCAAATTTTTTTTACAAGCATATGCAAAATATGAAAGAGCCTCATTTACAAAAAACCATATGAATATTAATGAGAAGGCGGAGCTCAAAATATGATTGAAGTTTGGTAGACAATTTGTTGTTGCATTTACTTTGGAGAAGAATAACGATATAGGAAAACAACAACCCATTTCCCAACAGACTACTTTAAGAAAATTAAAACTAGGACTCGAAGCGTACGTAACTCGGGTCTTATATACGCTCTGGAAGGATTGCTGACCTTGAAATGAGCTGCGTACAATTCAACTCCGTACATATCCTGGCGCTTTGCGTGCTCGAGAAAACTGTACTCGGCATCTGCGGGAGTCTGTTTCCTGCAACAAAAACGCACCGATCAACGAGAGAAAATATCGCATTCAGAGGAAGAGAGCATTCCGGTTGACGTAGCTTCAAATTAGAGCAACTTCTGATCAGAAGAATGTTACAATGATATTTTTTGTACTCGTGGGAACAAAGCACATCTCTGTTTATATGGCATACGTGGTGATGTCAGCGATGGTCAACTGGCAAATTTTGGAGGTATCTTCATTGTAACCATATTCATCATTGTCTTACTCATCATCAGTATTGCATTATGGGAAGATTCATATTAGACCAAACGATCAGTAATCCAATAACATACACAATGTGTATTACACATCGGGTTAAAGTTACAGAAATAAAGATATAGAAAAAGGCCAGACACTAAGAAGAGGAAGAATGTAACAAAGGCAAGGTCAATGAATAAAAAAATGAAACTACAGAACAACACAATATAATTTCAAAAAAATATATATCTCAACAGGAGGTGCACCAGTAATAAATCAATCAATCGATCGATCGACCAATTAGTCAATCAATCCACTATCATAATCCCTATGGCATCAAATGATGGTGCACCAAATCCAATCCGAATAAGGGCCAGGTCAAGCTGGAGAAGTCAGTCACATCGACAGGGGAGCAATCTAAGAGTGACAGACATGTCTTAAGATAAGATCTAAAAGATGATAATGTGCTTGTTGTGTCATGTCTGTTTAACAATTTCGGCGTTGTCCATAATTTGCAGCAACAGGTGTCAGTCTCTCAGGTGGCTTTATGCTCACCTGTGTTGTCGATGCAGTTCGCTGACCTCGTTCTCGAAATCTTCCGTCTGCCCGGGAATGAAACGAAACTCAGAAAGGTATCCGCTGATATGTTCTTCGGGATTGAAGTCTCCCAGTTCCGCTAACGGACCAAAAAAAAACAAGTTTCCATGCTCAAAATCAACAACCCACCAGCACAGACTGCAATAAGGCAACCACAAAATCTGTATCAAGTGTCAAATAACACAGACGAACCTTATTTCGTCACAACATATAAAGTATCAATTGCATTTTCACACTGATTAGAATGCCAATCTGGTGAGTCATCAGGCTGTTTAATATGCAAATACATTGCTAAATGAAACCAATGAATAATTCAAACAGTAATTTAGGTACACTTAAGCTTGCCGATTAACATTCATACGACATGCATTTGGCATTTCATTCATTAGTATTCGTACGTCATGTATTCGCATTCAAAAGCACTGCAGTCGTTAATATTCATACTTAATGCACTTTCACTGAACAGCATCTCAGTTATGCATATTCATATATTGTTCATTAATATTCATAAGTTATGCACTTGCATTGAACAGCATAACTGGCAAGTTGGACGGCGCTCTTGTGAGGCAGGTGGAACCTTCCTTCTGCCATGTCATTTCTTATCTGCAGGAAAAAATGATATCTACAAGACAGCAACAGATTCCAATCACCCATAAGATAACAATGGAAATTTTATGCACTGTTATCTAAACATGGCATAAGCAATCGTCTGTTAACACCTCCTAACAAACTCTCTAACCTGCCAAAGCTGTTAAACAGACCAAAATCTTGTCAAAACAAGCTGTGGACAATATGCAATAATCTTGTATCTTTGTACAGCATATAGTGATCCACAAACACAGTATATAGTGATGCACAAACACACACACACATACACACAAATATGTGTGATGCAATAGTTCAATAAGTACATTCATTCATTCATTCATTCATTCATTCATTCAAGCCATAACAAACCTTGTGTATTCCTCTTTTAGTTTGCTTGGATCTGAGACGTAGAACTTTACTCTTAAGAAAAGAATATAGGGAGGGTTTCCTACAGCAGGAAAAAGCACCAATGATGAAAATAATTAAACCGAAGAAAGTCAACAAAGGAATTTTGGGTTTGTGAGTGTGGGAAGTGTAAGGTCAGTAATGTTTAACCCTTAAACCAGCAGAACCAAGTACACTCGGTTACATTGCAAGCAGTTACACTGTATTTGTCAGTTTATGGGTTAAAATCCAAATATAAATTCCTGGATAAGAATACACATAATGCATTTTTAAACATCAGGGTAGAATCATAAATTCTCTAAAACAATTTAAGGCCAAATGAAGTCAAAAAAAAAACAAAACAAAATTCAAATATACCTATATATATATATATATATATATATATATATATATATATATATATATATATATATATATATATATAATTTATTACTATACATTAAATTACATATTTTCACAAGTACCGGTATGCAGAGCCTTTAGATTGCAAAGCAAATATACATGGAAGGATATAGTATAAGCCCCTTCAAAAATGCAGAAAATAACTAAACTACACTTTTAATACGTCTGAATGAAACAAAAGAAAAGGTTATTAAATAGAATTCTATTTTTCACACCTCTGATCTGCTTCTTGATCAACTTGAGTGAATCAAGCCATCTCTAGACAAAGAATTCAATATGGATGTTATTCACCACTTACAAATGACAAACAGCTTAATGAATATTTATTATTAATCCAAATGACAAACAGCTTAATGAATATGCATCATTAGTGTGTCATATGGAATATTAAGTGCCTTTTTCCACTAGCCTAAATGAGCTCTGATGACCAATCAAATAAGTGAAATAACTGCTTTGATCCCTGTATTAACAAGCACAACGATGAACATTAAAACTGCATGTGACTGCCTGAGGCTGTACTGAGCTCTGTGTGTGCGTGTGTTTGTGTGTGTGTGTGAGTGTGCTTGTTTTGCAATATATTGCTTGGGACAAGTGTAAAAGGCTTGTTATAAAATTTCTCTGCCAGAACAAGGATACTCAGTAAACATACCACACTCTTTCTGCACACTGCAATATGCATGTATCACAAACAAACACACACACATACGTACCATGCATAATTACCGGTAGAAATGTGCGAATGAAAGTAACATAAACTTCTACAACTGAAAACAAACTTCTTAAGAAAAGTGGAAGCAGAAGGTGAAGCATACCATGCCTTCGCTTTCCGGGCTCGTATCAAGAAACTGCAGCCCAAAATAATCCTTCTCTATCAATTCGAGATGCTCAAATACTCGTTGTAACAGAACCTCACCTTTTGCGTTTCGCTAAAAATGCAAATAAGAAATGTCACTGCATCGCCCGATGCTGTGTGCTCATTAGTTCTTATGGTGGTGATGATAATGATGATGATGATGATGTCTCTGTCCTATGGTAGGTATAAATTGGCTTTGGCACCAACCAGGGATGAGATAAGTGCGGCGGTCTCCCGTAGTCTTCCTCATAGATGATTGGAGCGAACAACTTGCCTACGGTCAGACTCAAACCCGCTAACTTCCAATTGCAAAGCAGGAATACTACAACAACTTCACCAGGACCCATAGTTCTCATAAGGTATTAACTCTTTGGTGTACACAAGGCCAATACTTCATCTTCATAACATATTGGTCATACGGACTGCAAGGGCGAAAGAGTTAAAAATGTCAAGATAGTAATACTGCAAAAGTTGAACTTCCCAAATAAAGAGAAAGATCTAGATTTAAGATAAAAGTCATAACTTTTACACAGGAAATATTAGACTTTAAGGACAATAATACTGTTACTGTAGGACCAAATCAAGAGCGCAATGGAAGCAAACATGATATTTGTAAGCATTTAAATGCTGATCCCCAGTCAAAAATGGTGCATACAGCGTACGCTCTCTTAGGTTCAAATAAACTTGCAAATAATCCAGTATCTGTCTCATGAGAAGATATGAATTTCAAGCAGATATGATGACAAATTGCATTGACAAGGTAAAATGATGACATGGTGGATTTTTGGTTGTTGTTGGTATTCACAATTTCACACCAGAATTTCAATGCATGCATGCCTTCATGAGAGTTTACTGTTGGTGATATAAAACATAAAATATTTCTTATTTCTTTGCCTTTGGGGGGCAGCACCACATGGAAATGCAATACAGCAAAAATGCCTTCTCGTTCATAAAGCAAGCACATATAGAGTGGCGCAAAAAACCGGACTATATTAAATGCCAAACCTAACGTGACTAGTCCGTTTTTTGCGCCACCATGTATAAGCATATTATGCTCAATATACGCTTAACAACACACTAACATGCGATTTGCTACCCCAAATCACAACACTGCATAGTGCCTATTGCCAAATCCTAACAGCATTCTAACAAACTATAACTTTACAGTAAACAAATTCAAAGTGACCCTGGGTTCTGGGGAGTGGATAGTGCCCCCTGAATTTTCTTATGAGTGCTTTTCTCGGCGTTTCAAAACCTAACCCTAGAATAGTACAAACATGGGGTGAATGATCCGAATGACAAAAGTAAAATTTGATTTAAACAAGCAAGACTTACGTCAATTTCAAAGTTACCCTCGGAATTGTCAAGAAAATGAACCCTACATCTGGACAGCTTCGAAGGAGGCTTGTAGTCCTTAAGCATCTCCGATTCCTGTACATTGTATGAACCACTTGAAGCGTTTAACTTTATGGACATGATCTGTAACATTGCAAACAAAAAATTAGACAGAAAGATCAAGGATCCAATTCTGCATAGAATCAAATAATCTCGAAGCTATAACATTACACCAATACACGAATATGGATGCCGTTTAAATATGACAGATTTACTTTACTGAAATATTGGACTATTAACTAATCACGTTCACTTGTAACGCTCCGTCGAGTACTGAATTTACATCATATGCATATCAGGATGCAGTTTTGGCTTATTTTGTCTATTTGATCTGTGAAATTTGGACAATTGCCTTGAAAACTGCCATAAAATACATATATACAAAGACAACATAGCGCTATAAAATTAAGTAAAGCTCCGAAGTCCGCTGCTAGAAAAGCGATGACCGCAATCGTGAAGTAACTCTTACCTGTCTTGCAGTCGCAGATCACATAACATTCCCACAGAATTGATTAACAGATTTTCGGTCTCAGTTTTAAGAAAAACGAATTAAAAGTTTTCGTGAAAAGTTTTTACTCCTCGCCGTCCGCCATCTTTCCTCCTTAAGCACAACAATGTCACGTGATCGCCCAATCCAACCACCATGATACAATGTAATGTAGTTTTCAGATTCTATAGCGTGAGATTTGTACGTGCATTGCTATTGCATCTATCACTACTGTTATAACTTTGGGCACCGGTTTTGTGCCTTTAGACGAGTTGCTTTGGTTCTTGTTTCTTCTTCTTCATGTGCCATGCATTGCTACGTCGGCGACCATGGATTTCCACTCTTCTCTGTTTCTGGCTTTCCTTATCAGTTCGATGTTGTCTGTAGTTCTTGTCGCTTCTCTTAGGCTGTCCGTAAACTTTATTCTTTGTCTTCCTCTTGTTCTTTTCCCCTCTATTTTTCCTGTTATGGCTAGATTTTCCAATCCGTCTTTTCTTATTAGATGTCCAAAGAATTCAAGCTGCTGCTTTCTTATGGTTTTTAGCAATTTTCTTTTTGTACCAAAAGTTTTTAGTACTTCCTCATTGGTTATTCTTTGGTTCTTGTTTACGTTCATTATAAACTGTCAAATGGCCCTTATGAATCTCCTAAGCTGCAATATTCATGTTGTAGGAAGAGGATGAGGAAAAGGAGGACATGAACTATAGAGGAACCATTGCTAGTAAAACTTTCTTGAAACGAACTTTGTTCTTCTCTGAACAACGAGTTAAAGAAATATGAACGTCACTGAACAGGTGACTCACTATTCCTTTTCTCTGATCAAACAAATATGGCGGGAAATTCAGTGTATAAACAAACGTGTTTATATTGGCCCTTTATCGCATGATAAGTCGCTCGTGTATACGCTACAGAATATATAGCGCAGCATAATTTCTAATCATCTGGTTTGTTTATATTTGAGGTAAATTAATAAAATTGTTGTCTCTGCGAAAAGCTGTAGGTGATTACAGTAATTTAATGTTCTTAGCATAGCAGCTCATTACGAAAACAATTGAGCTTTATAAGTAAGTTAAATCTCACGAATTTATAGCGCTTGGCAGTTGAATAGATATGTCTGACGGACCTGGGTTAGAGATAATAAGCTTAGTTAGAAACTTGAACTTGATCGGTTAGTATTTTGATTTTTAAACATTGTTTAATTTTATATGTTTTAGTCAAAAGGTAGCAGTGTGAAGTCAGACATCCTAACCAACCTTTTACATTACTACTGAGAATGGGGGGGGGTCCTTATCCAGTTTAGAATGTAACTTTCCAACTTCTTTGGTTAATGCTTCTGTATGTCATTTAATTGCGCTGTAGAAGTTGATGATTTATTTGAGGTTAACACCTCGTGCCGTGCATGCAAAACTGTGAGGTGTTTTAGCGTTGCATTTAGAATTTCTTTGCTGCTTTGTTGTTGCAGGTGTTGCTTAAGAATGAGTAAACTGAAAAAGAATAAGTCAGCACTGATTGTAAGTCTGTCTGCAAAACTGGCAGTCCGTACTAATTCAATATTATTTACGCTTAACTGGTCAAAATGTTTTGATAATTTGCTGTTATAATTTAATTCCTCTGGAATTAAATGATAACATTTTATCAAATTAATTAAATCCTCTGGAATTCGTTACCGGCTACAGTGTCGGCGGCCACTTCATTAGAGGACTTTGCGATCAAATTAAAGACTCACCTATTTAACATCTCGTTTCCATGTTCTTTGTAAAGCGCCTTTGACTTTGGCCCCTGATATGCTACGGCGCTATATAAATCGTCATGAACAATAACAATAACAATAATTCATGATCAAGTTTTAAATCCAGACTTAGAACATATCTTTTTCCTCCAACTTATTTGTCATAGACTCATCCGGTTGTCTGGTCCAATATCCTGAATTTAGATTTGTTTCTTATGTGATTATGGTTTGATCTGCCTTCGGTTGATGCTTGTTTACATTATGTAGCGGTGCTATATAAGTTAATGATTGGATTGAATTGCTTTGATTTATCACATCAGGACTGATAGAGTCACATAATTTTTCTGTCATTGCACAGCCATGGAATGGAATATATTCAACTCATATATATATATATATATATATATATATATATATATATATATATATATATATATATAGAGAGAGAGAGAGAGAGAGAGAGAGAGAGAGAGAGAGAGAGAGAGAGAGAGAGAGAGAGAGAGAGAGAGAGAGAGAGAGAGAGAGAGAGAGAGAGAGAGAGAGAGAGAGAGAGAGAGAGAGAGAGAGAGAGAGAGAGAGAGAGAGAGAGAGAGAGAGGAGAGAGAGAGAGAGAGAGAGAGAGTGTCACTCTTCTGAATTTTTGCATATCTATAGATCTATAGCTACTGGCACAAACAGACAGACAGATAGACAGACAGACAGAGTGGGAGAAATAGATAGGCCTATAGCTCTTAAATATAAATTTAAATTTATATTTAAATTTAAATGTATATATATATATATATATATATATATATATATATATATATATATATAGAGAGAGAGAGAGAGAGAGAGAGAAGGAGAGTGTCACTCTTCTGAATTTTTGCATATCTTCAGGTACTGTGGCACAAACAGGGTATCAATTCTATAATATTTCTGTGGTCTATTAAACCTGTAATAAAAGAAACCAGTTCTGTTAAATGTCATCTTATATCTCGATTGATTTTTTAGCCATTTGACAGAGAATAGATTTCTGAACGACTTTGTATAGTGTCATTTCAAATGGCTCATTATTTTTCGTGCATTTTGTCATTTCGAAAGCTCTAGAAAAAAATTGAGACAGAATATGATGACAATTCTAGTACGGTTTGACACAGCAAAGATGTGCACACAAGAATATGTGGTTTTAATTCGTTTCATCACTCTTCTTAATTTTTGCATATCTATATCCTACTGTAGCACTAGTCCTTGCATTGTCCAATTTGAAACAGGGTATCACTTTTATAGTATTTTTGTGGTCTATAAAACCTGTAATAAAAGAAACCAGTTCTCTTAAGCATCATCTTATCTCTCGATTGATTTTTTAGACATTTGACACAGAATATATTTCTGAAAGACTTTGTATAGTGTCATTTCAAATGGCTCTTCTTCTTCTTCTTCTTCTTCTTCCTCTAGAACAAAATTGAGACAGAATATGATGAGAATTCTAGTACGGTTTGACACAGCAAAGATGGGGACACAAGAATATGTGGTTTTAATTCCTTTCATCACTCTTCTGAATTTTTCATATCTATGGCTTACTGTAGCCCAAACAGACAGACAGACAGACAGACAGACAGACAGACAGACAGAGTGGGAGAAATAGATAGGCCTATAGCTCTTAAATATAAATATAAATTTAAATTTATATTTAAATTTATATTTAAATTTAAAATATATATATATATATATATATATATATATATATATATATATATATAGAGAGAGAGAGAGAGAGAGAGAGAGAGAGAGAGAGAGAGAGAGAGACTGTCTGAATTTTTGCATATTAAAAGATTGCAATCTATAGCTACTAGCTAACAGACAGACAGCACAAACAGACAGACAGACAGACAGACAGTAGCTGCTATTAATTCTTAGGCGCTCAGCCAGTTCTCTTAAAATAGCTATATAAATTTGGGATCAGCCAGGCAAATTTAATTAGATTTAAAGGGCAGTGATATATATATATATATAGCTATGGCGGAAATGATTTAAGAAACAGGAAGGATTTAAGCTCTAGACCTGAAGACTTGAGGAGAAAGTGAGGAATTATAGGAAATGAGAATCAGATTTTATTGTTTGAACAAGTGTCCAAGTGTGAGAAGGGAAGCTGGGATCACTTCCAGAGTTCTGGTTTTGCATATCTATAGGTACTGTAGCACATTTTCAGGGATGATTGATTCAATTTGAAACTGACAGATTGAGATTTTCTTTTAAACCTATAAAACCTGTAATAAAAAACCAGAGGGTTAAATGTCATCTGATCTAATTGATTTTTAGGTTTTTGACACAGAATATATTTCTGAAAGACTTTTATCGTATATTTGGATGGCGTTCAGTTATTTTTAAGCTCTAGAAAAAATGAGACAGAATATGATGTGAATTATAGGAGAATTTTTAGGTGACAAAGATGGGGACACAAGAATATGTGGTTTTAATTCCTTTTTTCACTGATTTCAATTTGGCATATCTAGGCTTACTGAAGGTTACAGACAGAGGGAGTTACAATAATCTAATTTGGAATGGACAGATTGAGGTGGCAATTGTGAGGCAGTTTTGTATAAAGCAAGGATGATAACACAATATCTCGATTGATATATTTATTCATCAGGCTTTTGATAATTGGGAAATTTATGAAGAGAAGCTTTAGTAAGTGCAATCAAATTTGAAACTAGATTTCTATCTATAGCACTTTGGATAGGGATTATTTTGTGTCATAAACCTGTAATAAAAAAACCAGTTCTCTTAAGCATCAATCTTTTTTGAGTTGATTTTTAGA